>CM055319.2:61114318-61428244 GCA_029255685.2 Silene conica | reverse complement strand
ATTAATAAATAATAATGTGGGCTGAACTTAATAAAGTCGAGCTGAACTGAACTGAACTGAATTGAATGGAGCTGAACTGAACTGAACTGAACTGAACTGAACTGAACTGAACTGAATGGAGCTGAGCTGAACTGAACTGAACTGAGCTGAACTGAACTGAACTGAATAGAGCTGAGCTGAACTGAAACGAGCTGAAAATAAGCCAGAAAGAACAGAGCCTAAATCCTGCAAAACATTCATCATCCGCCAAACGGAAATTTATTTCCAAGTCGACCGCTAAGCGGGAATCAACAGCAATTAACCAACAACAAAGAAAAACATGAGAAAGAACTTGAATTACGTAAAAGAGTCATCATAATTCATACACCAACATAAAATATGTTCGAAAGTTAATAAGTCATAATCTAAAATTACTACACATGATAAACTATCCTAAGTGGTAGGAGGATCAATTGACATGTTACATCCAAAGCCATGAGGATCGTCTGAGAAGTCGTCGCGTCGGTGAGTATTTGGCATACTTGAGCACGACTGAGTGGAAAAGTGGGCCTGCCAATCACTCCAAGCTTTTTTCATTTCCGCCAGTTCCTCTTGCATTTGTTTTTTAGTATCTTGAGTGCTTTGAACTTGTTCTTTGAGACACATATTCTCAGTTTGAATCTGTGTAAACATGCTTGGTTGATAAGAACATGATCGACGACTTCCTCCTTTGTTCGCAGGATGCTCATACCATACATCTTCACCCAATGAACCGATCCCAAAAAAACCTCCTTTTTTGTCAAATCCTCCAACGGCTTCATGGTAGGTCTGAATCTCGTCCCGAGGCTCTCCGGTTGGCGTTGGTTGACCCAAGAGTTTATTGTAGGCAGCCTGAAAAAACAACAAATTATTAAATAAGGAATAAATAAAATATATTGTAAAATTATCGTTTTTATATGAAAAATATACAATAAATCGCTCTATTAGAAATACTTACGTCTGTCCGAGCAGCTCTAGGGTTAATCCACTCTCCCTTCCTTTTTTTCTTTGTCTTCTCAAACACAAAATATGGATTAAATTATTAGTCCATATATGTCACCGAATTTTACCCTCATTAAAAAATCACAAGTGTTTGTTTGCTAGCTAAATGACTTGAAACGTACAAAGACAGTCCCAAAACGGGGACTATTCAAAAATTACTCCTAATAAGTAATTTTTGAACGGGTACTAGGTCAACATTTAACAATTAAGAATTATCAATAACTAACAATTAACAACAATTAACAATTATCAACAATTAATAACTAAGAATTAACAATTATCAAATAACTATTCAAAATTACACAACACTTAACAACAATACTTCAAGGCTAATTTGATGAGCATAAACAGTTATATAGCCCTCTCATTCCTCTCCGATCCCCTCTGTCCCCTGCCTCTTTGTCCTCTCCCTATTTGAGATCTTGGAGGAATGGTCAAAGGAGCTCCTTAATCGTCAAACAACACTCCCATTCCTCGTGGTGCCTGAAATAATCATTGATTATCAAATAACCAACTTGCACGGACACACAGACATACATTTTACAGAATTGAAAAATAAACAAAAAGATGGATTCATTGACATAAACGGATGTCTTAACTCTTACGCTTCCCCTTCTCCTGCCTGCTTTACTAACACCTCTTCCCGCTCTTATTATCCTGCCACCTCTCCGTAGTCTAGATGGTTCTGCAGTAGTATCATGATGAAGGGTAGAGACATTACTACCTTGCTAATTGGTGGAGGTAGTTGCAGATGCAGTTGCAACATCTTGTCTAACACGGGGATTGGTCCTAGGTCTTCCTCTACCTCTTTTTGCTGGTGGTGGCCTGATATTGTCCATGTCAGGGCATTTTCTCTTGTTGTGATTTGTTGACTTGCAAATTGAACAAGTCATTTGTAACTCATGCTTTGTCAACTTACCACTTCTCTTGAGATCCTCATGCGGATCCCTCCTCTTCTTCCTTGGCCTATTTGGCCCAACTTTAATGGGGGAGGGTTCAAGGGGAGATCAATCTTAGTCTAATGTCTTTCACCTGAACATGGATTGTATATCCATTATATGCAGTTAAATAGGTATAGAGTTTTTAGATTTAGGATATATTGCCTAAAACTCTATTAAGGTAGTCTTAGATGTTGTGACGCTCAGTAGGCCGATTGGCCCTAGTAATCAACCGATCACGCATAAATAACAAAAAGGAGGGGGAAAACCCTTTCGAACTTTTCCTCCACATATTCATTTATGCGTTGCGTCTTTTACCCTTATCGAGTCCAAATTTTCGTTATCTTGGCCCGGTTTCCTGAAATAGTCAGGAAACACAACCGAGGACAAAACAATAGGTAGAACGGTTTGAAAACATGTCTTAAAGACAAAATGCAAATTGAGAAGAGTAAAAATATGACAAACATATCACCAAGTAACAACAACCCCAATTAGCCCACAAGGGTGAATCTAGCGGTTTAAACTTAAGGTGAAATTTCAGTAAATCCGGGTTCAAGTCTCTCCAAGAACAGACTTGTGAAATATTTATGACCTAAATTCATATCTTTTAAACTTCGAGCCCGTCATATCCTTATGGAGCATATACTCTGCGTACAGCATACATTGTACTTGATTGATTAAGAAGAATAATGTTATCCATTTAACTTCTCGTTCAACTCTGTCGGCTGCATTTGTTAAAACATGTGCGCAATTGGCTTCAAATTAACATTAATGTCTACATCATTTACGTTACACTCTCATAAACTAATGTCTTTAGTCTTTACCATAATAATATAGAAATATAGATACATATAAATAAACCATAGCTGATATAGCCGAAAGCAATACAACAGTAGAAGTACAGAACCAAAAGAAAAAAATTCCGCATTCTGAAATGGCAAGTCACAACAATGTCGACCAATATGATCGTCGTAAGGAGCTGGAAGAATTCGATAACACCAAACTCGGAGTTAAAGGACTAGTTGACTCGGGTATAACTCGAGTCCCTCGTATCTTTCACCATTCACCCGAGACACTATTTGACCTCAACCAAGTAGTCTTAGATGACTGTCAAAACCTTATTCCCGTTGTTGATATGAATTCCACCCACCACGAGCTGGTGGGTGGACTTCAAGAAGCCGCGGCCAAGTTGGGATTTTTTCAGGTTGTCAACCATGGTGTACCAGTCACGCTTCTTGATCGACTTGTTAAGTCCATTAAGGCTTTCCATGAACTGCCACCGGAAAAGAAGATGGCGTGTTATGACCGTGATTGGAATAGTAGTGATAAAGGTGCAGGGTTTTTCTCTAACCATGACTTGTTTTATTCCAAAGCAGCTAGTTGGCGCGATACTCTTCAGTTTCGACTTGGTCCCTCGTCTATTGATCCTAATGTCATCCCTCATGTTTGTAGGTAATAAGCTACCAACGCTTTAATTCCTGCATTTCTGCAAGCTTTAAGGTTTAACTCAGTTACCACTGGACTAACACCACTTGGTTCATAGTATGTTTTGTTTAATAAACTTGTCTATATGCAGAGAAGAGGTGATGGAGTGGGAGAAGGAAGTAAAGAATCTAGGCGAGCGACTCATGGGTTTGTTATCGGAAGGATTGGGACTAAGTCCCGATAGATTGAAGGGCGTGCCCTACTTAGGAAGGGTTGGCATGGGCGCAAACTATTATCCACATTGTCCGGAGCCTACCAAGACTATAGGTATCGCTTCACATACAGATCCCGGGATTTTGACAGTCTTGTTGCAAGATCAAGTCGGAGGGCTACAAGTCAAATACAATGGCAAGTGGATCGACTTGAAACCCGTCCATGGAGCTCTTGTTATTAACATTGGTGACTTATTTCAGGTACTTGATCATTCATAATACTTATTTGTCCATCCTCGGTTATTTGTTTACCTAATTCAAGTACTACATACATGTTTCATTCAGATCATATCTAATGATGAATACAAGAGTGGAGAACATCGCGTGATTGCTAATCCTTTTGAAGAACCACGTGTTTCAATTGCCGTCTTCTTCAGCCCAGGCATGGCTGACAACTTATATGGACCTTTGCCGGAGTTAGTCTCAGATGATAAACCAGCATTGTATGCGCAATTTAAATTCTCCGACTTGGTTGCAAGGTTCCTCTCCAAGGAGTTAGAGGGCAAAGCCATGACCAGCCACTTTCGGGTGTAATAATAAGGATAGTTCACTTGTCGACGGACTGTTTAATTTAATTTCATCTAGAGGACGGATCCTTGGCTTGTTAATTGTAATGTCTACCTTAAATTTGATAATGTAAACGTATTACTCCGTATTTATCTTGATATACTCGGAGAACCGAGTTCTTTCTAACAGGATATAAGAACACTGAAAATGAATGAGACCAACAGACAGTATATAGTAGGTATTGATATATATAGGAGTACTTAAATATTTCATGTCAAAGACCATACAATAATTTTGTATTACAGAATAACAATTCGAACAGGGAGTAAATTCGATCTATGAATATGTAAATATGTTAATGATGAAATCAGTCGAAACCCAGATGAGCGTTGCCAACGTTCTTCATCGTCTGAAAGCGGGGACCTTTGTCTAGAAACTTTGTAGTAGAATAGAGCTTAAGATAGTCCTTAAAACAGTAGTGTGCAGGATACAATAACTTTGAAGCAGGGGAAATGACAGCATCACCTGCAGGGTTATAAAACGTAGCAATAGACAATCTACTTCCAGTTTTACCTGCCATAACTCGATGAACAATACTTTTATACCTTCCATTGCTTACAACTTCCACTTGATCTCCTATATTAACGAAGATTGTATTGTTCTTAGAAGGCGGTATTTGAAACCATTTATCGTCTTTGAAAAACTCGAGTCCTGGGACTTGATCGTCTTGCAGAAGAAGTATGATTCCGCCTGCATCGCTATGCTCACGGAGTCCTCTCACTACTTCCGGTTTACAACATTCGGGGTATTTAGCCACCTTTGTTCCTATTGAAGGGCCTCTACTTCCTGAGAACGATTTCTTTATGAAATCCTTTTCTAAACCAAGGTTCTCACACATTAGCTCCGATAATTTCTCTGCCATCTTTACTAGTTCATCAATATACTTATCCATTGTTTCCCTGCAGTTTTATATATAACTCATGAATTATTAAAATGTTGTAGTTTTGTATTACCATGCCTACGGGACCAATGAGCGGATTATACAACCAGGTGTATAGAACTAATAATACATATTTTGAGTTTTTTAATAAAAAATATATTCAAATCCAAGCTACATATTCATTTTAATCCATTCATATCCAAACTATCACTTTCCTAATAAAGCCAAAAAAATTACTAAAATATCCTTATAAACACCGATTATTTACACAAAATGTCATTGAATGACCTGACCCACCTTTAATCCACCCTCACACATTGAAATTGATAAAAAAAAACATCTTACACACTTCCAAGTGTACTTTTAATAATTTTTTAATATCTTTCTTATTTGTGCAAAAAGCATATATGCGCTTTGGATTTGAACGGAGGAAGTATATTACAGTATAAATTTTAGGATTTAGGGAAAAAAATATATTAACCTTAGAAAATTATTATACAATTAAAAACAACCCATATAAGCTCAACTATATTTTTATTTTAATGTTAAAAAATTAAAATACTCCCTCCTATTCTATATTTTCTTCCCTATTTTCTTATTCGGTTATTCGGGTTTTCTTCCCTATTTCCTTTTTCGGGATGGTTTGTGTGGTCCAAGTTCAATGATATGTGGGGTAGTGGGTTTGTGTGGTCCAAATTTACTCTCTTATTTCTTGTGCAAAAAGGAAAGGGGAAGAAAATATAGAATAGGAGGGAGTATAACTTAAGATAGTTTAAAAACTCAAAAAGTATATACATAAACTCAATTAAATGCATTATGGGTGTACGATGATCATATACACCTGGTTGTATAATCTTTTTGTGCTATGAGACTACTTTCATTTTTATATGCTCTGATACCATATAAAAAAAATTGCAGATCGAGGAGAATTGCATAAATTTCATTAATGCGAACAATAATCTATTCTAGCTTCTCTGATATAACTGTAATTCTTAAAACGTATGTCTCCTTACCGTAAATCATCGGAAAATTCGGGAAATCGATCCATATTAGAGTCGGGTCTATGACAAAGGAAGAAACTGCTCTCCCAGTCAGTGTTAGCAGCCAAGTCCTTGTTGTCCAAAACCTTGGTAATATCAGACTCATAAAAACTGTCCATCAAATTATCTTCATAGTATTGGTTTAAAAAATGCTTCACTTTGTCCATTAAATCGGTGTCGATTCCGTGGTTCTCAATCTGCAAGTTTAATTTACTGAATTATCAACTCACATGATCATATTAATAATAAGAAATGAAATGTTTATACTCACATTATTCCATATTTACATACATGACAAGTCTTACTTTTTATGGCAAATTCTCATTCAAGAAGGCCATATGGACATAGCATATCGTTTCAAATTTAAGACGAGTCAAATATGCTGGACATTTGCTAATTAATAATAACATGATAATCAATAATAAGATCATTAAGATGGTACCTGAAAAAATCCCCATTTCTCACAAGCATGGTGTAGAAGATACATTACTTCACTTCTCTTGTCACCATTAAGCTCACCAAAGTTAATACTTGGTATTTCCATTTTTCTTTTTTTTTTTTTTTTTTTGCTCTTTTTACTTTTTAGGTGAAGGTATGTATGTGAATGGTAGGACAAGGGTGTCTTTTTATAGACAAATAACGTAGACAAATTATTATTATTATAATTGCGGGTTTTCTATTGCGTCTTGAAGACACGCGTTAAGAGGCTAAATAAAAAAAGAATCAAAGAAATACAGAGTGAGAAATGCAGATATCAACTATTAATTCATTTATTTCAGATTAAGTGAAATATCCTCTTATTTTATTCTCTATTTAGACTATTAAAGAGTGCCCTTACGAGTCAGGATGGCACGGGTTGATAAAAAGGATCCCTATATTTAATAGTGTTGGTGGAGCGTAATATAGGGGCAGTTAGTAACTAAATTCTGTGTTCTAAGAGTTCAAAGGTAATACTCAGAAGTTGGTCCAAGTTGAAGTAATTTTATTATAATTTGTTTAGTTTGACAAGTTGACGTTTATTGAATCAAATTCAACAACACTTTAGCTCTTACTTTAAGTTGACTGTAAGTCTTGCTTAAAACGACTATTATCTGTTTTAAGTTTAAGACGGGTTAAATGTTACAAATGGGGTAATAAGGATAAGAAAATTGTCATGTTTTAGGTGATAAGTGGGGTATGTATTTGATCCGTCTTACGCTTAAGACGGATAATGGCGGTTTAAAATAAGAATTTTGCGTTAAGTTGAAGAAGAAGGTCCAAAGGCAAAGGCGTCACTTTTTATGACTGGATTTTTGAATCTGTGTGCTTCATGTAATGGTCTTTAATCATGTATTCATGTATCCACTTGATTGATTGATTACTTGTTGGAAATAAAGGTTTTTTAATTCTTTTAAAACAAACTCATACATATACGGAGAAGTACGTCACACCATTATTCTTTAGCTTACAAAGTACTTCGTAGTTAACTAATTACTCTACTTAATTCTCGCCGAATGAGTGACATAATAATAATTATTATCATTAAAACTATTTTTAATTTTTATATTTTATATTTTGAAGCACAGTGATAAATACAGTACAAGACTACAAGTAGACCTATGAAACGGCCAAAAGGGGTTGTCGAGCAGAGCGGGTACGGTTCAATATTTGAACTTTAGGTTGTAAAATACAAATTGGATGTATTTAAATTTTGAGGTCTGGAAAATACCTCCTCCTATTCTATGTATTGTTCCCTATTTCCTTATTCGGTTATTCGGGTTTTCTTCCCTATTTCCTTCTTTGGAAGCATTTGTGTGGTCCAAATTCAATGGTAGGTGGATCATTGTGTTTTGTGTGGTTCAAATCATATTCCTTATTTTTGGGCAAAAATGAAAGGGGAAGAATATATAGAATATGGGTGAGTACTTGTTTGTACAGTCTGATTTATGCGGATTTTGTATTGGGTTCGGGTAAAATGCAAAGACAGTCTAGAACCAATGAATATTAAAGAACAAGTAGCAACCATGATTACAATGAGCGGGCTGGGTTATAATTGAGCTGCTTTTTTATATACGGAGGAGTTAAATATCCTATCTACAATGGAGTATATGATCTGTTTCAGAAGTTAAGTACGTATATGTGGCTATGCGCATGTCAGAGATCTATAACAACTCCTCACCATCATATCTCTTTTGTCACAAATAACATCTTGCTGTTTCAAAACCAAATCTCAAAACGAATTAGGATCGGATACATTCTCAACAATTACCGTCGAGCCTCACTTTCCAACTTCAAACTGCTAAACCCGTCATTAGGGTTGGATACGTATAAACTATTTTGGGTCTGGACATTTCTAGTCCTTGTAATAATTGAACCCCTAATGTTCAACTGATTTTACACAATTTGACCATTATTTGCAGATAACTTAAATAAATAGAGTATGGAATAATAACTTCAATGGCTGTGATTAGGGATGGCAGTGAGTCGGATACCCAACTCAGACTCTTGGAATCATACCTTAACGGGTCGGGTATGGGTCTGAATTTTTGAGACCCACTCGGGTATGGGTCGGGTATGGGTCTTATATAAAAACTTCGAGTCCGGGTCCGGGTCTTGGTCTTGGGACCCTACCCGACCCTTAGACCCTTATATTTATTATAAAAAAAAGAAAAACAAAAACAAAAGACACACATACGAACGTCAATAACCCAAATAATAAACACAAACAAATGACCCTTATTAGTTATCATTAATATATTATACGCATATCCAAATAACCATTAAGAATAACGAGAAAATTGATGAAAATGATGACTTGACTTTGGGTACGGTAAATGATATAATTTAGGGTCGGGTACGGGTAATGATCCAAATAATCAAGATTTTGTAATACTTTAATCAAAACTTTGTAATTTAATTCGAACTTTGGTACATTTTATTGAAGGGCTCGTTAAGAAAAATTGGACCCTATCTGGACCCAGACCCATTAGAGTCGGGTATGGGTCCATTAATTTCAGACCCTTTAGAGTCTGGGTCAGGTATGGATCTAAGGTTTTTTACTTCGGGTCGGATCGGGTCTTGCCGGACCCTACCCATTGTCATCCCTAGCTGTGATAGGGAAAGACCAAAGATGCTACAAAATGCTGCAGGTATAAAACACAGGCGACGACAAACAAAAGCTGCGGATCTCGAGGGTATAATTCCCATTGGACTGACGATTACCAATTAAGTATGTTCAGGTAGGTTGTGATAGTTGTAAGGAAGGACGTGATATTACTGAATGAGTAAATGACTTTAGTTTTTTAGAAAATGGAACAAATGGCAAACGAAAAATTCCGTGTTTTCAAAGTAAACAAATATATCTTCTTTTCCGTGTTTCCATGTGAAATCATGAAAAACTCCAAACACACCATCTAATAAGAGGGCATGCTGCCAAAAAAACAAAAAAAGAAAAAAAAAAGAAAAAAAAAGGCAAAATGACGAGTTTCAATGCACGCAATATTATCTACCAGAAAAAATCCTCCGAAAAAGAATTAAACTAAATATAGAGTTTAAATGAGGGAACTGGCTGCCTCATAAGTCACAACTTCATCAAAACACAATAAAAGAGTGTAAGTTTTCAACAAACATGCATACAGAGACGATTAGAGACAAGAAGCTTGCGCCAATGAAATGGATCGACTTTTTGCTAGAAATACACGGCAGTGGCAGTTTCAAGTAACGTGTGGTATATCATGGACAAAACAAACGCACTTATTTTACAATTGCCATTCCTAAAACTACACGAGAGTTTCTGCTACAAAAGAACTTAAGGGGTTAGAAAAAAACGAAGAATAAAACGAATATTACAAAAAATGAACACTATGATACATGAGATTATGCACGGTTAGAGGCAGAAAGATCACCCGAGTTGTACAAAACGTGGCCTCCGATTCCCATTCTCCCGTTACAATTTACTCTCGTTTGCACTTGTCAGCAGTGTTTACAAGTTCACACCAAAACTAGAAGCGACGTGGGCAAAAATAGTTTGATGGGTCAGTCGACTTCCTTTGCACTCTTAAGCACCTGTGCCCCAGAGTATAAGAAGGCCATCAGGTAAAATACCCGAAATACCCTTTCGCGGTTCATCTAATTATATAATATCAGGAATCATGAGGGCCTTGGACGATCAAAGAAATACGCTTAGCGCTGTCGGCACGTAGGATATCTCCTTTATATCCAATCTGGGAGGATAAGCCATAGACAAGATAACCCCAATAACTTAAAATTCATGAACAAACAAGGAAAAGAGTTTGGAAACAAACATTTTCAAACATATTGTAATCTGACTACACACAGAAGATGCAGAACTACAAATGATTACCTCAGCTGAGATGTCGGGAGAGAACCACCGCAACAAGACTCCCAGATGTACAACAGCAGGTATTAGCTTAAAGAGCAACGGCGTCGTCACCTGTGATTATAAAATCATAAGGTCAGGTCTTTTGTTACATACACATCTACCTACCATTTTAGGTCATAATCACTAACATTTTCCCTTGTGTAACACAGATCTTTCCAATTTCTGATTATGCGAGTAAATGTGTTGAAAATTCTCCATCTTGTGGCTTTAAAAAATATAATGGTGTAAGACTACATAACTCGCTAGCTTCAGCCAACTCCATGCTTTTTCAGCTATGAAGTGGAGAGAAAAAGACGTGCACAAACAAATATCAATCTCTAAAGATTCAGCTAACATGAACTTCATAGTCCAACAACAATAAGACAAGCGCATAAAAAATTGATTTCTGATGATACAGCTAAGGTGCACTTCATATTCCAAAGGATAACTTCAGTATAATGCAAGTTGTTACTCCCTACAGTTTAACTCACCAGACTGAGAGCTGTTGTGCCAAGCAGTAGCAAGTAAACTTTCCCCTGCAAAAGAGTGCCTCACCCGTAAGAAGCATAAGAGGAAGGCAAATTGGATGGAAGCCATCACTAGCAACTCATCAGGTCTTGGAAGTAAGGACGGGTATTTAACATGCAATATTCCCACTCCCCGGCCATAACTATTTTAGCAAAAAAGCCTTGTAACTCAATTAATCTTTTCCACTGAAACAACGGACACAGAATACTAACCTCAACTAGGTGCAAATTAGAAGCGCGACTTAAAAGAACAAAAGCAAATTCCCCAATTTGTGCCAAGGACATCCCAACCTATAACAAAAATTAACAAACCAAGATAGATACAGAACAATACAATAGCAAGGCTACATTTCAAATTTGTACAGCAGCTAGAATCTTACAAGGAGTGATGTCTTGTTGTTGTATCCAAATGCTTTCACTACTGTTGCCACCACAATAGTTTTTATGATGATAACCAATATGACAGCTGCCAACAGAATATCCACATGATTCCAGAGGAAATGAACATGAATGAGCATCCCAATGCTTGCGAGAAATAGAGCGGCAAAGAAGTTCCTTATAGGCTCGACCTACAAAAGTGTGTGTAACTTATATAAGAAAGGATAATCTGCAATATAAAGCATTTCCACAGGAAACAAACAACAACAACAACAACAACAACAACAACATCAGAGCCTTAGTCCCAAAATGTTTTGGGGTCGGCTGACATGAATCATCCTTTGGAACCGTCATGAGTGAACTCTCATCTCAACAAGAGAAAAAAAGAAAGAAAAGAAAAAAACGGAAACAAACAAATAAAACAAAATAATATCTTTATCTAAATATAGCAGTCGTACAGGACCAATTATTTGCTAGAGAATGATTCTTGGTGCAAACGAGTTCTCAAGATTAACAACCTTCTTCCTTTCTCAGCCGTCATGACTTACAACAGAGGCAGTACTCACAGTAGGCATAGATACAAACAAAAGCTAAAGGCAACCAATGCAATAGCTTGAACTTCACAAGTAATATCAGGAAATAAGCCAATCAAAACTTACTTGTTCCAGCGTATGTTGAGCCAGGTCAGTAGTTGAAATCATTACTCCCGCAGCAAAAGACCCCAGCTCAAGGCTCAGCCCCAGCTTATCACTACACTGATAAAATACACACATCTTAATACATACACATAACATGCTGCATATGTTCAACATATTTACATAACTGAAAAGGAAGCGAAAAGATTGGAATCATGAATCGTGTGCTACAATGAGCATGCAGTAGACATATTAACATAATGTAGAGGTACAACCAGAAGACACAGTTCAACCTCAAGTACTTCAGCCCACCCTACTTTGTATATTTTTACTTCGTCAAACATGCTTCTACTTTCCATGGTGACGATAATGATATGTCTCATTAGGCATGGCTTCCATTCACAACTCACAGTCTCACGATCATTCATAAAGAACTTGACTAATACCAGACTAGAGAACGCCTAGTTCGTCCAGATGGGGCTAATCTTGCTCAAGTCTCATTGCAAAGAAAGTAAATACGTCAAGCAAAATTATACTTTTCTTATGTATAGCTTTAGTCTTTCACGTGCCAAACTATTATGCCTTGTCTCTCAAGTGGGATATCTTACTCTGAAAATTATGGTCCACGGAGAATATTGAGCTTGGATAAGAAATTTTCATATCTATACAAAACTTAAATCTTAAATACAAGATGGCATTCAACAAGTCTTACAAGTTAGGCAGATTTGGTATATTGGTATCAAATCCAGGTCCGGTGTCATCACAACCAGTTATAAAAGGTTTGGAAGTTCGAGCTACTAAATTTTAAAACGTTATCTGCTGCATTTATGGTGCAAGGACGGTGATCAGAATCCAATATCAGACCGAGATTTAATATGTAGGGCACTGACAAATGGATTTATTATATCAAATCTGCCTGCCATACTGCATTGTGACCAGTTACATTTATGGTACAAGAACCAAGGTATTTCATGAAGACCGATTCTGAAATCAGGATTGACACAGATTTAAAATCATGTCGCGAATCTAACATAGCTGCAGCAAAAATTTACAACAATTACTCCCACTCAAGTTAGTTACACCTGCTGAATACGTCACAAAGAAGCAAGTTTTTCATGAACGGGGAAAAATTTGTAGTGCTACTGTTCCAACAAGTAGCCGCAATCTGGGTTTAGGCTTAGAATATCTGTACAATTGGAGCAGTTGACCATGTATTAAAAGCCTTCTACAACTATATCTTCAACAATTGAACAATTTAAGATGAACAAGAGACGAAATTGGAAGTGGTGCTCTCCACTCAAGAACAATCTCAAAGTCGATGACCATGAGAAAGTAAAGAATGTGAAGAGCAAGAGATTGCTGACGACAACAAAAACTAAGTAGTGGGCACAACCAAGACCAAATAAAAGATCTCATTGTGTAGACTGTAGATACAAAAGTAGGGGGTACATTCGATCTCCCCTTGCCCTGCAAAAATTGCAGGAGCCATTGAGCGTAGATACATTGTTTACTTTTATTCCAGTTTACCAAAGATTATTGCAGGTAAATGTGGAATTATGTGCCTACCTACATTCCCCAAATTGAGAATGTACAAGAGGAAATTAATTAATAATAAATACTTGTACCCAGGAAATACAGTGTTTTACAAATTTCTACTTCTTTTAAAAATATTCTTCACCCTCTTTTTCGTGATGTTCCTCCCATTCTTCCAAATTCCCCTCACATATTTTGAAAAGTGGGAGACCGATGAAGAAAAGGTAAACTCATACCCTAATGAGCTTCGGTTAACTTTTTAAAGTAAATTCCTGACTTTTGCATTAAAATCATTTCAGTTGCCATTAAAAAGCCAGAAAACGTTACTACTAAGATTTCAACAAACTAAAACTGGCGGAAAATTACCTTATAAAGTTATAGGTTATAATCAAAGTATGTTTTAGTTACCGATTTGTAACAGAAGTGTCATAATATGTAATACCTCCAATTTTAATTTTTCTTCTCATATCATTCACCACACTCTTTAAGAAATGGGTGGAATGACAATAACACCCTTATTTCACACTTCTCCCTCACCAACCAGAGACCAGCTACCCGAACACCAAATACCACCACCCTACACCAGCCGCCACTAAAAGCAACCCCAACATCATCCACCACCATCGAAAGAACCCGCCACACATGTTATTTCGACACTCCATATGACCCCGCGTACCCGCATCCGACACTTGACACTTATTGGTATGACACTCTGACCCTTCATTTCAGACCAAAAACTTGACAATTTTTCATAAGAAACTTAAACTAGATAGTAATTTTTTTATTTTTTTATAAAAAAAGAAAGTATTAAGTTGTAAGCACCAGCATAGCATAAATAGTAAATACTATATGAGCTGAATAATGTGGTTATGGAAAATGTAATGAAAATGTAAATTATAACAATTCAAAGATCAAACTGTCAAAGTATACCAGAAAGGCGTAAAACAGAGAGAGGTCACAAACAAATAAAGAATCAATTGAGCCTCACCCAAGCAACAAGCAAACAGAATGCCACTGACGCTAATTGATAGAGTTCGTTCGTCTGCAGAGAACAAAGATGATTATAGTCACTATAAAGATAAGGCAAAACAAGAAAAGAGGATTGCGTCTTGAATTGGCTTACCTGCGAAGAAAGACTTATCATCAGCTTCAGGAACCATGGAACAATAGTTCGAGTCAGCAATGATAAGATAGCCAAAAAGGTGATCAAAGTAAGAAACCTGCACATAAAATTCGTTTTAGAAGTTATGAGAGAATTGTCATTTGGAAAGATGTGATATACAATGTCAAGAGTAATATATATACACTAGGAAATGTGAAATTCAAAAGAAAAATACTATGTTAAGTGAAATCCAGAAGAAAAAACTAGGTAAGTGATGAAAAATCACAGGAAAAAAATACATATAAAATTAAGATATTTTACTTGAGGAATAAACATGTCAATATGAAGAGCAATGTTTGTTCATTTTACGGTGAGACCGGAGAATTGCCAAACCCACACTCACTCTCCTTGCTAATAACATGGACACAATAAATCCCAAAAACAAACATAAATTGTCAGATGAACACAAGGTTACCTAATTCCAAAAGACGTCGTACCAAGGGGTTCAAAAACAAAGGAGGAGAAGGTGGAGAGGAGTACAAACGGCATTGTGATATGAAAAAAAGTCATATTAAATGCGACATGAGAATTAATAAGGTGCTGATGATAGCAGTAACCTTCAAAAAACTTGCAAAGTTTTGGCGATTATGTGATTAGATAGGACCACAACATCTCAGCAGTGAAAGCTAATGCAACAGTGTTTTGAGGCAATAGTTGCCACATTTACAATGCAGTGACCGAGATTTAGACCATAATAACGAATCTCAATAACAATTCTTCGACCTACATTGAATAATCTGACAAGGATGAGGCATCACTGACTCAAATGTGATATCATGCATCCAAGCATATAGTACCACATGCTTCAAATTCAAAATTGCCTTCTTGCTGGTGAAACTCTTCTAATTATTTATATAGTTCCTCACTTCCTCATTATCTTAGATAACAAATTCTAAAAAGTGAAATAAGTTGGAACCTCGGACAACATTCCCATCTAAGATGATAGTATCTGCCCATGAAGTCTGCGATCGTGAAGTCGCAGCATCAGAATGCCGTGGATCAGGCATCCTACATAACAGATCCCACAGCAGCCATGGCAGGAATTTTGTTTTACCACATGCATTAAGAGTTCAACACAAAATAACTTGATATAGCATTCAATTTCAATATTCGTAGCTTCTATTCCCTTGTATGGTCTCTTCTTCATGCATTCTACACCATTTGATATAGCAAATGTGCAGTAATTAAATGCACCTCAGACAAAATATAAAAATTACCACGCAATAAAATGTCATACTGGTCGTGGTAAAGGTGGCGATAATATCAACAGTCACAGAATCACGGTATCAGAAAATCGGGGATGCAAATAAAGTGTAGTGGTCGATATGATCAGAATTTCAAAAGTGTACCAAAAAGGTAACGTTTAATAATGCATTATTTTGAAAAAGAATCATCTTTGCCAAAAAAATCCCAAAAATAACATTTACCAACGGCGTTACGCTAAAAAGGGGAAAAAACCAGCCTGAAATAACATGGTTCTCTAATTCCACGTTATATAATGGATTTTATGACAACGACGACCACCAACTCCATTAAATTTCAGCCGTATGTTATGTAACAGCCACGTTGTAATACCCTGGAATTACGGAAATTGATGAGAATTACAGAGATTGATGAGAATTTTACAGGTTCGAAATAAAATGGAGCAGAGCAAGAACAAGGATTTCAGGATTTCAGCTTAGAAGAAGATAAACAGGTACCAAGTCTGGCCTGGGGTAGGTGTAGATCGAGTTGCAATGATGTGGGTCCCAATACACCTTAAACTACTCCATCTAATCGGAATTGCATCATTTATTTTTGCACAAATATTAAAATGAAAATGCAAATGGTGTGAGTGGATGGTGTCGTGGTGGGTCTCACAATCACACCATTGAATTTTAGCCAAACAAAACATGCTCAAAATGAAATGTAGCATTCTGAGAATAGGTAGAAATTAGAAAATCGAAATGGGGCAATTCCGAAGAATTAGAGGGAGTAATCTTTTTGCAATTTGTCTAATTTTATCATTGAACTTAAATTTTAAAGCAATAATGATTTGGAAATTTTAAGGGACACTGTACAGAAATTTTTCTACGCCGGCCGCTGTGAGATCATAAAACCATTATAACCATAAAATAAGGAAGTGAATAGGGTGAAAATGTAGGTAAAAATATAATATGCTAGAAAAAATTGGGCACAATTGAAATTTGACATACGGGGGGTAATATTATCGAACAATCCTCCAACAATGTCTAAGCTATATTTGCTATATGCTCATCAAACGGAGTAATTATAGATGGTTCACATTTAAGTGGAGTAGGTAAAACATGGGCAAAATTAATAAAAATAAAAGGAAGAGCACTACTGATGGACTTGAACTTTCATCCCTCGTGGGTTAATATATTTCTCAACCATTTAGTTTAAAATATGAAAAGACCAAGGGAATCAGTCGATAGAGCCATGCCCTAGGTCCAATCATTCCTCATGCAAATAACTAAACTTAACTTGCTTTTCAATGCTGGGCTGTACTATTACTCGGTCCACAACCTCAAGATTCCAAATTCTACCTCAACAATTGCTACTTTCTTCAGCATTTAATCCATCTCATCAACAAACACAAAGTCATCTCCAATCATCCTCCACCATGGGCTGTGTCGTCTTGAATCAACCTTGATTATGGCAGAGGACTACTTGCAAAACCTTGATTCACATGAATCATAAAAAGAAATTCTTGTCGTCCCAATAGTAGTCCGCACACATGTACTAACTCCTTTTGATTATGTCAATATATTACCGTGCAATGTCTTTGTTCCCAAATCCCACCAAAGTACTTCTGTGAGTACTATTCCATACATCATCTCCAATCACATTTCCAGAAACAGCTATGTAACCAAGGACAAAAAGAATATTTTGTTTCCAACAGGGAGTAATGAAGCAGGAAAGATGACTGAGACATTAAACTGTCCATGATTTAACAGATAAATTACTGGCTTAAAAAGAACCGGAAACAAGGGTGCAACTTCATATGCAAACAAACAACTCTAGCACCCCGGGTGCACAATTATAACTCTGTCACTCTAGTAGCAGAAACAATCCTCCAGGCCTCACCATATTAAACAAATGATACCTTTTCCCTAACAGATGCAATACAGTACTCCAGCACAGCAATAAGTACCATTCATCTTTCTCTATTCACTCTGTGAGCTATGCCATAATTTCAATATTATGCTCATGTCCAGCAGGCAGGTAATAGTACAAATAATACATACTCTCTCGGAGTAAAGACAGGTGAAGCACCAAGCATCTGATGCCGTAGTGGCTAATGCACAGGAGACATTTGAAAGTGGTTGGCTCTTTGCCAAAGACTAAAAAACAATACTGATAGTGGCAAGTTGGCAACAATTTAGCTTAATAGCCTTAAGTGAACCTAATTTTGGGGGATTATGACTTGCAGAGTCTACAAACTAACGGTGCCTTCAGAGGATGGAAACACTCAAGGCAGCAACTGAATCAGCTAAAAATGCAAATGTCGATTTAAATGACAGGCAAATCTTGGAAATAACAACTAGGACTTGGCCAATGTAGTGAACTGGGTTGTAATGCTGGATGAGCAATTAGACCTTCATCAAATTCTAAAGCAAAACAGCTGCAAATTTCCTTTTTTGTTTAGACATTCATGAAACTCCAGAAATCAAGGTTATTAATTCCCAGCACAGCAATACATGATGAGAAAACTGAAAAATAACTAGAGGGAAGTTTTTGCACATTGATTTTGGTATATACTTACCCTCTATGAGTCTATGGTAAAAATTATATGTATCTTAGATGTTCTCTCTTGTATTACTAACATTACCATGCGAAATTTCCAGATTTGAAATTAATGTCTGACAGTAACTGCGTTTTCATCTTCAGTAATATAAAGGATCAACTTTTTAAACCCCCTACACAACCTCTATAATTTCCGACTTCCACTTAGTACAAAGTAACCTATGGAAATTGGATGCTGCCAAGTGAATGTCACACACCAGTGACTAACAGATTCAGAACCAATGTAAAGTAAATAACTCCAAAGATTACCAATTTAAAAGAAACATACACAGATGAACAGAAGTAACTTACGATTTAGCCATGGATATAACTCCTTGAAGAACACCAGAAGTGCCGCCAAGAACCGGTAAGAAAGCAAAAAGTAACCCCACCGTACAGTCCTAAAATCAGTACACTAGTGAAGGTAAGTGCTACTAAACTGCATGCTGAAATACTAACACCAGAACATGAACTCATATGTATCGTTGGCCTTATCCTTGACACCCTCTTCTCAATCAAAACACGTGCTCTATTAATTTTGATTCACTACAATTTTCGATGTGGGGCATCCAAATAAATAAATTCACTACAATTCTTTTTTGAATATAAGTAATGCAAAAAAACACTCATGTGGAATCTGTGGCCCAGATTCAGTAAATAGATATTATGTAGTGGATTCAAGTAAACAAAGGGAGTATATGTTATGGAATAGATAATTTACCAATATGAAATAGAACAGATATCTAGTGTTACCTGCAAAATGAGGGTACCAATAGTGACTTGACCATGCAAAGCATTGATACTATTTTTTTCCATCAAGAACTTGAGAACCTACAGAATTTAGTAAAGATGATCAGAATCCTTTAATCCAAAATGATTCGGGATCAGCAGACAAGAATCATCCTTTGAAATCGAGACTATACTTGATGATCACCTAAAAAAATAAATGGCACAAAAAAAAGATGGAGCAAGAACATGATAAAAAGCATATCTAAACTTGTAGGTATATATGTCATGGAGAAGGTAAATGCAAAATCAGCAATAGGAAGCTAGGAAAACATGAAAACACCAACAAAAAGATTCCAAAACAAATCAAAACAATAAAGTAAAATTGTTATTACTAGGAGAATGTTAAAACCACAGGTGTACAACGCCAACTCGCCAAGTTATTATGTGAACAGTATTTGCTTGAATAAGAAAATAATTCAACCATACGTTAATTACGAACCATCATATCTCTGAACACACAGATAAGGCGTGACTCCTGACACCAAAAAGAAAAATAGACATAACCTACTTAAGAAACTTTATCTCATAATAAACAGCAAAATGGAACTGAAAATAGTCAGAAAAACAAGGCAGATTCAAACATAGAAACTTAAAAAAAAAGTTTTGGTTAAAGAAAATTCAGGAGAAACGACGTACAACTGCAGTTGATGACATGGACAAGAATAGACCAATGAAAACGCCTTCAGATATTTTAGCACCACATAGCTGCAAACAGAGAAAGTATCTCATCAAAAAAACGTGTAATACGAGAAAACCACAAAGAGAAATAGGGAGAGAACATAAGCAAAAATGTCGATACAGTCACGATACAATGTTTGGAGCAAGAAGTATTTAACGAAAACGAGCAAGTGATTTGTGAAGCATTAAGAGGCCATAAGTGAACCATATACCTTTCATAACTAATACGCACAAGAATAAAAGCTTCTAGACAGATGCCAACGTCATGACTTTTGAAAGCTTTGAATTCTTGTAAAAGGAATACGTTTTGAAATTCAGATGAACGAAAAAATAGTCATAAACTATGATCACATTCTACAGAAGCTACTGCTTTGTGGCATGGAAAAGCTACAAATGGACCATCTTTTTCAGAGATCCCCTCAAACGTACCAGCAACCCAATCCTCTATGTATCTTACCAAGTCTACTGGAACAAAACCCCTATGAAGTCAGCATAATAACCAGTTAACCACACAATTCTCCAGTCCCCACCTGAATATGCTGAACATTTCAGAAAGGGTATAATCTCATAGCCTAAGCAAACTTATCTTTAAACACAAATGCTTTCTGGCTAGTTCTGTTCATAAGAAGACAATTTATCCAGTCCTTATAGTTCATTTGACTACATCCTAGTATCACAGTTCCACTTCGATGAGTTTTATACTTATATCCCTTGCATGTCTTATTTTTTAGCAGAAAGGTATTGACAGCTGCTAATAGACACTCTTTCATAGTGGACAGATAGATTGAGATATGGAACAGAGAACTTATTGAAACAGATCCAAAAAGTTAAACATCATTCCAGTTATCAAAATATCCTTTAAAGGTCCAAACATTATACAGCTCAAAGTTTAATATGAATATCATAACAATAATAAGAGAAAACATACTGAAGCTGTTACGCCACACAGGAACATAAAGAGAAAAATTTGAGATAAGCCTCCCAGAATAGCCACCGCTCGAACCACACGAAGCTGAAACCATGATTAAACATGGAAACTCTATTAATAAAACATTACCAACTTTGACGTTCTCCAGAAAGTACCAAAAAGAGACTCTAAAAAAACCTTTGCTGCCGAGAACTCTAAACCCAGAGCAAATAAAAGAAAAATTACACCAAATTGGGCCACTGTCTCAACCTGCAGCAGCATAAAATAAATACATTAATGTCTCCTAATTTCAGCACAGATCAGAAGAATGAAAGGAAGAAAAAAGAGCAACAGGAGATCCCTAATGAAATCCGCTGATAAATTGATGTCAGAAGCTTTGCAATTACAGCTGCAAAATAAGCATACCTGAACCATTTCAGTTACAAAACTGAAGCCCCCTGGTCCAACAATTGATCCTGCCAGCAGATAGCCAGTAATAACCTACCACATTTATTTCCATAGATAAGAATAAACAATGTTTCCCGGCTATGACAGAAGCATCAACTACAGTTAACATGTATAGATTGAAAATTATATCATTTCTTCATAGACAAAAGTAGAACCCATAATCCCTTGCTTAAGAAAAAGAAGAATTGCAGCTGGCAACTTATCACAGAGCATTTCTATAGTTCAACCTGGACTTACGTGATTCAGCTTTTAAGTTCTCAAACGAGGCTATGTACTACTGTGCTCTAAATTCATGATTTTAGTTACTATTGGTCTTCCTTCAACATATTAAGGGGCAGGTGAAAGAATGAGTATCCTAAGTAAAGCAAATCTTAATAATTGGCACAATATATGTGTCAACAAAAAGGTCTAACTAGAGCTCACAAAATGTGACTTGACCAGATAGCCAGACAGGAAATGACAAACTATACACGAAATAAGCAGACGTGAGACAAGGGCATTGGATTCACACAAACACGACACCAAATTAAAATTAATTTGGTTGGGTTTGGGTTTAGGTTACATGACAAGAGCATGACACGCTCAACCCATTTCTTTTGGAGTAACATACAAGTGTAACTACTTCATATGTTTATGTTTCTTGAAACATGTACGCATGACTCATTTAAATCAATTTGGAGTAAGCTAAGTGGTCTTCTCTATATTGAGAAATTGCAGTAATTCAATATAGTTTTTTATGCAAGATTTAATATGAATCATCCAAAAACAACCTATCGGTGTCAACACGACTACACGAGTAAAGATGTGTCTGATTCAATGACTACACCCATCACCCCCCCCCCCCCCCCCCCCACCCCCATCCTGTCATTTGCAGGACCCTTGACCCACACAGCTAATGTTGCTGTAGCATGTTTGGACCTAGCCTAATTTTTGTTAATAATACCGCTAACTTACTGCGATCTGCTGCCTAGATTTGACTTGTTTACCGTAGCAAACGGGTTGAATAAGTGGGTTGAGCAAGGCTTAAGGACCCTGTAGAAATGGGACATGCTAAGATGGCAAGGACGTGTAGCTGCTTAAATTTAACCCAAACATGAATCAATCACCCTTTGACATATTTGCTAGCTCAACTGCACAATTTCCTTATTTAGGTCAAGTATCCCTTTTTTTGCTGAGAAATTTTTACTAGTGTTCCTTTTCAGATTGATAGTAGCTCAATATGTGTTGAACAATTTAACTATGTCCAATGATAAGCACCAATCGAGATAGACATCATGTATGAGCACACAAGTCCATTAGAATCAGGTACTTCTCAAGATCTTCGACAAAAATAATTGTCGCAATGCAATGGGAATCATCTCTCAAAGAGTAATGGTTATAAGTCAATCCAAGAATGACGATTCATGTAAAAACCAGCTTGTATGGTGATTACGTGCCTGTAATGTCTAGTACTTCCCACACTCACTAACCATAGAGCTCCACTTGAACTTGATGCACACCCAAATACAAAACCATCACAGCTATGTCATTTTATTCAGCTCAGCACTGGAAATATTGTAACTGTAAATGAACTTCGTCCATACACAAAAATTACTATTTAAGGACCGAATATCCAGATAGTTTTGCAACACATCGTAATGAACTCCGCCCTAATGCTGTAGAATATGCCAAGCCAACAAATGATCCTACTGATGTCTAACAATACTAATGTTCCAAAGGACTAAATCAACAAAGGATTTTTGCAATGCAGACAGCTATTATTAGTATCTAATACATTAATCATTGTAAGCATCATACCGGCTGTCCAGCACAAGCAAATGCAATGCCGCCACAGGTTGCAGAGACAATGACTACAACCAGTTCTGATATCAATCTGCAGAGAAAATACTCAGAACCGACAGATTATTATTAATGCGTCTACTGACAGCAAAAAGAACCTCTAAACTAACCTTAAGTCCAGCTGCAACATGGGATATTTTGATTTTGTATTGGATATAATGAAGACATTATCCTGGTGAAAACCATTCCAGAGGCAAGATTAATAATTCTTACAGAGTAAATTATTCTTCTAGGCATAGTAACACTGAAATCCTTAAAACACTGAATTGAGAAGTCACGCACACAAAGCGTACCTTACGGTCTATCAAAGTCGGTGTATCCTCAGCACGATTTTCACTGTCGAGATTGAAAACATGATGAAGTTGAAAAGACCTAAAGAAGCCACATGCATATGTTACAGTACCAGAGTAACTAGTTTTATGGAATTATGGGCAACTACAATCCTAAGAACATCAGGTTGGACTAGCCATTTACTCCGTCCATCCCATCCTTTTTGTCCCCCTTTCTATTTCGGAGACTTTAAGGAACAAGATGAACTACCTACATTTCCCCTTAAACTAACGAGAGTTGTAACAATATTATTTTGGTAGAGATGCTAGTACTGAATAATCTAGGGGCAATATTGGATGCTCAAACTCTTTCTTACTAAATTTAGAAAGGTGAAACGACAATAAAATAGGGAAGGAGGGAGTAGATAAAGTAAACTTAAATACTCCTATAAAACAGAGAAGATGCCAGAAGAAAATGAACAGTTAGATCCTTCACAGCATGTGTATTATACAGTTTTCTTGTGAGGTTATACGATAACGAGCAAGGCTGTAAAGAGGAAGAATCCATAAAGTGTTCGGCAAATATAACAAGTCTTATAGCCTATAGATGATTATTACTAGCATTTCATAGTGTTTTCTGGAGAGTAGAAACTAAGCTAACACCAATGGTTTTACAAATCAGTAAAGTCAAACAGGACAAATGTTTTCAACAGAGAAACATGAAGCTCAAATATCAGGACTAAGCAAACTGTAACACGCTACAAATAAGCTTATTTTGGAAAAAGGGTTGAATAACATACTTATCTTCTTTTGTTTCATTATTCTTTGGCTTCACTCTAGCAACTGTCTCCAAAACAGCCTGAAGGAGGACAAGAAAATATGTTCAGAATACTTATAGGAAAGTGAGGATTCATGTAAATGCACAAGATGCATGCAGCAAAGGTAACTCTACACACGTGTCCAGTACAATAGCAAATAAGATTTAGAGGCAGCATATACACCGTATACCCACTACCCGGACACCTGCTCATCTAATCACAGGCCCTAGCCAACCATGATAGCCCCCATTAACAATGGTGGCTACAACAATGAAGCATCTCCAAAAAACACCTCTCTCCACCACATCAGCACACCGCTGTCACTTCTCTCCATGCTTCTATCTTCACACAACCATTTCCCAGATCCAGAATTCTTCCAAGCCTGTCAACCCCAATTTTATCAACCATGACTCCGTACGGCTACAACTAACGGCTGTGATTCAAAGGTGGGGGTAGATAGAAGAGACGATTTGATGTTACTCTAGTCAGGTGAGAATGGTGAAGGCAACGTGCTACACTAAATTAAGGTGTAATAATGATACGTTGACATTATTTTTCAAATTTACCCTCTAGTCCATGGAACGATATCATGTGGTTGGAGGGAGAATCCAACGTAGTAAACTCTCCTCACTTCTACCAAACTACACCCACATTGCAAAAAATAATAGATTATCCAAATCCTACGAAGTAAGTAGACCCCAAATTTACAAAACTCTACACAACAAAGCTCTACGCTTGACATAGCAACCAATTAAAACAACTATTCCTGATTCCTAATTGAAAGGGATCACTCCTGCATTATCTGCTAGTGCACATAACAGTGATCATCAAAATTTAACCTAAACTCCCCCCATTAAAATTTCCAAAGCTACTGCCATCAGCAACAACTGCGAAATGCGACACGAAACTAAACAGCTACGGCAACTTGTTTCTAACCTGTTGCTCCGCAACACTGTTGTTAAAACTCCCTGAATCCGCAACTGCAATTACAAAATCAACAATTATAACCTAAATTAAACAACTAAATCTAACAAAATCAACCATTATGACCTAAAATCAGCAGCTACATTTAACAAAATACATGCAAATCGAACATGAAACAACAGCTGATCTAAAGAGAGCAAGAATCAAAACAAAAAACCTATTGATATGAAAGAAATGAGATCTAAGTAAACCTTCATTTTGTTCGCTTTCAGGAAACTCTTTCTCAAGAGCGCGATCGAACATATCCGCGAAGCTGTTACTGGAATTAGTGGCAGTTAGATTAACGTTAGCGTTAGCGTTAGCGTCGGTGGCGCCATTAGTGTCGTCGAAGAACGTCGTCGCCGCTGTGGCAACCGTGGCCGCCGCAGCTGCGTCGATGGAGTCGGAGGTGTTGGCGGCGGTGAGGAGAGAGAGGGTGGAGGTGGTGGTGGTGGTGGTGGTGGTGGAGGTGGTGGTGAGGAGGAGAAGGGAGATGAGATCGAGAATGAGGAGGAGAGAGAGTGTCACCTTCCTCATTGCTCGAAATGATAGAGAGAGAAATTTGAGGAGAGAGAAAGAGTGGAAGTGGGTGAGATTTTGTATGGGAGGTGAGAAGGGGTACGAATACGATGGCGACGGTGTGGACTATTGGGGTGTGTGTTATGTGTTGTGTGCGAGCGAAGAAAACAGAGGAGTGTATGGAGTGTGATTCAAGGGTACTGAATGAATGACTCGGTGTCTCGGTGAATAACCGCATCTCAACTCAAATTAAATTGGGGATTTCAATTGATCCGTTTCGAATATTTGTTATTCAACTATCACCAATTCACCATTATACCAAAACCATTTGGTATAATGGAATGGATTAGTCCCTCTTTGTGGGATTTTTAAAAAAAATAAAATTAAAAATAAAGCATTTGGTAAAAGCTCATCGAGAGCTCAAATTCGAATTGATCAGGCTCGAACTTGACCCGATTTCCCAGGTCTAGGTAAGAATCTGTGATGGGTTTGTAGGAACGGTTTATGATAAAAGGGTGTGCTAATAGAAATGGTTTTATAACACCTTCATTTAAGCACGAGCCTTTAACAAGACATTCCTGATTAAATAATCTTGTTACCAACGTGGTTTATCAAATAGAAATAACAAGTACTTTAAATAAATCTGTAGACGTTATTACACTTGTCCATAAGATGACAAGTCTTTATAAAAAAAACGACTTAAAGAAAACAATATTGTATCTCAACTTAATTGTTTAACAATATGATGAGAAACTAGGTGAGACTCGTATAACTCCGTTTAGCAGCTCGGCGTCCCATCCCAGCTCAACTCGGCTACATGATGTGTCACGACCCTAAACCGAGACTACAGCTAGTCCTAGGCCATAACTATAACACCTTGATATTTCCCGACTTATACTCTTTAAAGATTTTAATTTTAGTTTCGGAAATAAATTATATTTCATGAAATTTCGTAAATATAGTTAAATGATATGGATATTTTATTTTGAAGCATATTATTTTATAAATAATATTTCAAATAATTGCGTAAATTATATTTTTATGATTTAACTTTATTGTTCAGAAAAATTTAATGTATTTAAGTAATTTCGTAAAATATAATTTAAGTATACAATTCCATTGTTGAGGTGTAATAAATCGTAATGATAAACTCCTTTTATTTGGGCAAAATCCAGTTCGTTATCAAAACCCGAGTCAAACCCGCTCCTTGTAATAAAATCCCGACTCAAAAACCGTTTCCTATTTAAAAAATGTTTTACAACTCACCACCCATCTTCTTCCCCTTCAAACTCTATCCTTTCTTTCTTGCTCCATTGTTAAAAACATAAGCAATTCACTAAAACTAGTTTTATTCCCGTGTAAAATTGCACGGGATGAAATATTCAACAATTTGACTAAATGTATCAATTTCACATAATTATAAATTGCATGCATTTAAAATATTGTGTAGATATAAAATTTGAGGTAATTTAATATTATCCCTTGATTTTCAATTTTAAATTTAATGTAGATTTGATGTGTCCTATTTTTATATGATTTTCACCCCTCTTTTAGCTCATTTTTACATGATAATTTGCACTTTATGAGGTGATTTTATGAGCTAATTCCGTGTTGTAGGTGTTTTGCATGTTTTGTTGCATTTTCTAGGACACGGAGCAAGTTACGACCTTTTTCTATCATTTTGGCATTCACCGAACACCACGAGGCTACTTGGAGCGAGTCTTGGCCATGAAAAGGCGTTTTGGGAAGATTCACTCATTCTCGAGGAAGAAAAAATGAAATTTGGTTGGTACGTGAGCAAAGAAAGTGAGAACTAGTAAAGAAAAGAAGAGATTGCAAGGCCCCCGAGACTTGTTCAAACCCCAGAATCTTGGGGGTTTGATACCTGAGCAATTCTTGGACTCAAATGCTGCGCCCCCTAGGACTGTTTGGTCCCCGGATCTTCGGGGATTGTGCAACTGAGCAACTCTTCACTTTCCTTAGCAAGTTTGTGTATAAAAACTCATCACTAGAGAACTTTTTTTTCATGCTTTTCCCTAAATCTACAAAAACCTAGTTTCCTTTATGTTCTTAGTTTTTCAATCATCAACTATCCTTTAATTCCGGGTTTTATTTGAAGATTATTTTGCTCTTAATAATCAAGTTCTTGTTCTTATTTCCTTAAGTTGGTAATTTCTATCCTTTCTTTTATATTATCATTTTAATTCCAATTTATATATTGTTATCATGTTTATGTTAATCAAATCAATCTTTGTTAGTTTATATATTAACATGAGTGAGTAGTCTTATAATCTAGGGTTTAGGGAACCCATGTTAGATTAGTAATTGATAATTGTTGAATTGGGATTTATTATTATCGATTTGTTGTTTCTATAACATGCTTGTTATGTATTGTTAACCTTTGATTCTTGATCACAATTATTGGTTATCTTGTTAATTCTTTTCCTAAGATCGAAAGCCGGGAATGGAATTTGCCTAAGCATGTTTTGTAGCGCGACCTAGTAAGTGCGAGAGCCCGCTAGTAATCGTTCTAAGACTAGTAATAAAATCGAGAGATGATTACTAATAAGTCTAGACAACTTTTGATCATATGTTTCCCCAATTCGACATCAATTATTGCTAATTTACATGTGTGAACCTATTTCCCTAGATCTTTTATTATCATTGTTTTATATCTCAATTTTTTATCGTTTTAATCATCAAACCAAACAATGAATCGAATCGACCTTGATAGAATTCTAAACATAGCTTGTCATATTGCATCTACCGTCTCCCTGAGATCGACCCCTACTTCTTTATCTACATTTATTTGTTAGTTAAGCCTAGGGTATCTTTGTTAGGTACGCGATAAGCCTATCAAGATTGTTTAATATAAATATGTATAAAATTAATTTGTACGTTGATGTATACCTGACAACAATAACTCGATTAGAATGATCCGATTCAGATTCGGACTGACCCCCAAAGTGAGAATCCTAGTTTGACACGTAACCCGATGACTCTAAAAAATTATATGTGCTGACATGGATACATGAGAATACTTGAAATGGTCTTGGTTTTATACAGATAAGATTAGTAATAATAATTTTCGATAATGGAAGTTGTGTTTAAAGACTTGTGCTTATTTTTTGCATGCATATCATTTTCCAACATCCTTTTACAAATAAGTGAGTCTTTATTTATTTTATTTTGTCGTTTTTCAAATTCAGTATTTTTTAAAGAAACCTTTTTTTACAATTGTAAGAATTTTATTCGATTTTACATAACTTAGCAATGGCCTTAATAATGTTGCATTTAAATATTTGCACGAAATTTTATATTTCCCATTTTTACGATTGACTGTAAAGGGTATTTAATGATCATTGGATTAATGAATAGATAATTATTTTATACTCTCAACAAAAAGTTATTGAATTTTTATAAGTTGTAATTTTTAATGTTTTTGATACCCCAGATGAAAACATTACAATATAGAATGTGTAAATGGAACAAATTTTATTATAAATTTTTATAGGGACTTGAACTTATAAATGGAGTACTCATTTTCTTTCAAAAAAAATGAAGTTTTCATTGATTTATAAATTGTGAAATATTTAATGTTTTTTTATCGTGACTTTTAATGACATATAAGAAAATGTTATACTATAAGAATTATTTTGCATATAAAAATGAAAAAGCCAATACTCGGTAAACTAATAAAGTATAGAGTATATGAATGAATTGCAAAACTGGAAAAAAACACTACATTGCACTTTTGCACGTTTTTTTACTGATGGTCCCACAATTGAAAAAATGAAATATGCCATGTTGATGACGTAGGTAAAAAAGGAGGGTTTAAATGTTTTTGTAATTATAAAGATAAGATTTCGCGGTTTATTCGTTTCTTAACGGTTTCTAGCAATTTTTGCGCTATTATGTTCGTCTCGCCGTCGCCGTCATTTCTAGGTAAGAAATTCCAGCTCTTGGGTAACTTGAAATTTCTGCCTCTTAAACCCATTTCGTGTTTTGTTCTTAAAATTTGTTTTTCGTGTGTTCTAGGTAGTGTCCTGGTCGATTCCGAGCGTCGACTTACGTAATAGCGCTTAACATTGAGGTTTTTTTATCTAAAAGAGGTAACTTTGAGAGGAAAGCTCGACTTAATGTCAAAATTCGTTTTGTTTAGTATATGATGATTGTTGAGTCGAATTGTAGTTGGTGTATTCATTGTAGTTTGTATTGTGGTTAATATGTTACTGCTACAGTGCTACTATACCGCTGCTGGATATATTGTGGTATGTTGTTGTTTTAAATGTTGCTGCATCGTTGCTTTTGTTGCGGTATATTGAAGCTATTGTCGTATATTATTGTTGCTACTGCCCTGTTCTGCTCCTCGTTGTACTGCTGAGCTGTTGTTGTTAGGTCGTTGATGCTACTCCGGCGTTGATGCTACTGTTATTACTGTTATTGTTGTTGCGTTTCTGCTATTGCTTGTGCGCCATTGTTATTGCTATTGTTGCGTTGCTAAGCTGCTACTACTCAGTTGTTCTGCTACTGCATACTATCCGTTACTGTGCTGCTGCTGAACTGTTGTTGCTGCGCTGCTGAACTGTTGATGCTGAACTATTGATGTCACGTGTTGGCTGTATTGCTGCCCTGCGTGGTTGTTGCTTGTTGCAGCGCTGCTAAGCCGCTGCCAGGCCATGGCCAGGCCGTTGCCTAGGCGTGGCTTGGCACGATCGCATTGTTGTTGAATATAGTTTACTTTGAAATCGTATAAGACATTAGAAATGGTTGCGATATTTGTTTTAAGTAGCACGTTTATAAAATATATAATTAGTTAATCGACTCCCGCATAATTAAATTATTTGCCTCGTTATTTAATTCACATACATATTAATTCTGTATAGAATATATGTTTATAGAATATATATGAATTTTAATTAATTCGTGATTATTCTTTTCTCGAATGAACCGTATGATCTTAAATGTAATTTATTATTTAATTCATATGCGTCTCTAAATCCGTATGGAATGTGGGTTAATATAATATAAGATGTTAACCAGCTCGAGTTTTCTTACCATATGAATTATATGTTATTATTTTATGATTTAGTAATTAATTGTCATTGATTTTCTTTCTCCGTATGATTCTTATATTTGTATAGTACCATAGGAGTATGTGGTGTAGCCTTCTTAGGAAGATTTAATTGTGATTACATTTTTGTGGTTGCGTGTTGGGGTATGCCTTAAATTGGCCTCTGAGCCCAATACGTGTGTGTTTGTGGTTGCGTATTGGAGTATGCGTCAAGTTGGCCTTTGAGTCCAATACGTTTGTGTTCGTGGCGTGTTGGCACATGCCTTAAGTTGGCTCTGAGTCAAATGTCTGCGATGATTGTTGCGTGTCGGGACATGCCTTAAGTTGACCTCTTAATCCGGTACGTGTGTGTTTGTGGTGTTAGGACATGTTTAAGTTGGTCTTTGATTCCAATGCGTGTTTGCTTGGGAGTGTCGGGATATGTCTTAAGTTGACCTCTAAGCCCAATATGTGATGGTTGTTGCATGTTGGGACATGCCTTAAGTTGGCAGTCCAATACGTAACTGCTGAGTACTGGGACATGCCTTAAGTTGATATGCCTTAAGTTGGCCTCTGAGCCCAATACATTGTGGGGGTGTGTCGTGTGTCTAGTTATGCCTAGGCTTAAGTTGGCCGCTGAACCAGATACTTAGTTGTTATTTGGATTTCTATACCATGTTTAGTATATTGTGTTGTTGTAACTTGGTTACGATAAGTATAGCATAATTGTTTTTAAGTATAGCTATCACATGATGATTGATTGTTTCATAGTTGTTATTGTTGTATCTAAACATGTTTGCTCGTATATAATTCATATATGCCTGCTTATGTGTTTTCTGACAAAAAGTGGTTGTGAGAACCTCGAGTTACTCTCCAATGACTGCGACATGCATGTTTCATGTATGACAGCCTGACAGGTAGGTGTTGATTGGGGATTCGCCTAAGAGCTAGCGAGTGATGTTGCACATCGACATGACTACCCTTTAGATCGTTTAGCTAGTTCGGTTATTTACTATTTTGATACTCGTGGTATGTGTCATCCCCATTTGGCTTGTTGTATCTAAACTTAAATAATTATTTAGTTTTAATTTCTGCATTTAGTTTTACTTTGAATCTTCTCGCGATATTTAGTTCATGTCAAAAGTTTTAATTTCGCGCTATTTTCCGCATGCTAGTTTGTTTATATTTTCGCTTATCGTGAGGGTTCACAACAACACCCGCGCACCTACGACCACCCGAGGCCATCCACGACCACAACACCCGCGCACCCGCGACCACCCATGGCCACCCGAGGCAATCCATTGGCACCCGAGACCACCCCAAGTTAGGCCATGGTCACTAGCCCATCAATCATGGCTGCACGACACCCCCCTTAGGTCCTCCTACACTCGGTATTCAACAAAAATGTTAGTATAAAACCGTCTCATCATTATACTACTAAAAACCCCAAATTACCTCTTAGGGGTTGAGTAAAATAGTATAAACATTACTACAAACAATCATTAATTTAAACTAAATGACTCATATATAGTATTATACTTATGATCAATAAGTTGAAAAGGAGTGAATCTGTCTCGAAGATGCGCCAAATCGATCCCGCCGATGTTTCCTCCTCCTAGTCGTCTTTTTCTTCTCTCTAGTTTTTTTTTAGTGAATGCAAGAGTGCTTAAAAGGTCTAATCTTATGAATTAGATGTATCATACACTCTGAGGACGCGCCAAAACCGATCTCGCCGATGTTTCCTCCTCCTAGTCCTTTTTTTCTTCTCTCTAAGTTTTTTTTTGTGAATACAAAAGTGCTTAAAAGATCTAATCTTATGAATTATATGTATTATACACTCCGAGGCATAATTAAACAACTTAAGTGAACCTGACTCTCCTCCTTGGTTCGGTCCACAAGGCCCAACTAACTACCATCTATTCCCGACTCATTAGACATGCTTAAATACGTTATATGCTATATAAGATACTTCAATTATAAATACATTATATAATTCACAGGGTATTACAGTTACAATCTATGATAAAATGTAAAACCCATTTATCCAAGAGCCTTTAACAAGACGCTCCAGATAATCGAGGTTATTACCATCTTGGTTGCCTATGAATAACAAAGTAAACAAAAAAAAGGTACTTTAATATAAAATATTGTATATTGTGTTATTACAATAATCAAAACAAACTTTGGGAATTGAATGGATTGAGATGAGAATCCAGGGTGGAATGGAGTTAGAAGTTAGAACCTCATACCTTTGAACATTTGTTTGATTTGATTTTGTAATGGATTCAATATGTCATTCATCTTGTTCTTTCCTAGACTTTTTCAATTTTGTCTTATTCATACAAATGAATATTACTTGACCCGTTTTAACTTAAACATGATATATCCATCTTAAATTGTTTTTTATCCTCTCAATTCCACAATTAATCCACGCACACTCCCACTCCTACAATTATTCAACGAGCAGAATCGCATTTCAATTTGTTTTGGTTTTCAACCATAATTATTCCTTTATGTACGTAATTTTGATCGTTATTAGTAATTTATTTATCAAATCGTCATTGAAAATTAAAGATAATCGTCATACGCCTTTATATTTAAAAACAGATAATAACATAAACTAAAGCAATAGACACGTGTATTATTGGAACTAATCATATATATCATGAACAATTAAAAGTTATTTAACTTATTAAAGCAAAAAAAAATTATAATGAAAGTAGAAGATAGACTTACATGCAATAGAACAATAACAGTTTGAGGGATTTTTTTTTCTTTCTTAAATTTAGGTTTTGTATCTAGGGGGATTGGAAGGGGTAGAGTATGAGATTCCAAGGGGTTGAGGTGGATTTAGAATCCATTGGATTTCTAAATCCATTCCAAAGGTGGCCAACCAAACACTTGAATGGGTGATATCTAGGGCTGTGCACCGGTCCAAAACCGGACCGGACCGGACCGGAACCGGAATTGGCAAAAATGATGGACCGGGACCGGACCGGAATATAAAAAAAACCGGACCGGAACCGGACCGGTAAAATTCCGGTCCAAGACCGGACCGGACCGGTTGGACCGGAATTTGAATATTATGGAACGACAAAATTATGGATTGGTAAAATTATGTACCAAAATTTGAATATTATGGATCGTTTGGACCGGTTTGGACCGGTTAAGACCGGATTTTAATATATTTTCTAGGAAAAAAATATAAAAACATAAAATTCGGTCCAAACCGGTCCGGACCGGAAAAAACTGGTCCTGGACCGGACCGGACCGGAACCCGGAATCTTGAAAAATGGTGGACCTGAGACCGGATTTTTTAATTCCGGTTCCGGTCCGATAGATTCCGGTCCGGTCCGGTCCATTTTTCCGGTCCGGACCGGATTTTGCACACCCCTAGTGATATCCATTCCATTCCATACTCCTTAACCAAACACTCCCTGTAGTTAAAAGATCTATTACAACGGAAGTCCTAAATATAAATACATTGAATTAAACAATGTCATAACTAAGTGATAAGTCTAGTAATAGCTAGCCAAGTCTTAGTCCAACCATGCTCTCGTCACTCCCCAATCCTTGCACCAACAACATGCTACTTACTTATTATTACTTGCTATCTTACTTCTCCCCATTTAAACGAAAATAACAAATGGATTGTAATAAGTCACAAAGTTGAAAAGTTTGGTAACAACACACCCAGGTCAACAAAAGGTTGAGTAGGAAAACCAACTAATAAATACTTTCTCCATCTCGGTCATTTGTTTCCCCATTCTATTTTAGTGTGTCTCAATCATTTATTTGCCTTTCTATTCTAGTAATGCTTAAATGGGCAATTAAATCATTCTCACTCAATTTGGTCCACCCGTCATCTAACAATCTACCTCCTCTTCTTTCCTTGGTCGTTGTAACACCCGCGTTTTACGTAATATAATTTAAAACGCTTTAACCTTTTATTTGTAAGATGTTTATATTTTTGAACATATTTTCAAAAAACATAAGCTAAAGTATAATAATTATTTATGTATTAAGTTATAGTAGGCTTGAGACGTCATTCTGAGTAGAAAACGACTCATAGAATAAGTTATGGGCCAATCTTGACCATTGACCCATTTTCTAGACAAAATGAACCCGTATGATCAAACCCTATTCGTGTTTTATCCTTCTCCTCCACAAAATTTCAGCATTTCTCCCTCTGACAAAACACACCATTGTTTTTCTTCTTAAGAAAGCTTAAAAATTGCATAATTTCTTCGTTACTCAACCAATTCTCGTGTTCTTCGTGCCATTTTTATCCTCTCTTCATTTTCCTCCTATCTAAGTAATAAAGAGACCAAATTTATTTACCATTAATGATTTTTGTCCTCCCTAGGGTTAGAGTTCTCTTCTAAACTTCTCAATTTTGTATTTATGTGTGAACCTCGACGACCCGGAGGGCGACTCATACGAGATAGATGACTCAATTGAGGATTGGAATTCAAAAGGTAAACGTGATGAGTTTCTCGACTTATTTGTTTACATTGTTTATGAACGTTTTTCTATAATTATCAGAAAGTATATTTTTGGCTGATATTCATATGTTGGTATGTTAAGTCACATGTATTGTGGAAGTTTACATATGTCTGAAGTTATTTACATGAATTTGGATGAATATTCATATGCTTTGGCAAATCTTCCACATATTTTTTTATCAAGTGCTCATGATATGAAATTAGTGCTTATATGTTGGTAGAAAGATTGTGCATTTCATCCTTCTGTGCTTGTTATTGAGGTAGAGTTTCTCTACTCAGTTTCTGTGTAATTTTGTTTGTGACGGTACCGTCGTATTATCTGATATCACCGTGTTACTATATTATCGTTTGAGATTGAGAACATATGCGTGGGACCATTGCGGGGAACGGATCTCACTCCTACGATCGCTTTTCGTGGGACTCGACACGGAAAGGATGTGCACATTAACGGTCTAGGTACCCCTTGCCGCGTGTAAGTGGAGGATTTGTGTGGGGCTAAAGGCCGACACTTGGTTTATGTGACAGTGATTTCAGTTATTGGTGATTATCAGATTGTGGTTTATGCTATTGTATTGTAACCGTCTTATTACAGCAGTTTCTGATGCTTGTTGTTGTTTTATTATGATGATCCATGTATTGGTGAGCAGAGTCTCAGGTTCGTAGATGTTGATGCTTGCTGGCTTGGGAGGATGGGTCTACAGTTTTGTAGTGTCTTATGAGTTTAATTAGCTTTCGCAGTTTTGGTTTTTGGATTTCAGTTTTGTTGTTAGACGGTTGTACTCTACACTTACACCTTGTTTTTCTATACTTATAATATAGTGGCTACAGTTGTTTATCTTATACTGTACCTTAGGTAACTGAGATGGTAGTACTTTCATAGTCTGATGGTCCTATCTAAAGGCCTTGGATTATGAGGGTGTTACAAATGGTATCAGAGCGACGATCTTGACACCTAAACCAATGAACCCAATGAACATAGGATGTGTCTTAAATAAAATGAATCGATGAGTAGGATAGGTGAAGGGCGAATTCCCCTTCACAAAGTCGGACTGTTGTGAATGACTCAGCGAGTGGTACGTACTCGACCGAGTGTGGGTTACTCGACCGAGTAGGTGTTACTCGACCGAGCTTGTGTGACTCGACCGAGTAGGTAGAACGCGGCTGAGTGGGGTTCACTCGGCCGAGTAGAAGGTACTCGACCGAGTAGTAGTGACTCGGCCGAATGTGTGTTACTCGACCGAGTTGGGTATATCAGATTTTGTTTTTCCTTCTTATCTTTTATCTAGTTTGTAACAACCCGACCCGCCACCGTCGTAACACAACCCCAATAAGATGGGATGTGTACCTTTGGGCCAAATATTTGTCCTCACTTAAGCCCAAAAGCACAAGACCTTGTTACTAAGTGGTGGGTGGAAGCTATTATAAACATATCACAAGCCTCACATTCTACCGATGTGGGACAAATCTCCTTCCTCGCACACTCTTGGGGTGTTACATAGTGAGTCGTAGGCTGAATGCTGATGTTTACGCTATTTCTTCTTATAGTTACGATGCCCCCTAGAAGAGCCAACACTCCAAACCTACCACCAAACCCGACTCCGGCCATGATTCAGGCCGCATCCATGTCAATCGAGGAGATTGCTCAATTGATCGAAACCAATGAAACTCTGAATATCACGATCAAAATTCAGAGAGAGCTCAGGCACCACCAGTGAGTGCCCATGACATTAGCAATGCTATGGCTTGTCATCGCCCTACCATGTTCGACGGTGCGGGAACACCGGGACTCCTGAAGGACTGGCTGAGGGAGATAGAGAGTGTGTTTGAGGTGGTGGACTGTCCTGGCGACCTTAAGGTGTACCAGGCTGCATTCTACCTACGCAGTTTGGCGGGGGGCTTGGTGGGGATGTAAGAAGGGGAAGGCTCGTGCTTACTTTAAGGAGATGAGGCAGGAGTATATGCCGTGGGAAGCCTTCAAGGCTACTATGCGGCGTGAGTTTGTTCCGTAGCATGTCCGTAGTAGGTTGAGGGCTGATTTTGACAGCTTCCGAATGTCCGAGGAGATAACTGTCTCAGAGTACTACATCAATTTCAACGACTTGGATCGACAGGTGGAAGAAATGGGCATGACTCCTCAGGCGCTGGCCCTTTGATTTGCGAAGGGGTTGACTATCCGTATCATGGAGAGGCTACCTGCTGGCACAACATCTGACCTCAAGGAGGTCTATGAGAGGGCAGGGTACGCTGAGAGGTTGGTTAATCTGGCCAGGGATACCCGAGAAATGAGTGGAGAGAAGAGGAAATCAGAGAGTGAGAGTGCTAGAGGTGGGCATAAGAAGGGAAACTTCAGTCAGAGTCGTTCTTATTCTCCTGGAGCTGGTGCTGGTGCAGGGGGAAAAGGGGGTCGTAGATAGTCTCAGTGACACCCCTGTGACGAAGTGCTTCAACTATGGTGGTGCTGGTCACAAGAGGACAAAGTGACGGAAGTTCGGGGGAGGCAGCTACCAGGTGTTGAACCATATATCAATATGTATATTATATATATATATATATGTTTATGTTTTGAAAATGACAAGTCTAGACATAATATATTATATACTCGTACGTATAATCGTGTGTTAAGTGTACAGTTTATAAGATTGGAAGATCTCGTCAATCAATATAAAGATACAAGAGTTTTCGATATTAGAAGATTCAAGATTGTTAGTCAAGGATGTAACTAATCAAAGATTGATGGAAGATCTCAAGCTCCTTTCAAGTCTTTATGAAGATTAGTTAGGATAGACATCGAGTACCAAAATTTTGTTTAGTCGAATCAATGTTAAACTAAAGTTATAGTTTTCAACTTTAACTTTGGTAAGTATTTGTTCAAGTTATAGCTCGTAGCTATAACTCTATAAAAGCAATAAGAAATGCACGGATAAGTCATGGCGGTTAAAACAATTTTAATTCTAAAATTGGTGTGAAAAATTAATGTGTAATTATCATTCTATCGTTCAATATTGAATTAATAATCTTAAGTGGTTATTACAAATAAAATATCCAAATAGTTAAAAAGGAATAAAATAATTATCTTATGAGTTAATTATTTTTCCTAATATACTAAGGATTTTTGTTTAACCAAAATTGTCAAATATCCTAATCTAGGGAATCGCGTGTAACGGTTTTGGAAACCGTGTTATGCCACACGTTTCTATGTTGTTAAGAGCTAATTAAATAAATATTATGTATTTGTTTAATATTCTAAACAAACTAGATCATGGTATAAAATATAATTTATTATATTTTGACAAGATTTAGGAGATTGAATTTGATTAGGATATTATTTGTTTTATATTATAAGATCTTTCCTAAATATGATGTATGAAATTGGTTTTATATATAATACTTAAATATCTTATTAAATCTTTCCTAAATAAATTAAGATTAGATTTAAGGAATTATTATCTTAAGACTAGAAGTCTAGAGAAAGTAATATTCCTAAATCATTTAGGGTTTTAAATACCTAGATATAATTCTATATAAATAGGATGCTAATATGACATTAATGCATACACATTCACACGCACAAAAACCGAGACAAAACGCCATAAAAGAATTCGTGTATTGCTCGTGCTTAAACTGTCATATTTCGTTACAAGATTCAAGTACTAGAAATCATTCTTATTCGTTCAGTTTGTGAACACGAAGAACCATAGAAGATTTATCTTATTTACTTAAGATAGTTTGAGTATTTCACGGTACTCGTTGTATTCAAGTATTTCACGGTATTTGAAGTAGCTAGGTATTTAACGGTATCTAGATTGAGTTACAACTAACGTCTAGTTGTACGAGTTAGGTTGATAAAATTGTAATGCAGAGAGAGGTACTAATTTTATTAATCAAGAATAGTGGACGTAGGTTTCGATTTGTGAAGCCGAACCACTTCAAAAATATTGCGTCTCCTTTTATTTATTGTTTTATTAGCTACGCATTATACAATCATCTACATCGAAGAAGAAGCGGAAAAGTTGGCATACTCAATTCAACCCCCTTCTTGAGTATATTCAGATCAATAGAATCTTCAATTGGTATCAGAGCCTCGTGCTCTTGATAGCCTAACCGCTCGAGATTGATCTTGCTATTGATTCTATATTGTATACCTTATCTACAAAGGATTCCAAGCACCTCAAGTGTCCTATTTCGATGGTAAGAATTACAGTTTATGGATAAACATGATGACCCACTACTTCAAGGGATGTGATTGGGAATGTTGGAAGATTATCCAAAACCGGACCAAAGAAAATCTTGGTCGCCGCCGCAAACGGAACTACTTACGAGAAGATGGAAAGTGACTATGTGGAAGCCGATTATAAGATAGCTGAGAAAAATTCGAAAGCTACGAGTCTTCTACAAAATGGTATGATAACTTCTGAATTTGATTGATTCTCATCTTGCAATTCCGCTAAAGAAATTTGGCATGGTCTAGAACTTGCCTACGAAGGAACCTCCGTAGTCAAGAAACATCGCATAGACTTGCTTATTCAAAGATATGAACTTTTCACTATGGAAAAGAATGAATCTATTGATAACATGTCTGCACGATTTTCTTGCATTATCAATGAACTACGGAACCTTGGTAGGAAGTTCGATTCTGAAGATATTGTTCGAAAGATTCTTCGAAGTCTTACCAAGAAGTGGCAACCTAAGATCACGGCTATCAAGGAAGCTCGTGATCTTACAAAACTAACCTACCAAGAATTAATAGGATCTCTAATGGCAGAGATCGTGCTTGATGTGTGCATTTCTTATAGACTTTTTAGGCCTGCTTAGCACACATTTCTATGCTCATTCCGTAGTATTTTACTACGAATATCCCCCAAATAGTCTGCTTTGGTTTGTTTTGATTTTTTGCAGATATGAACCGGATTGTAGCAGAAATCAAGATTTTCTACCTCAAGTCTCACATTTTGTTAGAAGATGAAAGAGTAGGGAACGGATGCTTGTGCATGGAGAGGTGTGAAGGCCGTCGTTGACCGCAAGGAAGACAAGTTAACCATTTAGAGGCCAATCGAAGACTCATCGAGGAGCAAAAGCCTCGATCAAGCTGTCATGTGCTCGATCGAGAAGAATTTAGAGTCAAAAGTGCTCGATCGACACTGCTTTCAGTCGATCGAGTAAATTGTGTTGTGAAGTGGTCGATCGAGAGGTTACTTCTCTCGATCAAGCAAACTGCTGAGGATTTTCTCTCGATCGAGAAGTTTTTCTTCTCGATCGAGAGCTTTTGACGACTGGCTTTATTAAGCCCATAGGTTTTATTCTATCTGCTTGTGTCTTGCTATAAGAAGACGACAGATATTTCATTTGGGGGGCTGTCACTTCCTACCACTTTCTATCATTTTCTCATACCTAATTTAGATTAGTGACTATATTTTTTCTCTATCACTTCGAATCAATTTTGTTGTTTTTTCTCTTTATTCCCTTTTCGGATTCGGTATTATTTTTCTCTAATCTTTATTTCATTTCTCTCTTTTTCTACGATGCTATTACCTATCCGTTCTTTTGCTATATTTATTTTATTATTGATTATGCGTAGCTAATCCCTCCGCTAGGATTTAGGGTAGCCATGGCGTAGGATGAATTACTAGACTAAGATACCCGTATTTTGGTCTGTATGTATTTGCCGCATATAACAACTGTTAATTGTTTGAGTCGACGCACTCAATTGACTGTATAGAAACCCTCTAGACCTAGATCGGAAGATTGGAATAGGGGTAGTTCTGCGGCGATCATTAGGATGGTGCTAATTAGGGCGGTAGCTAAGTTAGTATAATCTTAGGGCGAATAGCGGACCAGAAGGACCTTTTCACTACCCATAGAACAAATTTAGGGTGTTTTGCGGCTGTTAGTTCAGACCTTAGTAGCCATGGTGAACCGAAAATCCTAGTGCTTTCTCTATCTGTTTTCTCTCCCTTTTCTCTCGTAGTTTTAGAAATCAAATCAAACAAACCCCCAATTTGTGACATTCCGACAGACCAATTTAAACAGATAATTAGCAACTTAGCCTCCCTGTGGAGATCGACTCTATTTACCGCTAGCTTCTGTTAGTAGTATTAGGATTTATTTTTGGTGTATAACGACTGTTTTGGTAAAATTTCTACCGGGTCAATTGATTGTGTTATGAGTCAAAGTGCCAACCAATATGAGGGTTTATGTAAAAGACGAATGCAAAAACAAAAATGAACAAAGAATAACACGTAAAGTTTTTGGTGACGCGGAAAAACCCGTTTAGGGAAACAACCGCGGGGGGAACGGAATCCCACCAATATTTTTACTATGATCGAAGATTTTTCACTGTAGGGACGGATTACAAGTATTTTGCTAGAGAAGTAGGGTTTTACAATGTCTCCCAAATTCGAATATAAGAAGTGCCCTAGCCTTTCCTTTTATAGCCGCGGATTTAAGCTTAACCAACTTCTGCTCTGGCGCTGGAATGTAGGAGTGGATATCGGGGAATATTCCTTTAGGGTTTTGACCCATCCTCCTATTCCAACAGCTCTTTTTCTGCGCCTGATCTGTATTTGGTCTGCGTCTGATTTGCCTCTGATCTGCTTCTGGCGTTGGGCTGCGTATTTATTCATCACTGGGCCCAGTAGTGAGATGTAAATTTTGGGCTAAACAATTTCCCCCAAATTTCAGCCTAACCTTGGCTTTTAATTTGGCTGGAATTTCCTTTCGTGCCTTTGAATATGCTTCTGAGTTAATGGAGGTAGTTGGGGTTTCGGCAACTGTTCACAGCCGCTCTGTTGTCCCATCTGCCCCACTTGCCCCATCACTTCATTAACTGCCTTGTTCCCCATTATTTACTCTCTTTAACCCTTCAGTTTTGCCTTTTGAAATTTAACTTTCAAATTTAACCCACGTGATTCCCTTATAAATACCCCCTTTAACCGTGTACTTTATTTTACCTCTTTCAAAAAATTTACCTTCTTTCTTGCTTTCTCTTGCTTTCTTGCCTTTCTTTTTTCATCTGTTGCGAAATTCTTTTACTGCTTTCGTCTTTTTACCATGTCTGCTCCTGAATCCTCTTCTGCTACTCCTGTTGCTACTCCTGCCCCTGCTGGGTCTTGTGGGTCTGTTCCTGCTTCTGAGGAGTATTCTGGCCCTTTCCCTTCACAAGGTCTACTTGCTGCGAAACACTTGTGTGACTCTACCTTCAATGAGTCCCATGCGTCTCTCATCAAGGTTCGGTTCGGGTTTCCGGATGAGGTTGTCTACCACTTCCCCCGTGCCGGCGAGAAAGCCGACTTTGAGAGGGAGGGGTGGACTTGCTTCTACGAGTACCCCTTTCGTTTGGGTCTCAGATTTCCTTTCCCTGGTTTAATTGTTGATTTTCTGAAGTTAACCAAATTGGCCATGTGTCAGATTGCTCCGCATGCATGGAGGATCTTGCTCAGCATTTGCGCCCTAAACCGTGAACGAGGGCTGAACATCGGTTTAGCCGACTTGGGGCAGTGGTTCGCCCCTCGTTCTCTGGGCCATTTTCAGTGCACCATTCGTGGTCATGATAATATGCCTTCTGCTATTGTTTTTTCCACCACTCCTGATGATAGTAAGTGGTTCAATCGTTTTATTTTTGTCAAGATCGACACTCTTCCTTCCTCCCCAGACTATATCTTTGCCAACTGGCAGTCCGTGGAAGGTACTACCTCTGCTCTGGTGTTGGTTTTGCCAGATTACTTTGCTGTTGGTTTCATGCTGATGGTTTTTATTGGCTTCTGCAGGGCATAGCTTGGCTAAGTTCCCCGATGCTGTGGATCCCTCTACTTCGAAGGCCAAGCTCCTGGACCTTCCTGCCGAGGAGAGAACTTTCTCTAGGCTGGTCCGGGATTCTGCTGTTCTGGTGGTAAAGAAGGAAGGTACGGTGTTTTGATATGGCTGTTTTTTCTGGGTAGGTTATGTTTGGTTTTATACTGACTTCTGTCTTTCCAGGCAAGCCCAGAGTTGATATAAGTAGGGTGATGCAGCTGCGTAGGAAGAGGTTAGCTCCTGGGGATGCTGGATCCTCGAAGAAAAAGAAAGTGGATGTTGTTGAGGGGAGCTCTGCTGGAGCCGGGTCCCAGGCTGCCCCAATTGAAGTTGATACCGTCGATCTGGTTCAGGAGTCTGTTCCTGAGGTTCCCTTCGTTGATCCGTCTCCTCTGGTGGTCCTTCCCTCCATTCCTACTCCTGGCTTTAAGCCTGTTTTGGAACAGCTACCTCGAACATTTTCTGGAGAATCTTCCTCTCCTCCTCTGCAGCTGGAGTTTCCAGGAGACTTTGGAGGTTCCCAGACCAAGCTCTGGCCTACTCTGAACTCCCTATTGTTCCCTGCTTCTGCCTCTATTCTAAAAAAGCGTCCCTTCCGGGACTTGCCCAAGCGCGTCGCTGAAGTCTCCTTTGAGGTAGATTTCTTTGTTTCTGTTTTCTTTTCTTTTCTTCTTTTTTTCTCTCTTTTTTTTTTTTTTTTTTTTTTTTTGACTTGGCTCGGCGTGCTTTTAGGCTCTGGAACTGGCGTTGTGCACCAAGCAGCAGAGTGAGGAGTTGCTGACTGATCTCCAGCGTATGAAGGTGGCTCATGACGCTGCTCTGGAGAGGATGGAGGAGATGAAGGCGAAGCTCAGCTCTGAGGAGGTCTTGAGGGGAAATCTGCGGCAGGCGGTTGATCGTTTTCGTCGGGAGGTGATTGCTGGCCAGGAGAAACTTAAGGCCCAGGAAGAGAAGCTCAAGGCTCAGGAGGAGGAGCTCAGGACCCTGAAGGGATCGTCCCAGGACCAGTTAGCCGCAGCTCAGTCTAAATTGGAGCGGGCCTTAGCCTCGGAGGCTGATCTAGTCCTGAAGGTGGAGGCCCTGGAGCATAAGAAGGCTGGCTTGCAGAGAGCATTAATTGAGGCTGTTGCCTACACCGCTGCTGAGACTCGGGTGAAGTGTGTTCGGGAGTTCCAGGAGGGTAGCCATACTACTTGGGACTTGGCAGCTTTGGAGAAGGCCTTTGCTTCGGACTTTCCCGATGGTTTAAACATGGATCTGATTTCCGATGATGATGAGGAAGAAGGTGAGGTAGGGTTCCAGGATGCTGGAGAGGAAGTAACCTCTGACCCTACCAATGCCGATGCTGCTGCTCCTACTCCTGATGAGTAGGTTTTTTCAAAGAATTTGTCTGTTGGGCCCTGATATGGGCGTTAATATTTTCTTTTGAACTTCGGATGCCCCTGCGTGGGCTTAACTTTTTAACTTTTTGCTGCTGGTCCGGGTGGACCAGTAAAAACAATCCTGCCACTGGTCCTGGTGGATCAGTGGAAATATTTTCGTTTTGAGCTGCCTTGAGCAGCTTTTAATCGTATGTCCCCGTTGTATGGGGCTTTGTCTAATCTGTTGGTTTTTCTGCCGTTGTTCTGGCGTTTTTCTTTTGTACATGCATGTTTCGTTTGTATTTTGGCCATCGCTGTTTTGGTGTGCTGGCCTGGTGTTTTGTATACCCATCCCTATACTGGGGTGCCAGGCTTAACTTAGGTTCTCCTGCGATCAGTGCAGATTTCCTCTTTAGGTCAGTCCACTAGGATAGGTAAATTCTGGTCCAGAAAATAAATGATAAAAATTTTTCCTTTTAAAAGACTTAAAAGTTGAAAATGTACTAAGGTTTGAAATTACAAGACTTAGACTACTAGACTTAAAAAATATAAAGGCAAGATATCATTCTAAACTTAGGTTTATATAAAAAATATAAAGGTAAAACAAAATTTTAAGCTGAACCAGAGTAAACTTTATACAGAGTAGAACCTGAGTCTAAGGGAGCTGCTCTGGTCTGGTGGAGGCACCTTTAGATGATATACTTTTTTAAGTGAAGTATATTCCATGATCTGGGTATCATTTCCCCTTCCATTGTCATTAGCCTGTAGGCCCCATTACCAACTATGCTTTCAACCTGGTATGGGCCCTCCCAGTTATAAGCGAACTTTCCGGCTTGTCTGTTTTTGGTGTTCTGGAACACCTTTCTCAGGACCAGATCTCCTACTTGCAGGGTTCTGATCCTGACATTCTTGTTGTAGCTCCGAGCCACCATCTGTTTGTATGAAGCCATCCTGACATAGGCACTGGTCCTGAGTTCATCAACAGTGTCCAGGCTGCTTTTCATTTCTACTTGGTTCTGGTCCTCAGTTATACTCCCGTATCTGTGGGTTGGGATTTTGACTTCAGAAGGGATCACAGCTTCTGCTCCGAAAACGAGGCTGAAGGGGGTTTGACCTGTTGCTACTTTTGGGGTAGTTCTGTCAGCCCACAGGACCAGAGGAAACTCCTCTGCCCATTTCCCTCCCATCTCTTGTAGTTTCTTTTTCATATTTTCGATAATGATCTTATTACTGGACTCAGCTTGTCCGTTGGACTGAGGATTTCTGGGGGTAGACTTTTGGAGTGATACATTCCACCCAGCACAGAATGCCTCGGTTTTCTTCCCAATGAATTGGGAACCATTGTCACATATTATTTCTGAAGGTATGCCAAATCTGGTGAATATATTACGCTTGATAAAAGAAATGACCTGTGCCTTGGTGGTCTGGGTGAATGACTCTGCTTCGATCCATTTAGAGAAGTAGTCAGTCATTGCCAACATGTACAACTTGTTTCCTGGTGCTCTGGGGAGAGGTCCCACAATATCCATTCCCCACTTCATAAAGGGCCATGGGGATACGACCGGGTGTAGGGGTTCTGCTGGTTGGTGGTTGACAGGTGCATGCCTTTGACAGGCGTCACACTTCCTTGCGTATTCCTTTGCATCTTTGCGCATTGTGGGCCAGAAGTACCCCATTCTGAGAGCTCTGTTAGACAGGCTTCTTCCCCCTGCATGATTTCCACAGTCGCCACTGTGGAGGTCATGCAAGACTGTTTGTGCCTCGGTCTGGTCCAGGCATCGCAGATATGGCCCTGCTAACGACTTCCGGAACAGGATTCCATCAATCAGTATGAACCTGGAAGCCTTCATCCTGAAACTGCGTGCCTCTTTCTTACTGCTGGGTTGGATATCATGCTGCAACCAGTCCAGGTATGGCTTTCGCCAGTCTTGTTCTGACTCCTGGTCTAGGTTGCTGCTGCAGATAGGCAGCTCCTCCTGGCCCGAATCTGGTCCAGGAATGGCTGGTTTGAGGACATGGGTGATTGGAATACTGGCTACGTCGGCTGATTTGAAGGTTGAGCCTAGAGTTGCTAGTGCATCTGCCTCTGCGTTCTGCTCTCTGGGTACTTGCTGGATGCAGAATTCCATGAATCTGCCGATTAACTCCTTTGCCACGCACAAGTAGGCCGCCATTGTGGGGTCTCTTGCTTCGTATGTCCCATTGACATGATTCACAATTAGTTGTGAATCACTATATACATTAACATGGTTGATTCCCATGTCCAAGGCTAGTTGCAGTCCCAGGACTAGGGCTTCATACTCAGCCACATTATTTGTGGTCTTGAACTCACATCGGACTGCTTGGGTGATTAGATCCCCTTCTGGTGATCGGAGGATCAACCCAACTCCAGACCCTCTGGCGTTTGAGGCTCCATCTACTCGTAACTCCCAGGTGCCTGGTTTGGCACCCTGGTGTAGGTGCAGGATTTCCTGCTCTGCTTGGGTCTGGAGTGCTGGGCTGAAATCGGAGACGAAGTCTGCGAGGGCTTGTGACTTTATGGCTGTGCGTGGTTCAAACTGGAGGTCATACCCACTGAGGTGCACCGACCACTTAGCCATTCGTCCTGATAATTCTGGTTTTCTCATAACCGTCTTGAGTGGGTGATTGGTAACCACTGAGATGATATGAGATTCGAAGTATGGACGCAGCTTGTAAGATGCTGTGACCAATGCTAATACTAGTTTCTCCAGTGAGGTATACCTTGCTTCTGCTGGTAATAATGACTTGCTGACGTAGTACACCGGGTGCTGAGCTCCTTCGTGCTGTCGGACCAGAACTGCGCTTACTGCTGCTTCGGTTACTGAGAGGTACAGGAGCAGAACCTCCCCCTGCTCTGGCTTGGATAGCAGGGGTGGGCTGCTCAGGTACTGCTTTAGTTCCTGGAATGCCTTTTCGTGCTCTGGTGTCCAATCAAACTTCTGGCTTTTTCTGAGAATATCATAGAATAATCTGCACCGGTCTGAGGATCTGGAGATAAACCTGCTCAGGGCTGCTACTCTTCCCGTCAGACGCTGCACATCTTTTGGCTTCTGGGGTGACTCCAGCTGCAGAACTGCTTTGATCTATTCTGTGCTGGCTTCTATCCCCCTCTGTGTTACCATATACCCCAGGAATTTCCCACTAGAAACTCCGAAGGTACACTTAGCTGGATTTAACTTCATTTTGTACTTCCGGAGGGTGTTGAATGTTTCCTCCAGGTGTTGGGTGTGGTCTGTTGACTGCTTGGATTTGACCACCATATCATCTATGTAGACTTCCATATTACGTCCTATCTGGTCTTTGAACATCATATTGACGAGCCGCTGGTAGGTAGAACCAGCATTCTTCAGGCCGAAGGGCATTACGTTGTAGCAGTAGATGCCTCTTTCGGACCTGAATGCTGTCTTTTCCTGGTCTGCCGGGTCCATTTTGATCTGGTTATACCCGCTCCAGGCATCCAGGAAAGTCAACATTTCGTGGCCTGCAGTGGCGTCTACCATGGCATCTATGTGTGGCAAGGGGAATGGGTCCTTGGGACAGGCCTTATTCAGGTCTGTGAAATCCACGCAGACCCTCCACTTGCCATTCTTTTTTGGTACCACCACTACATTGGATAGCCACTCCGGATACCTAACTTCCCTGATCTTTCCTGCCTCCAGAAGGTTATCCACCTCCTGGTTTATGATCTGATGTCTTTCTGCTGCGAACTTCCTGCGCCTCTGCTGCACTGGTCGGAATCCTGGATCTATGCTGAGCTTGTGCGTTATGATTTCTGGGTCTATGCCAATCATGTCCTTGTGAGACCAAGCAAAGCAGTCCATGTTCTTTCGGAGCAGCTGGAGGAGCTGCCGGCGCAGATCTCCAGAGCACTCTGAGCCCACGAACACGGTCCTTTCTGGGTGCTGCTCATCCAGGTGGACCTCATCGATTTCCGCCTGCTGGGGCTCGATGTACTCCTCCTGGACGTGCAGTTGCTGTAGTTGCTATGCTCTGGCAGCTGGTGGTTTGGTGGTCCTTTTGAGGGCTACCTTGTAACAATCCTTGGCCTCCTCCTGGTCTCCCCGTATCTCCTGAACTCCCCACGGGGTAGGAAACTTCAGGCACTGGTGATACGTTGACGGGATTGCTCGCATTTCGTGGATCCAGGGCCTGCCAAGAATAACATTGTAAGTAGATGGACCATCAATAACTAAGTACCTTACCTGTTTGTTCAGTCCCCCGGCGTAGGTGGGGATGGTGATCTCCCCCAGGGTATGCGCCGTTTCCCCGCTGAATCCGACCAGGGGAATAGCTTTCTTTGCCAGGTCCTTCTCGTCAAATCCCATGCTCTTTAGTGCTTCCAGCATTAGTAGGTTGACGGAGCTGCCTGTGTCTATCATGACCTTTCTGACCTCACAATTTCCAATGTTCAATGTGATAATCAGGGCATCATGATGCTGCTCCGGTACAGCTTCTGCGTCTGTTTCGTCAAAGGTCACTGTTGGGAGGTCCTGCCTTGCTATTCTGCATGATGACTGTGGCTTGTCTCCCTTTGCTGCAGTTACACGTCTTTTGGCTGCCGAGTAGGTGAGCCCACACAGCTCTGATCCTCCAGTGATGACATTGACAATTCTATTGCAGGGAGGAGCTGGTGAAGGCTGCACCTGGCTGGCCGCGTTGACTCTGGTGGACTTCTCTGGGAGCAGATGGTCCAAGTTGCCTCGGTCATACTGGAATCGGACCTCCTTTCTGAGGGTGTAACATTCGTCCGTGGTATGACCTATGTCATCATGGAATTCACATTTTTTACTAGCATCACGGCGGTCGTTGAGCCGCTCCTCTCTCTTCTTTGGCCATCTGACTCCTTTGAGCTCTTTCAAGGCCTTTAGCAAGCCAGCCATTCCGGTGGTAAAACCATACTCACTGACCTTCGGAGGCGGATCTGCATCATTTTTCCCACCGGTGCTCTCGGATACTTTGCTCACTGGCTTGCTGTAGGGCTTTGACCTTTCGTTTCTTTTTTCTACTGGTGCTTTCCTAGACACAGGTTCTGTGTCGTAGGTACTTCTTCTGGAGGCTGCGTCTTCTTCCAGCCTCATGGCTGCGACTGCCTGGGCCTGTACATCAGCAAAGGCAGTGCATGGGTGCATTGTCAACTGCTTGTACAGGTCTGAATCGTGATGTAACCCCCTGCGGAAGGCTTCAATGGCAGTGGGTACATCACAATGCGGGATGGCAACCTTTTCCTTGTTGAACCTGGTGAGGTAATCTCGAGTGGTTTCCTCGAATCCTTGGACAATTCTGTATAGATCGCTGGTCTGCTTCTCTGGTTTCATGCTGCTAGCAAACTGCTGGTTAAAGGCATTAACCAGATCTGCAAAGGAGGAGATGCTGCGATTGGGCAATCCCACAAACCAGTGCAGGGCTGCTCCGGATAGGGTTGACCCAAATCCTTTGCACATGCAAGCCTCCTTAAGTGCTCCGGTTGCGGTTACCACCATCATTTTCTGCTTATACTGATTTATGTGGTCCAGGGGGTCGGCCGTACCATCATATAGTGTCATGGTTGGTGGCACAAACCCCTTGGGTACATTGATCAGGGCAATGTTGTCGATGAATGGTGAATCTGCGTAGCTGTCCTGGGAAGCTTTCTCCATTGGCCTTGGCATACCAGGTATCTTGGTGATCATGTCTTTCAACTCCTGGTAGCGCTGGTCTGAGAGACTGCCTGCTCCAGGGAATGGATTGACTGGCGGAGGGAAGAAGCCTGAGGGGGCTCCTCCCCAGGGCCCTGAGGTCGGATTGATTGGCGGAGGGAAGAAGCCTGGAGGGGCTCCTCCCCAAGGTCCTGCGGCTGACTCACTGGCTGCTACAAATGAACTGAAGCCTGGTCCTGGATGCCAACCAACTGCTGACTGTGCTGGTGCTCCTCCCTGCCATCCTCCGGTACTGGACTAGTTCACAGGCGCTGCTCCCACGGAGATCTCTGGCGTTCGTACGATGGTGGGTTGTGGAGGGGTACCTGAAAAAATCAAAGGGTCAGTCCCAGGAGGAAAACAAGGTGTAGGATTACCTGCAGGCTGAACTGGTCTGGGCTGCGGTGCTCCAAACGCAGATGAGTCCAGATCCAGTATCTCTGGGCCACTGCTCGGGGTGGTGACACCTAGATCCAGTCTGGTGACGATCTCCTGGGGAATTGGCCGGTTCAACCCTGCTTTCCCGAAGGGGTGGAAGGTCTGCCCAGGTCCTGGCTGCAACATTCTGAACGACTGCTCTGGACGTGCGACTGCGGCGATCTGCTCTCTCAGGTCCAGATTGTCCTTCTTCAGGCCCTCTATGGCTTCCTGCAGGGCACTCATTCCCTGGACCACCATCTGCATCGGATCGGTACGGGGAACCTGCGGCTGCTGGCCTGCTCCGGGCATCTGGGCTTCTCCGCTCCTGCTGGGACTGCTTTCTCTGCTCTGCCTTGGGGGAGCAGACACAGGGGGTGATCTGGGAACCTGAGGAGGTTTGCTAGATGGAACCATAACTTTGGAGGCTGTGGTCTGACTTGCGACCAGGGATGGTCCTGCGAGACCAACAGGTGCAGTAGGGTTGGTCCCACTGGACTGGGCTGGCATGCTCTGGGAACTGGAAGGGTTAGCTCTGGTCCCAGACATGTTCTTTGTGACAAAATGACGGTTTTATATATTGGAATGCGCACTATGCCCCACGGTGGGCGCCAAATTGTTTTGGTAAAATTTCTACCGGGTCAATTGATTGTGTTATGAGTCAAAGTGCCAACCAATATGAGGGTTTATGTAAAAGACGAATGCAAAAACAAAAATGAACAAAGAATAACACGTAAAGTTTTTGGTGACGCGGAAAAACCCGTTTAGGGAAACAACCGCGGGGGGAACGGAATCCCACCAGTATTTTTACTATGATCGAAGATTTTTCACTGTAGGGACGGATTACAAGTATTTTGCTAGAGAAGTAGGGTTTTACAATGTATCCCAAATTCGAATATAAGAAGTGCCCTAGCCTTTCCTTTTATAGCCGCGGATTTAAGCTTAACCAACTTCTGCTCTGGCGCTGGAATGTAGGAGTGGATATCGGGGAATATTCCTTTAGGGTTTTGACCCATCCTCCTATTCCAACAGCTCTTTTTCTGCGCCTGATCTGTATTTGGTCTGCGTCTGATTTGCCTCTGATCTGCTTCTGGCGTTGGGCTGCGTATTTATTCATCACTGGGCCCAGTAGTGAGATGTAAATTTTGGGCTAAACAACGACTAACATCAAATTTTGGCGCCGTTGCCGGGGAGGCGGCGCTTTTATTTGCTTAACTTTGTTTGTCTTTTGCCTCAAGGGAAGGCTGAGTACCTTGAGGTTGTAAAACCCCTCGTCGCAGCGGAAAATATAAACATACAAACATGCCAAAATTTACGCGAAATTTAAACTTTAACATGCTTGATAAGATACGAGGTGAATTAACAAACTAAGACATGCGGAAGTAACAAAACATAAATAAGTATTTAAGTACATTACAAAAGCAACCCGGGATAGCATATCCCTACATGCACGAAATACTGTAAGTAAAATCTAGGTCTAGCTAAACGATGTAAAGTGTAAGTCATCGATGAAATGGATCATCGCTCGCTAGCCTCATTAACCCCTCCATCAGCCATCATGTACCTACATACATGAAAACATGCATGTACGCCACAATCAGTGGGGAGTGACTAGAGTTCTCCTAGCCACCTATTGTCAATAACACATATAACATAGAAGCATATATATACAAGCATTGTACTCCAACATAAATAAAGTCATGTGAAACAATCCATCATAAGTCCTTTCTTAATATAGTAATGAAAATAGATAAAACACCGCAACTCAGGCATATCTACAACATGTATCAATAGTACATAACACCGTACCCCGACTCAGGTAAGTATACACAATTCAGCAGTATCTAAGTCTCACCCCGACTCAGGAGAACTTAAACACAAACTACCAGCAATGTCTAAACATAAACCCTGACTCAGGCAAGTATAGACACAACGAACATTCTGCAGCCACAAACACGAACCAACCACGAAGGGGTTCAACACGGAGAAAGAACCAACCACGAAGTTAGAACCAACCACTAAGAGGTTCACACGGAGAGAGGAACCAACCACAAAGGGGTTCAACACGGAGCTAATCAGAAACGAACCAACCATAAAGGGGTTCTACCACACAGCTGATTAGAAGAGAACCAACCACTAAGGGATTTTACCACAAAGCTAAACACAACGGACCAACCACAAAGGGGTTCGACAACCAAATATCCAAAGGAGGCTTCCCACTAAACCACAATCCTTTACTTCTATTCAACCATTCAACACTTAGTCGACTTCGGAAACTAATTTGAAGCGAGAGCCGGTCTTCCTTCCGGTTGCCCGACCGGGGGGTCTTTCTCCTCAAATCCATTTCCGAACCCAACGTAAGTGTCGCCCAATTTCTGGGACTTCAAACAAACATCATAAGAATCATACGGAAGAAGAATCAATCAAATCCGACATGTGAAACAAAAGTTACTAAGATTATTAAGGGAAATGGGGCTCTCAGCCGGTCTGACCACCGGCGGATGGTGGAACGGCTGGGGACCCCATCCTCTTCCTATCAATTTGACAAAAAAAAGCACAAGAACACCTTAAGGCCGCTCTCAGCAGGTCTGCCCACCGGCGGATGGTGGACCGGCTGGGGACCCTATTTACACTTTTCTTCAAAAAAAGCCTAGAACACCATAAGGGGCTCTCAGCCGGTCGACCGGCTGCCGGCCCCTGACCGGCTGAGCACCCCCTGTGCCCGCGAGAATGATTTTCGACATGAAAACTTCAACAGAAACTTATGCAATCGATACACAACTTATAATTCGCAATACCCAATGTTTACCCAGTACTCCAACAACCATCTTATGCACAAATAACAACTTAAACATCAAAAGAAACTCATCTTATGAACAATTAAGCATATCCGTCACAATTCCTCAATATGTGAAATAAACATGTAACTCATGTGAAACTTCATATTCACTAACCAAATCATATAATAAGCATATGAAACAGATTTCCTAGCATATTCCTATACTCATATTCGATAATTTCATCACAATTTCAGAAACACAACAAGTATTCACAAAGTATGCTAATATAACAAAAATAGGCGAGTATCTCATTATCGTCACCTCAAGTGCTTTAAGCTCCGGTTTTTTCTTCTGTGATGTGTGAATCAACCTCCGGGTTGTCCAAGTCGACTCCTTACAACACAAAAACACATATTAGAAGCTTAAAAACAAATCTAGGGCAAAACAACCCGGAAATGAGAAGAAGCGAAATGAAAAACGAAAGTGATAGAAAGAACGAGAATCGCGAGAGGAATTCGAAAGTGAAAACGTTACCTTGATTCGAGTTGAGACGAGTTCTTAGATGATCTTTTAAGAAGCTTGAAAGGAGAGAAAAATGGAGAATTATGTTTACTGTAACTTTGTTTTTGTGAAAGAAAGAATAACGTGGAAGGCAAAGAGAAGGATGTCCTTTATATTTTTTTTTGAGTCAGGTTTCCTTAATTAATGAAACGGAAACCTTAAGAACGGAAATGCCAAGTAAGACACGACATCTTAAGGTGAAATAAATCCTAAGACGGAACTTAACGGAATTTCTTAAAATATGTCTTACGAAATATGATTAAATATAGTTAAATTCCGAAAACCACTTTAATTTATTAAAATGTATGTACTTTTACGAAAATACGGGATGTTACAGAGGCTGTTCTTATTATCTTTTTCTTTAGTGCTGTTTTGATAGGCCTACAGGTTTATTAGACAGGCTTCGGGGGAAGATTTTCGAAGGGAAGGCTTGAGTACCTTCGATCTCTTTTGCAAATATGTCGTCCATTTCCCAACTGATTGCTCAGTTTGAATCCCAAGCTGAACGATCCGCAAATTGGGAAAGGGAGAAATCTTGGGGTTGTGGTAGCTACTACATTGCTGCTCTTATCCCACAACTGGTACCGCAACAAACCCCTCCACCTGCTGAACATAATGAGTTCGTTGAAATAGTCCAGATGATAGAGGCATTGACATTAAGGGTGCGATCAAGAAACTCCCACACTATCCGTCTCGAACAGTTGCAGGCCCAAGTGAACATTCTGAGTGAAGGAATTGAGCGAGAGACAGGTAATTCAAGAGCATCGAAGGGTAATTTACTCGATCGAGTGTCTGACACTGCTCGATCGAGTAAATTGGAGGACAAACCTCTCGATCGAGCTGCTGAAACTGCTCGATCGAGCAAGTGCGAGGAGAAGGACCTCGATCGAGTAAACAAAAACACTCGATCGAACAGAACTGAGGCTACAATCCTCGATCGAGTAGATGTAAATGCTCGATCGAAGAATTCTGACGACGAGGCATTCATTCGACTTTTCTCCGATGCTCAAACGACTGTCAATAATGGGGAAGTTTGATGTGTGCATTTCTTATAGACCTTTTAGGCATGCTTAGCACACATTTCTATGCTCATTCCGTAGTATTTTACTACGAATATCCCCCGAATAGTCTACTTTGGTTTGTTTTGCTATTTTGCAGATATGAACTGGATTATAGCAGAAATCAAGCTTTTCTACCTCAAATCTCGCATTTTGTTAGAAGATGGAAGAGTAGGGGATGGATGCTTGTGCATGGAGAAGCGTGAAGGCCGCCGTTGACCGCAAGGAAGACAAGTTAACCATTTAGAGGCCAATTGAAGACTCATCGAGGAGCAAAAGCCTCGATCGAGCTGTCCTGTGCTCGATCTAGAAGAATTTAGAGTCAAAAGTGCTCGATCGACACTGCTTTCAGTCGATCGAGTAAATTGTGCTGTGAAGTGGTCGATCGAGAGGTTACTTCTCTCGATCGAGCAAACTACTGAGGATTTTCTCTCGATCGAGAAGTTTTTATTCTCGATCTAGAGCTTTTGACGGCTGGCTTTATTAAGCAGAGGTTTTATTCTATCTGCTTGTGTCTTGTTATAAGAAGACGACAGACATTTCATTTGGGGAGCTGTCACTTCCTACCACTTTCTATCGTTTTCTCATACCTAATTTAGATTAGTGACTATAGTTTTTCTCTATCACTTCGGATCAATTTTGTTGTTCTTTCTCTTTATTTCCTTTTCGGATTCGGTATTATTTTTCTCTAATCTCTATTTAATTTCTCTCTTTTTCTACGATGCTATTACCTATTCGTTCTTTTGCTATGTTTATTTTATTATTGATTATGCGTAGCTAATCCCTCCGTTAGGATTTAGGGTAGCCATGGCGTAGGATGAATTACTAGACTAAGATACCCGTATTTTGGTCTGTATGTATTTGCTGCATATAACAGCTGTTAATTGTTTTAGTCGACGCACTCAATTGACTGTATAGAAACGCTCTTGACCTAGATCGAAAGATTGGAATAGGGGTAGTTCTGCGGCGATCATTAGGATGGTGCTAATTAGGGCGGAAGCTAAGTTAGTATAGTCTTAGGGCGAATAACGGACCGGGAGGACCTCTTCACTACCCATAGACCGAATTTAGGGTGTTTTGCGGCTGTTAGTTCAGACCTTAGTAGCCAAGGTGAACCGACAATCCTAGCTAGTGCTTTCTCTATCTGTTCTCTCTCCCTTTTCTCTCGTAGTTTTAGAAATCAAATCAAACAAACCCCCAATTTGTGACATTCCGACAGACCAATTTAAACAGATAATTAGCAACTTAGCCTCTCTGTGGTGATCGACCCTATTTACCGCTAGCTTCCGTTAGTAGTATTAGGATTTATTTTTGGTGTATAACGACTGACATCAATGCTAAATAAGGACGATGATGACAATTCTAAGGGAAAGGGCATCGCCCTTCAAGCTTCATCAAGCGAAGAATGCAAGTCAGAACTAGAAGACGAAACGGTTCTATTCACAAGACGTTTCAAGAAAGCTTTTTTCAAAGGAAGGTACAAAAACCCTAATAACAAAACAACTGACAAAAAGAAGACTGACTCTAAGCAAACATTCTTCAAAAGAGGATATTTCAAGTGCGGTCAACAAGATCACATGATTAAGGATTGTCCGAGTTGGGATAAGATCAAGGACAAATCCAAAAGAGAAAAGAACAAAACCGAGTTCAAGAAGGTGATGCTTAGCTTGCTTCATGATGGGGAGAGTTAGAATCTGAGGACGACGAAGACTCAGAAGAGGATGAGGTAGCTAACCTATGCCTAAGCAATGTTAGCTTAGATCTAATCTCCGACGTCCATGATGAGGACAACACATCACAAATCTGTCTTCTTGGAGAAGCAGACTCCGATGATGAAGACCAAGAGTTAAACTTTCTACAGCTTAAGAGTCAAGTCAAAAATTTGTCCAAGTCAATGTTAATTAAATACTTTGAGAAAACCCTAGATCAATGCCATGAACAAAGTCTTGAAATAGATGAGTTGAAAGAACAAATCCTTGATATTGCTGAGGAAAATCAACTTCTTAAAGCCAAAGCTAAGAAACTGAAATCCAAAGTTAACATTGAAACAAATGTTAAATTGGAAACGGTAATGTCTGAGAAAAAGATTCTTGAGTCTAAAGTTATAGCTAATGAAGCTATAAACTCAAAATTACAACTCAACATTAAAGAGCTTCAATCCAAAGTTATAGCTAATGAAGCTATAACTTCAGAATTGAGAAAGGCTAATGAACTTCTAAAGTCCAAATCTACAACAATCGTTGAGGATGAGACTCATCTAGAAGAAGTTGAAATCCTCGAAAAGAAAATCATGGATTTGGAATTCAACTTGTCTAATATTAAAAAGGAACAAGCTAACATAGTGTTCAATTTTAATAAAGACATTCAAAATTTAAAAGAATCTAACAACAATGACCATACTACCTGTAAAAAGGAAATAAATTCTTTAACAGACCTCCTTCATGCACGGAAAGTTCACGACAAATGGGAAGGAAGTACTAATGTACTAAGCTTTCTGACTGAACAATCCGACAATAACATGAAGATGGGATTAGGTCACGAATGTTATGGCAGAAGGGATCACTCAAAGTGTAAACAAAGTCCCACAGACCGAAACTTTAGAAAAATAAAATATGTCGACCTACCTGAGTATTTGATATGCACTTATTGCGGTCATACTGAACACCTTCGGGAAAACTGTGTAAAACATGCACAAGATTTTAAAACCGGAGGTAATTTTGTCAAATCCTTAGGTATACCAAACGATACTATTTCTATTGTTGATAGTGATGAGAATGATGTCAAGGAAAGAAACAATGACCACAGATGGTTCTATGACATGTCTTTTGACTACGTAGAAAAGAATAATAGAACTAAACAAACTCCTCAATCTTCAACACACAAAAAATGGACACCAAAAGTAAATCCTAAGACGTACACAAAAACATCAAAACCCAACTATTACAAACCTAAAAGGTCCTACGTAAGACAAGTTTGGGTTAAGAAAGAAGATGTATTTGTGATAAGTAACTACAAAGGTCCCAAGTATCCTTGGGTACCTAAATCGTGTCCTTGAATTTATGTGTGAAGTTCATCGCCAAGGAGAATAATTTGCGGTATCTCGATAGTGGATGCTCAAGACATATGACAGGCGACGTAAACCTATTCCTATCCCTAAAACCCTTTGACGGAGGAAAAATTACCTTCGGCGACAATAAGAAGGGAAAGATCATAGGAGTCGGTAAGATTGATATTTCATCATCTCATATTATAAGTGATGTATATCTGGTAAGCGGTCTCAAACACAACTTAATAAGTATATCTCAATTATGCGACAAAGGAAACAAAGTTGTTTTTCATGCAGATATATGTCGTATAATTATGGAAGGTACAAGCAAAGTAATCCTTGAAGGACATAGGAAGAAAAATGTCTATATGATTGATTTAAATGTCGTACCTACTAACTCTCTCTCGTGCATGAAAGTTACATTAGATGATCCATGTCTTTGGCATACGAGATTTGGTCATATTAGCTCACCAATATTAATTAAGCTGAAAAGACGGAACTTGGTCGACGGTCTTCCTAAGATCAAATTTGATCAAGAAAAGATGTGTGACACATGTGCTCGTTGCAAACACGTCAGATCATCGTTCAAGCCGAAAAGAGTGTTAAGTACAAACCAAGCTCTTGATTTAGTACACATGGATCTATGTGGACCTATGAAGGTAAGAAGCAAAGGTGGTTCCAAGTATGTCTTCGTTCTAGTTGATGATTACTCTAGATTTGTTTGGCCAATCTTTCTTCATTCTAAAGATGAAAAATTTGATGAATTTGTGAGTCTCATGAAACTTGTCCAAAACAAATATAAATCTAATCTAGTAACCATTCGTACTGACCATGGAACTGAGTTTGACTATCATGCTTTCATTGAGTTCTGTAAGACCAACGGTGTTGGACGTAACTTCTCGGCACCTAGAACCCCACAACAAAATAGAGTCGTAGAACGTATGAACAGAACCCTAGAAGACATGGCTAGAACAATGCTTCTTTGTAGTGGTCTACCTCGAAACTTTTGGGCTGAGGCTATTAGTACAACTTGCTATATTCATAATCGTACCAAGATTAGACCTATCCTTAAAAATATACCTTATGAACTCCTACGTGGTCGTAAAACTAATATATCTCATCTAAGATGTTTTGGGAGTAAATGCTTTGTTCATAACAATGGTAAAAATAGATTAAGCAAATTTGACCCAAGGAGTGATGAAGCAATTTTTATAGGATATTCTGATCATAGTAAAGCCTACAAAGTATTCAACAAACGTACCTTATGCATACAAGAGAGTATTCATGTTATCTTTGATGAAGATAATGCCTTTGATAAGCCTTTAAAGGACGAAGAACAAAACCTAGACGAACCGGACTTTCGGTTGTCAAGGAAAGATCCTGCTGAGCTAGAAAATGAAGAAGGCGATATTCAAGGAATTCATGACGAACTTAACTTGGGAGAAAACGGTACGAGAACTGAAACTACAGTTGATGATACTGTAAATCATTCTCAAACCAATGACTTGGAACCCAGGGTAGCTACGGTGTCGATGCCATGTCTGAAGTACAATTGTTGGATGCTAGAGTATGCCTTAAGCTAGCCGCTGAGTCCTTTACTTATTGAGTGACTGGGATGCTAGTCTATGCCTTAAGTTGGCCTCTGAGTCTAGTGTCTTGTTGATTAGCAAAGGAGTATGCCTTATGTTGGCCTCTGAGTCCTTGCTTGATAAGTGAACTTGGTATTAGGTTATGCCTTAGGTTGGCCGCTGAACCTTTTACTTGCCAATTGCTATGTTAGATTATGTCATAAATTGACCGCCGAACCTTCATAGTTAGTGAATGTGAATATACGTTATGTTAGGTTATGTCTTAAGTTGACCGCTAAACCTTCATAGTTAATGAATGTGAATATATGCTATGTTAGGTTATGTCTTAAGTTGACCGCTGAACCTTCAAAGTTAATGAATGTGAATATATGTTATGTTAGGTTATGTCTTAAGTTGACCGCTGAACCTTCATAGATGGTGAATGTGAATATGTGCTATAATTAGGTGTTTGATGATATGACTACATGTTATGTGTTTGTGACAACAAGTGGCTAGGAGAACCTCTAGTCACTCCCCACTTACTGTGGCGTACATGTTTCATGTATGTAGGTTTGTGCAGACGTACCAGAGGTTCACGTTGAGGCTAGCGAGCGATGATCCTTCATCGTGTGATTATTTATCGTTTAGCTAGACCTAGTTTTGATATTTCAGTTTTGGTGCCAGTAGGGATATGTTATCCCGGGCTGCGGGTTGTATTTAATACTCAGTACTTATTTATGTTTTCATTTCATTCCGCAATTCAGTTTTGTAGTATTACACCTCGCATGTTAGTTTTATTTCATGAAAAAGTTTTAAGTCCGCACAAAATTTCATGCATTTTTTTATGTTTACCTTTCCGCTGCCGCGAGGAGTTTCACATAAACGTTTCAGGAGGTTCGGCATCGGGAGACTACTCCGTTCTAATTCGATAAACAGTGAAGTTCTTATCATAAGCTTTTGGAAAATAAATAACTTTTTGATATGATTAATACTTTCAATCCCTTTAAAAATTAGTCGAGAAAGCTTATCTATGGTCATCTCCAATGAGACTCGACAACATGAATAGCCTATTTTGCTATTATTGAGTATATCACTCGGTTCTAAACGTTTGTGAACTTATTAAAATAAATTAAAATACAACTTATATCAAATAAGTAATAAACATATTTTCTAAGACAGTCTAATTTACTTCGGTCAGGTTATTGACATAATATTTATCTAAATAGTTTCATGGATGACGTTATTTGGCACATTTATAATATTATAAAGTATGTTGTTAATAACCTTTTTAGATTCATTTCCGAATAAGTGACACTTCCTTCATTAGAATATATTTGGTATTCAATGGAATGAATATTCCAATAGTAAATAAAATAATTAACTTAATAAGCGAGTAGTGGATAATTAGAATAAGAATTAGCAGTTAAGATATGTCTTAAAAGTCATCAAAATATGGCTGTTCATTGTAAATCGTAGATCAGTTTATCAATTTATTTTTTTATATGTCGTTATATGTTCGAAACTGGTAGCATCATTCTAATAATCTAATATTAAACAAATATATATAATCATAGACTTATTTATATGACGAAAACAAAATTTAAAATGTTTATAGAATCTCATTAATTAACCAACCTCAAAGTATTTTAGTTTCTTACTGACATTCTTGTAAAAAAAATTGGTAATATTCAAAATAATTGTTATTTATTATCTAAGGACTTCATAGGTTATATTATTTTATGCTAGATTATAATTAAAAATGAAGGTTTATTTAGGTAGATAGCATGTAATAACACCTATTAAATAATCATAAATAAACGTAAATCTACTCGTATATTTAGTGGTAGAAAAGTTCAAATAATTGCGAATAGAAACTCATTGTTATTAATGATACAGATAACTTAGTTTTATTTAAATATTAGTGGTTATAAAACTTTCAAATTTGATAAACTAAAACGTTACCTTTGACGTCGTAATATAAATATATACAAGGAAACAATAGATCCTAAACAATTATCAGTGCATTACTTAAAAATTTAAAATAAATAAAGTGAAATAATTTATTTCATTTTTCATAATGGAGTCAAAAACACTCGCATTTGCAAGTTTTTTAGTTTCAATGTTTGTGATTGCTGAAAATGTTTTTGCTATTGAATCTGCTAACGCACCTAGCCCTGCCACATTAGATTCGTTCCAAAAATGTGCAACCAACTTAGGTGCAACTTGTGGTGGTGTCATTTCCAAGTATGTATTTGAGAATGGAGAACAAGTATCAAGAGAATGTTGCACCACATTGCTAGACGTTGGCGAAGATTGTCATGAGCTTCTAACAGAAGTGACTATTGTATACAAGCGTCTTCATCCAGCGAAAAAAGCTAAGCAAGCTTGGCGTAAAAATGATCGAGTATGGCAGCTTTGCAAGAAAAATGGACACGTTTCTAATTAATACATTAACATAAATAGAACGTGTATTCTCAAAAACAATATTAAATAAAAAATGTATTTTTTACATATTCGATTGTTACAAATTGTTTGGTTAATACAATTATTATGATTTAATACCATATTGTTTAAATGGCTCATTTGAACATGGTGGTCCTTAGTGGTGGATAATCATATAAAATTTAATCCGAATTGCCCTTTTGATAGTTAGTCTTGGTTGATGAGCAAAATTATATTCTTGATTTCAGCATCTATTATCTTCTTAGTTAGTTATTTAATTGTAAAGGTTAAAAAGGACCGCTAAACAACAAGTGAATCACGTAGATGAAGTCAATTTTTTCTAGAAAATGAATAATTAATTGTTAGATAAAAATAATTGTATACTTTTCCAAAACACTTTGAATAATACTCATATTTCATATCTTTCTTCTTAAACCAAATATTTACATATGGATATGACCTATATATTGCAATAATATGCATAGTAACATAATGGTTCTTCTAAGATATTATATGCTAAACATTTCAAATCGTATGTAGTGGAAACTTTTTCAATTACTTATATACTCCTCCGTGATTAAAACAATATATTGATGACTGACAATAGTGTAAATGTTCTTGTTCTCATCTACTTAAAATGGGATGGATGCGGTACTCACTGTAGCTCACCATTTTGTGTCCTTCACTCACAAATTAACGGGGCCTTTTTCTAGCACCTTTCGACATTAATTATGTGCATCACATAAACGTTTCTGGAGGTTCTGAATCGGCAGACAACTCCGTTCTAATTCGATAAACCGTGGAGTTCTTATCATGAGCGTTTGGAAAATAAATCACTTTTTGATATGATTAATACTTTCAATCCCTTTGAATATTAGTCGGGAAAGCTTATCTACGGTCATCTCCAATGAGACTAGACAACATGAATAACCTCTTTTGCTATTATAGAGTAAATCACTCGGTTCTAAAGTTTTGTGAGCTTATTAAAATAAAGTAAAATAAAATTTATATCAAATAAGTAATAAATTTATTTTCTAAGACAATGTAATTTGATTCGGTCAGGTTATTGACATAATATTTGTCTAAATTGTTTCATGGATGACGTTATTTGGCACATTTATAATATTATAAAGTATGTTGTCAATAACCTTTTTAGATTCAATTCCGAATAAGTGACACTTCCTTCATTAGAATATATTTGGTATTCAATGGAATGACTATTCCAATAGTAAATAAAAATAATTAACTTAATAAGCGAGTAATGGATAATTGTCTTAAGAAGTCATCAAAATATGGCTGCTCATTGTAAATCGTAGATCAGTTTATCAATTTATTTTTTTCTATGTCATTATATGTTCGAAACTGGTAGCATCATTCTAATAATCTAATATTAAACAAATATATATAATCATAGACTTATGTATATGATGAAAAAAAATTTAAAATATTTATAAATCTCATTAATTAACCTAACGTCAAAGTATTTTAGTTTTTTACTAACATTTTTTTTTAAAAAATTGGTAATATTTAAAATAATTGTTATTTATTATCTAAGGACTTCATAGGGTATATTATTTTATGCTAGATTATAATTAAAAATGAAGGTTTATTTAGGTAGATAGCATGTAACAACTCGTATTAAATAATCATAAATACACGTAAATCTACTCGTATATTTAGTGATAGAAACGTTCAAATAATTACGAATAAAAACTCATTATTATTAATGATACACATAATTTAGTTTTATTTAAATATTAGTGGTTATATATGTTTCAATTTTGATAAACTAAAACGTTACCTTTGACGTCATAATATAAATAGATACAAGGATACAACAAATTCTAAACAATTATCAGTGCATTACTTAAAAATTTAAAATAAACAAAGTAAAATAATTTAATTCATTTTTCATAATGGAGTAAAAAACACTCGTCTTTGCAGTTTTTCTAGTTTCAATGTTTATGATTGCTGAAAATGTTTTTGCTATTGAATCTGCTAACGCTGTAAAACCCCTCGCGGCAGCGTAAAAGTAAACATACAAAACATGCCAAAATGTGCGGAATTTAAAACTTTTGACATGAAGAGAAAACATGCGAGGTGCTTTAACAAAACTAAACATGCGGAAGAAATAAAAACATAAATAAATATTAAATAAAATAGAAAAGCATCTCGGGATAACATATCCCTACAGGCACAAAATACTGAAAACATAAGTCTAAGGTCTAGCTACATGATAAAGGTAGGTCCTCGATGATAGGATCATCGCTCGCTAGCCTCAACGTAACCCCTGCAAACAGCCTCATGTACCTACACACATACAACATGTGCGCCACAGTCAGTGGGGAGTGACTAGAGCTGTCATAGCCACCTATTGTCATACAACACAGAACATTTAAATACAAGCATTATACTCCAACATAAACAATCATGTGAAGTACATACCTCATCCATAACTCTTCTTATCATACTCATGTAAGTAGCTAACATGCTACAACTCAATCATCCAAACACATCTAAACATGTATCAACAATATATAACAGTACCCCAACTCAGGCAAGTATATACAAATCATTCAGCAATGTCTAGCACTATACCCCAACTCAGGCAGCTAAACACAAAACACACACGAACCACCCACGAAGGGGTTCGACCACAGAATAATGAACCACCCACTAAGGGGTTCAACAAGGAGAAAGAACCACCCACAAAGGGGTTCGACAAGAGGCAGAACCACCCACTAAGGGGTTCGGCAAACCGACAGAACCACCCACTAAGGATTCGTCAAAGAGACAGAACCACCCACGAAGGGGTTCGACCACTAAGCTAGAACCAACCACTAAGTGGTTCACGCGGAACAGAACCACCCACGAAGGAGTTCGCATGAAGAAGACAGAACCACCCACTGAGGGGTTCGTCAAGAAGAAGGAACCACCCACTAAGGGGTTCACACGAACAACACAACGAACCAACCACTAAGTGGTTCAACAACCAAATCTCCAAAGGAGGCTACTCACTAAACCACAATCAATTCCTTAACTGCATCCAATCAACACTTAGTTGACTTCGGAAGCTAATTTGAGGCGAGAGCCGGTCTCCCTTCCGATTGCCCGGCCGGGGGGTTTTTCATCCTCAAATCCATTCCCGAACCCAACGTAAAGTTTGCCCAATTTCTGGGACTAAAACTGACTTAAATGATAGACAGACTACTCTTGATAAACATTCAATCGACCCTTAATTGACCCCAGGAACCAAGTCTAGGGAGAGCCGGTTTCCCATTCGGTTGCCCGACCGGGGGGTCTCTATCCTCACTCCATTCCCGAACCCAATATAGTGCCGCCCGAATTCCGGGGACTCCAAACATGCATACAAAGCATACGGAAAATGAATCAACGCAATCCGACTTAAGAAACGAAAGTTACGACTCAAATATAGCTGTTTGGGGCTCTCAGCCGGTTGGCCACAGGCGGCCGGTCAACCAGCTGAGAGTCCTTTACTCTCATGCCAACAACATACGAAAACAACACAAAGAGCCTCCTAGCCGGCCGGCCGGCTGCCGGGTCACCGGCTGGGGACCCCTTACTCTCTTCTCGCAAAAACGACAATAAACAATCACAAGGGGCTCCCAGCCGACCGGCCGGCTGCCGGTCCACCGACTAGGGACCCATTTCCCAACTTTCTCGCAAAACTAACTCATCACAAGTGGGGCTCTGAGCCGGCTGGTCGGCCGCCGGTCGGTCGACCGGCTCAGAGTCCCTGAACCTCAAAATCGCATATTTCGACAATTAAAATCATTCTCAAATCCTTTACCAATCCTTCCTATACATGTTTCTAAGCAATAATTCGACATTTCCAGCATGTATACCACATCAAATAGATATAAGAACATGTATACAAACAATCATTTCGTGACTTAACAACAAAATCACAAATTAAACCGGTCTTAACATGTATACTCTTTAATCGACTTCCTCATCAAATTCATCCTTAAATCTTCACAAAAAACAGTTTGTATAACAATATAAGAACATTAAAGACTCAATAACCATACTAACTTTCATCAAACACATCCAAAATCACATAAAGTGCTAATTTAGACAAAAAGGCCGAGTTACTCGTAATCGTCACCTTTACTCCGCGAATTCACCGGGTTCTTCTTCAATAATCACCAGCTCTTCCTCCGGGTTGTCACGAGTACCACCTAGAAGCACAAAAACACGGATTAAGAGGGTAATTTCGTGATTAGGGCAAAACAGGCCCGAAATGAAGATTCACGAAAATGAAAACGGAAGTGATAGAAAGGTCACAAATTCCAAGAGGATTCCGAATATGTAAAACTTACCGCGATTCGAGTTCGGGAAGGCCTCGAGATGTTGATTCTAAGCTTGAGAAAAAGATGAAAATGGTGTTTTGATGTTTTACAGTGAAATGAAATAGGGTGGAAGGAGATGTCGATGGATGAGTCCTTATAAGGGTTTTAGGTTGTCTTATTAAAAGCTTGAGTCGGGTTTGCTTTATTTAAGTGAAGCGCAAATGTGAGACGGGATATTATTAAATAAACAAGGCGTCTTAAGATTAAATTGGTTTTAAGACAAAACTTAACGGAAATCTTAAAAATATAAATTACGATTATTATTAAAATATTATTAAATTCCGCAACTTACTTTAAATTATTAAAATATTCCTTTACGAAAATGCGGGATGTTACAAACGCGCCTAGCCCTGCCACATTAGATGCGTTCCAAAAATGTGCAAGCGACTTAGGTGCAACTTGTGGCGGTGTCATTTCCAAGTATGTATTTGAGAATGGAGTACAAGTATCAAGAGAATGTTGCACACATTGCTAGAGGTTGGCGAAGATTGGCATGAGCTTCTAACAGAAGTGACTATTGTATACAAGCGTCTTCATCCAGCGAAAAAAGCTAAGCAAACTTGGCGTAAAAATGATCGAGTATGACAGCTTTGCAAGAAAAATGGACACGTTTCTAATTAATGCATTAACATAAATAGAACATGTATTCTCAAAAACAATATTGAATACAAAATGTATTTTTTACATATTCGATTGTTACAAATTGTTTGGTTAATACAATTATTATGATTTAATACCATATTGTTTAAATGGCTCATTTGAACATGGTGGTCCTTAGTGGTGCGATAATCACCTAAAATTTAATCTGAATTGCCCTTTTGATAGTTAGTCTTGTTTGATGAGCAAAATTATATTCTTGATTTCTGCATCTATTATCTTCTTAGTTAGTTATTTAATTGTAGAGGTTAAAAAGGACAGCTAAATTACCTGTGAATCACGTAGATGAAGTCAATTTTATCTAGAATATGAATAACGAATTGTTAGATAAAAATAATTGTATACTTTTCCGAAACACTTTGAATAGTACTCATATTTCATATATTTCTTCTAAAACCAAATATTTACATATGGATATGACCTAAAATCGATTAGTGATACGAAAAACGGATCAATGTATCTGTTATATTATGATTCACGTATATATTGCAATAATATGCATAGTAACATAATGGTTTTTCTAAGATATTATATGCTAAACGTTTCAAATCGTATTAGTAGAAACTTTTTCAATAACTAAAATACTCCTCCGTGACTAAAACAATATATTGATGACTGACAATAGTATAATTGCTCTTGTTCTCATCTACTTAAAATGGATTGGATGCGGTATTCACGGTAGCTCACCATTTAATGTCCTTCACTCACAAATTAACAGGGACTATTTCTAGCACCTTTCGACATTAGTTATGTGCATCACATAAACGTTTTTGGAGGTTCCGCATCGACAGACTACTCCGTTCTAATTCGATAAACCGTGGAATTCTTATCATGAGCGTTTGGAAAATAAATCACTTTTTGATAGGATTAATACTTTCAATCCCTTTGAATATTAGGCATGAAAGCTTATCTATGGTCATCTCCAATGAGACTAGACAACATGAATAGCCTCTTTTGCTATTATAGAGTATATCACTCAGTTCTAAAGTTTTGTGAGCTTATTAAAATAAAGTAAAATAAAACTTATATCAAATAAGTAATAAACATATTTTGAAAGACAATCTAATATACTTCGGTCAGGTTATTGACATAATATTTATCTAAATTGTTTTATGGATGATGTTATTTGGCACATTTATTATATTATAAAGTATGTTGTCAATAACCATTTTAGATTCAATTCCGAAGTGACACTTCCTTCATTAGAATATATTTGGTATTCAATGTAAAGACTATTCCGATAGTAAATAAAAATAATTAACTTAATAAGCGAGTATGGATAATTGTCTTAAGAAGTCATCAAAATATGACTGCTCATTGTAAATCGTAGATCAGTTTATCAATTTATTTTTTGATATGTCATTATATGTTCGAAACTGGCCGGTAGCATCATTCTAATAATCTAATATTAAACAAATATATATAATCATACACTTATGTATATGACGAAAACAAAATTAAAAATGTTTATAGAAACTCGTTAAGTAACCTAATGTCAAAGTATTTTAGTTTCTTACTGACATTTTTTTTAAAAAAAATTGGTAATATTTAAAATAATTGTTATTTATTATCTAAGGACTTCATAGGGTATATTATTTTATGCTAGATTATAATTAAAAATGAAGGTTTATTTAGGTAGATAGCATGTAACAACTCGTATTAAATAATCATAAATAAACGTAAATCTACTCGTATATTTAGTGGTAAAAACGTTCAAATAATTACGAATAAAAACTCTTTATTATTAATGATACACATAATTTAGTTTTATTTAAATATTAGTGGTTATATAAGTTTCAATTTTGATAAACTAAAACGTTACCTTTGACGTCATAATATAAATAGATACAAGGAAACAATAAATCCTAAATAATTATCAGTGCATTACTTAAAAATTTAAAATAAACAAAGTAAAATAATTTAATTCATTCTTCATAATGGAGTCAAAAACACTCGCCTTTGCAGTTTTTCTAGTTTCAATGTTTGTGATTGCTGAAAATGTTTTTGCTATTGAATCTGCTAATGCGCCTAGCCCTGCCACATTAGATGCGTTCCAAAAATGTGCAACCGACTTAGGTGCAACTTGTGGTGGGGTCATTTCCAAGTATTTATTTGAGAATGGAGTACAAGTATCAAGAGAATGTTGCACCACATTGCTAGAGGTTGGCGAAGATTGTCATGAGCTTCTAACAGAAGTAACTATTGTATACAAGCGTCTTCATCCAGCGAAAAAAGCTAAGCAAGCTTGGCGTAAAAATGATCGAGTATGGCAGCTTTGCAAGAAAAATGGACACGTTTCTAATTAATGCATTAACATAAATAGAACATGTATTCTCAAATACAATACTGGATAAAAATGTATTTTTTAAATATTCGATTGATCCAAATAGGTTGGTTAATACAATTATTATGATTTAATACCATATTGTTAAAATGGCTCATTTGAACATGGTGGTCCTTAGTGGTGCGATAATCACATAAAATTTAATCCGAATTGCCCTTTTGATAGTTAGTCTTGGTTGATGAGCAAAATTATATTCTTGATTTCATCATCTATTATCTTCTTAGTTAGTTTTTTAATTGTAGAGGTTAAAAAGGACAGCTAAATTACATGTGAATAACGTAGATGAAGTCAATTTTATCTAGAAAATGAATAATGAATTGTTAGATAAAAATAATTGTATACTTTGCCGAAACACTTATTGTAACATCCCGTATTTTCGTATGGAATATTTTATTAAAATAAAGTAATTTCCGGAATTTAATAATAATTTAATAATAGTCGTAATTTATATTTTTAAGACTTTCGTTAAGTTTCGTCTTAAAAATCATTTAATCTTGAGATGCCTTGTTTATTTAACATCAACCCGTCTCACATTTCCGTTTCACTTAAATAAGGCAAACCCGACTCAAGCTTTTAAAAGGACAACTTAAACCCTTAAAAGAAGGCATTTCCATCGACAAACCCTTCACCCTTATTTTCATTTCACTGTTAAACATCCAACTCCATTTTCATCTCACTTTTCAAGCTTAGAATCATCATCTCAATGCCTTCCCGAACTCGTATCGAGGTAAAAGTTACATATTCGGAATCCTCGCAAGATTTATGGTCTTTCTATCACTTTCATTTTCAATTTCGTGAAACTTCATTTCGGGATTGTTTTGCCCTAATCACGAAATTAGCCTCCTAATGAGTGTTCTTGTGCTTTTAGGTGGTGCTTGTAGTGACCCGGAGGAAGAGCTCGTGATCATTGAAGAGGAAACCGGTGCATTCGCGAAGTAAAGGTGACAATAATGAGAAACTCGGCCTTTTGTCTAAATTAGCACTTTTTGTGATTTTGGTTGTGTTTGATGGATGTTAGTTTAATCCTTGAGTTCTTATTGTTCTTACATTGTTATATAAACAAATTTTTGTGAAGATTTGAGGAAGAATTGGATGAGAAAGTGAATTTAAGAGTATACATGTTAATACCGGTTTAATTTGTGATTTTGTTGTTAAGTCACGAAACGGTTGTTTGCATACATGTTCTTATGTTTATTTGGTGTGGTATATATGCTGGGAATGTCGAATTATTACTTAGAAACATGTATAAGAAGGATTGGTAAAGGATTGGGAATGATTTCAATTGTCGAAATGTGCGATTTTGGGAACAGGGACTCCCAGCCGGTTGGTTGACCGGCGGCCGGTCAACCGGCGGAGAGTCTCGTATGTTGATTTTTGAAGAAAGCTGAGGAAGGACCCTCAGCCGGTCGGCTGGCAGCCGGTCAGCCGGCTGAGAGCCCTTCTTGGTGATTTGAAGTGTGAAATTGAGAGTTAAGGACTCTCAGCCGGCCAACCGGCTGCCTGTGCTGACCGGCTGAGTGCCCTGTTAGTAATTTGAAGGTTGTTTTTGAGAGTAAATGACTCTCAGCCGGCCAACCGGCAGCCTGTGCTGACCGGCTGAGAGCCCTTTTGGTATTTTGAAGTTGTTTTTGAGAGTCAATGACTCTCAGCCGGCCCACCGGCAGCCTGTGGCTGACCGGCTGAGAGCCCCTGATGCATAATAAATTGCTTATAACTTTTGATTCACAAGTCGGATTACATTGATTCTTTTTCTGTAAGCTTCGTATGCATGTTTGGAGTCCCCGAAGCTCGGGCGACACTATATTGGGTTCGGGAATAGAGTGAGGATAGAGACCCCCCGATCGGGCAACCGAAAGGGAAACCGGCTCTCCCTCGGCTTAATTCTCGGGGTCAATTAAGTGTTGGTTTGAATATACGTTGCTTGCATGATTGGTTATGAATTGAGAAGTTCAGTAATGGAGTTAAAGAACTGTGACTTGGATTAGGTCATAGTTTTGGTACGCCTTTGTATTTTGAGGTGTGTTGTTGTTGAACTGTGATTTGGATTAGGTCACAGTTTTGATATGAATTGTTGTTGTAGAACTATGATTTGGATTAGGTGATAGTTTACTGTGCCTTTGTATTTTGAGGTGTATTTATGCATGTGGATATATACTATGAGCTGCTATATGACTTTTGTCTCACCAAGATTGTATTTTGTCTTGGTATGATTGAGGGAGGATTATACCTCGAAAATCAGGTTTCAGATAGTCCGCTTGAGATGGGAGTATCTTAGGATTAGGGATACTTGTCGAATCGAGGAAGGTTTATACCTCGAGAGTCTGGCCAGATTTAGACTAGGACTGTATATCGTTTCGATCGTCCTACCAGAGGATTGTATTTGCTGAGGCTAAGTAGAGTTGTTGTGGTTATATAATGGAGTCGTTATATGAGTTTTCCTATGTAGTGTATATTGGTATATACTTGCCTGAGTAGGGGTACGATATTATATACTTGCTGATTGTTGGTATCTAAGTTATGCGTTAAGATGTCGCCTCTGAACCTTTATACTTGTGAATATGATTTTGGTATTTTGGTTATGTCTTAAGTTGACCGCTGAACCTTTATACTTGCTGTTTTTATACCTGCTTGCCTAGAGTTGGTACGGTGTCAGACATGTATGTTGATATTGATGAGTATAGTACCCTGTTTATAGTATTGTTCATCCAAGGCATTGGATGACTCTTTAATTGGTTTCGTAAATGGTTTGGACTGAAAGACCCCCCGACCGGGAAACCGGAAGGGAAACCGGCTCTCCTTCCAAATAGTTTCCGAAGTTGGTTGAGAGCTCTTGCATAGTATTCGCATGATGATAAGTGTTAAAATAATGGACTATATGCTTCACATGATTGTTTATGTTGGAGTATAATACTTGTATTTATATGTTCGGTGTTGTATGACAATAGGTGGCTATGAGAGCTCTAGTCACTCCCCACTGACTGTGGCACACATGTTGTATGTGTGTAGGTACTTGATGCTGTCTTGGCAGGGGTTACGCTGAGGCTAGCGAGCGATGATCCAGTCATCGATGTTTACCTTTATCGTGTAGCTAGACCTTAGACTTATGTTTCAGTATTTTGGTGCCTGTAAGGATATGCTATCCCGGGCTGCTTTTGTATAGTACTTATATACTTATTTATGTTTCATCTTCCGCATGTTTAGTTTGTTAAAGCACCTCGCATGTTTTATTTATATCATCAAAAGTTTTAATTCCGCTGCATTTTTAGTACATTGTATGTTTTATATTTCCGCTTTCGCGAGGAGTTTTACAAATGGTATCAAAGCAACCCTGCAACCGTCTGGTGATCGCCTGTGGTCTGGAGTACCCGGGGCACCAACCAAGCGGGGCAGGATTCCTGGTTTGGCTCGGCTGCGGTCGGATGCTGCCAGGCACAACGAGGACGTTGCGTTCTTCAAGTGGGGGTGTGTAATACTCCATTGAACCGAATATGATATTCGGGTGGGGTAACCCCTTGAAGAGGTCCATTGATAGGCTTATATGACTAGTGCTTAAGGGATTGAGAGTACTACCCATATCAACAAAGTGCACTTTCTTTTCTGGTTATCCATGCGAAAGAACTCCAAAGTTAAGCGTGCTTGACTGGGAGTAGTCTTAAGATGGGTGACCTCTTGGGAAGGTTCCCGGGATGCGCATGAGTGAGGACAAAATGCGCTGGAAAGGACCCGTGTTGATCTGTGGGGCCAGTACATAGCCTGGCGAGCTACCGTGGCTAACATTTCCGGTCCTAGGTTTGGACCGGGGTGTTACATTGAATAGTACTCATATTTCATATCTTTCTTCTAAAAGCAAGTATTTACATATGGATATGACCTATATATTGCAATAATATGCATAGTAACATAATGGTTCTTCTAAGATATTATATGCTAAACGTTTCAAATCGTATGTAGTAGAAACTTTTTCAATGACTAATATACTCCTCCGTGATTAAAACAATATATTGATGACTGGAAATAGTGTAAATGCTCTTGTTCTCATCTACTTAAAATGGGTTGGATGCGGTATTCACGGTAGCTCACCATTTAATGTCCTTCACTCACAAATTAACAGGGACAATTTCTAGCACCTTTCGACATTAATTATGTGCATCACATAAACGTTTCTGGAGGTTCCGCATCGACAGACTACTCCGTTCTAATTCGATAAACCGTGGAATTCTTATCATGAGCGTTTGGAAAATAAATCACTTTTTGATAGGATTAATACTTTCAATCCCTTTGAATATTAGCCGGGAAAGCTTATCTATGGTCATCTCCAATGAGACTAGATAACATGAATAGCCTCTTTTGCTATTATCGAGTATATCACTCGGTTCTAAAGTTTTGTGAGCTTATTAAAATAAAGTAAAATAAAACTTATATCAAATAAGTAATAAACATATTTTGAAAGACAATCTAATTTACTTCGGTAAGGTTATTGACATAATATTTATCTAAATTGTTTCATGGATGACGTTATTTGGCACATTTATTATATTATAAAGTATTTTGTCAATAACCATTTTAGATTCAATTCCGAAGTGACACTTCCTTCATTAGAATATATTTGGTATTCAATGAAATGACTATTCCGATAGTAAATAAAAATAATTAACTTAATAAGCGAGTAATGGATAATTGTCTGAAGAAGTCAACAAAATATGGCTGCTCATTGTAAATCGTAGATCAGTTTATCAATTTATTTTTTGATATGTCATTATATGTTCGAAACTGGCCGGTAGCATCATTCTAATAATCTAATATTAAACAAATATATATAATCATAGACTTATTTATATGACGAAAATAAAATTTAAAATGTTTATAGAATCTCATTAATTAACCAACCTCAAAGTATTTTAGTTTCTTACTGACATTCTTGTAAAAAAAATTGGTAATATTTAAAATAATTGTTATTTATTATCTAAGGACTTCATAGGTTATATTATTTTATGCTAGATTATAATTAAAAATGAAGGTTTATTTAGGTAGATAGCATGTAATAACACCTATTAAATAATCATAAATAAACGTAAATCTACTCGTATATTTAGTGGTAGAAAAGTTCAAATAATTGCGAATAGAAACTCATTGTTATTAATGATACAGATAACTTAGTTTTATTTAAATATTAGTGGTTATAAAACTTTCAAATTTGATAAACTAAAACGTTACCTTTGACGTCGTAATATAAATATATACAAGGAAACAATAGATCCTAAACAATTATCAGTGCATTACTTAAAAATTTAAAATAAATAAAGTGAAATAATTTATTTCATTTTTCATAATGGAGTCAAAAACACTCGCATTTGCAAGTTTTTTAGTTTCAATGTTTGTGATTGCTGAAAATGTTTTTGCTATTGAATCTGCTAACGCACCTAGCCCTGCCACATTAGATTCGTTCCAAAAATGTGCAACCAACTTAGGTGCAACTTGTGGTGGTGTCATTTCCAAGTATGTATTTGAGAATGGAGAACAAGTATCAAGAGAATGTTGCACCACATTGCTAGACGTTGGCGAAGATTGTCATGAGCTTCTAACAGAAGTGACTATTGTATACAAGCGTCTTCATCCAGCGAAAAAAGCTAAGCAAGCTTGGCGTAAAAATGATCGAGTATGGCAGCTTTGCAAGAAAAATGGACACGTTTCTAATTAATACATTAACATAAATAGAACGTGTATTCTCAAAAACAATATTAAATAAAAAATGTATTTTTTACATATTCGATTGTTACAAATTGTTTGGTTAATACAATTATTATGATTTAATACCATATTGTTTAAATGGCTCATTTGAACATGGTGGTCCTTAGTGGTGGATAATCATATAAAATTTAATCCGAATTGCCCTTTTGATAGTTAGTCTTGGTTGATGAGCAAAATTATATTCTTGATTTCAGCATCTATTATCTTCTTAGTTAGTTATTTAATTGTAAAGGTTAAAAAGGACCGCTAAACAACAAGTGAATCACGTAGATGAAGTCAATTTTTTCTAGAAAATGAATAATTAATTGTTAGATAAAAATAATTGTATACTTTTCCAAAACACTTTGAATAATACTCATATTTCATATCTTTCTTCTTAAACCAAATATTTACATATGGATATGACCTATATATTGCAATAATATGCATAGTAACATAATGGTTCTTCTAAGATATTATATGCTAAACGTTTCAAATCGTATGTAGTGGAAACTTTTTCAATTAATTATATACTCCTCCGTGATTAAAACAATATATTGATGACTGACAATAGTGTAAATGTTCTTGTTCTCATCTACTTAAAATGGGATGGATGCGGTACTCACTGTAGCTCACCATTTTGTGTCCTTCACTCACAAATTAACGGGGCCTTTTTCTAGCACCTTTCGACATTAATTATGTGCATCACATAAACGTTTCTGGAGGTTCTGAATCGGCAGACAACTCCGTTCTAATTCGATAAACCGTGGAGTTCTTATCATGAGCGTTTGGAAAATAAATCACTTTTTGATATGATTAATACTTTCAATCCCTTTGAATATTAGTCGGGAAAGCTTATCTACGGTCATCTCCAATGAGACTAGACAACATGAATAACCTCTTTTGCTATTATAGAGTAAATCACTCGGTTCTAAAGTTTTGTGAGCTTATTAAAATAAAGTAAAATAAAACTTATATCAAATAAGTAATAAATTTATTTTCTAAGACAATGTAATTTGATTCGGTCAGGTTATTGACATAATATTTGTCTAAATTGTTTCATGGATGACGTTATTTGGCACATTTATAATATTATAAAGTATGTTGTCAATAACCTTTTTAGATTCAATTCCGAATAAGTGACACTTCCTTCATTAGAATATATTTGGTATTCAATGGAATGACTATTCCAATAGTAAATAAAAATAATTAACTTAATAAGCGAGTAATGGATAATTGTCTTAAGAAGTCATCAAAATATGGCTGCTCATTGTAAATCGTAGATCAGTTTATCAATTTATTTTTTTCTATGTCATTATATGTTCGAAACTGGTAGCATCATTCTAATAATCTAATATTAAACAAATATATATAATCATAGACTTATGTATATGATGAAAAAAAATTTAAAATATTTATAAATCTCATTAATTAACCTAACGTCAAAGTATTTTAGTTTTTTACTAACATTTTTTTTTAAAAAATTGGTAATATTTAAAATAATTGTTATTTATTATCTAAGGACTTCATAGGGTATATTATTTTATGCTAGATTATAATTAAAAATGAAGGTTTATTTAGGTAGATAGCATGTAACAACTCGTATTAAATAATCATAAATATACGTAAATCTACTCGTATATTTAGTGATAGAAACGTTCAAATAATTACGAATAAAAACTCATTATTATTAATGATACACATAATTTAGTTTTATTTAAATATTAGTGGTTATATATGTTTCAATTTTGATAAACTAAAACGTTACCTTTGACGTCATAATATAAATAGATACAAGGATACAACAAATTCTAAACAATTATCAGTGCATTACTTAAAAATTTAAAATAAACAAAGTAAAATAATTTAATTCATTTTTCATAATGGAGTAAAAAACACTCGTCTTTGCAGTTTTTCTAGTTTCAATGTTTATGATTGCTGAAAATGTTTTTGCTATTGAATCTGCTAACGCTGTAAAACCCCTCGCGGCAGCATAAAAGTAAACATACAAAACATGCCAAAATGCGCGGAATTTAAAACTTTTGACATGAAGAGAAAACATGCGAGGTGCTTTAACAAAACTAAACATGCGGAAGAAATAAAAACATAAATAAATATTAAATAAAATAGAAAAGCATCTCGGGATAACATATCCCTACAGGCACAAAATACTGAAAACATAAGTCTAAGGTCTAGCTACATGATAAAGGTAGGTCCTCGATGATAGGATCATCGCTCGCTAGCCTCAACGTAACCCCTGCAAACAGCCTCATGTACCTACACACATACAACATGTGCGCCACAGTCAGTGGGGAGTGACTAGAGCTGTCATAGCCACCTATTGTCATACAACACAGAACATTTAAATACAAGCATTATACTCCAACATAAACAATCATGTGAAGTACATACCTCATCCATAACTCTTCTTATCATACTCATGTAAGTAGCTAACATGCTACAACTCAATCATCCAAACACATCTAAACATGTATCAACAATATATAACAGTACCCCAACTCAGGCAAGTATATACAAATCATTCAGCAATGTCTAGCACTATACCCCAACTCAGGCAGCTAAACACAAAACACACACGAACCACCCACGAAGGGGTTCGACCACAGAATAATGAACCACCCACTAAGGGGTTCAACAAGGAGAAAGAACCACCCACAAAGGGGTTCGACAAGAGGCAGAACCACCCACTAAGGGGTTCGGCAAACCGACAGAACCACCCACTAAGGATTCGTCAAAGAGACAGAACCACCCACGAAGGGGTTCGACCACTAAGCTAGAACCAACCACTAAGTGGTTCACGCGGAACAGAACCACCCACGAAGGAGTTCGCATGAAGAAGACAGAACCACCCACTGAGGGGTTCGTCAAGAAGAAGGAACCACCCACTAAGGGGTTCACACGAACAACACAACGAACCAACCACTAAGTGGTTCAACAACCAAATCTCCAAAGGAGGCTACTCACTAAACCACAATCAATTCCTTAACTGCATCCAATCAACACTTAGTTGACTTCGGAAGCTAATTTGAGGCGAGAGCCGGTCTCCCTTCCGATTGCCCGGCCGGGGGGTTTTTCATCCTCAAATCCATTCCCGAACCCAACGTAAAGTTTGCCCAATTTCTGGGACTAAAACTGACTTAAATGATAGACAGACTACTCTTGATAAACATTCAATCGACCCTTAATTGACCCCAGGAACCAAGTCTAGGGAGAGCCGGTTTCCCATTCGGTTGCCCGACCGGGGGGTCTCTATCCTCACTCCATTCCCGAACCCAATATAGTGCCGCCCGAATTCCGGGGACTCCAAACATGCATACAAAGCATACGGAAAATGAATCAACGCAATCCGACTTAAGAAACGAAAGTTACGACTCAAATATAGCTGTTTGGGGCTCTCAGCCGGTTGGCCACAGGCGGCCGGTCAACCAGCTGAGAGTCCTTTACTCTCATGCCAACAACATACGAAAACAACACAAAGAGCCTCCTAGCCGGCCGGCCGGCTGCCGGGTCACCGGCTGGGGACCCCTTACTCTCTTCTCGCAAAAACGACAATAAACAATCACAAGGGGCTCCCAGCCGACCGGCCGGCTGCCGGTCCACCGACTAGGGACCCATTTCCCAACTTTCTCGCAAAACTAACTCATCACAAGTGGGGCTCTGAGCCGGCTGGTCGGCCGCCGGTCGGTCGACCGGCTCAGAGTCCCTGAACCTCAAAATCGCATATTTCGACAATTAAAATCATTCTCAAATCCTTTACCAATCCTTCCTATACATGTTTCTAAGCAATAATTCGACATTTCCAGCATGTATACCACATCAAATAGATATAAGAACATGTATACAAACAATCATTTCGTGACTTAACAACAAAATCACAAATTAAACCGGTCTTAACATGTATACTCTTTAATCGACTTCCTCATCAAATTCATCCTTAAATCTTCACAAAAAACAGTTTGTATAACAATATAAGAACATTAAAGACTCAATAACCATACTAACTTTCATCAAACACATCCAAAATCACATAAAGTGCTAATTTAGACAAAAAGGCCGAGTTACTCGTAATCGTCACCTTTACTCCGCGAATTCACCGGGTTCTTCTTCAATAATCACCAGCTCTTCTTCCGGGTTGTCACGAGTACCACCTAGAAGCACAAAAACACGGATTAAGAGGGTAATTTCGTGATTAGGGCAAAACAGGCCCGAAATGAAGATTCACGAAAATGAAAACGGAAGTGATAGAAAGGTCACAAATTCCAAGAGGATTCCGAATATGTAAAACTTACCGCGATTCGAGTTCGGGAAGGCCTCGAGATGTTGATTCTAAGCTTGAGAAAAAGATGAAAATGGTGTTTTGATGTTTTACAGTGAAATGAAATAGGGTGGAAGGAGATGTCGATGGATGAGTCCTTATAAGGGTTTTAGGTTGTCTTATTAAAAGCTTGAGTCGGGTTTGCTTTATTTAAGTGAAGCGCAAATGTGAGACGGGATATTATTAAATAAACAAGGCGTCTTAAGATTAAATTGGTTTTAAGACAAAACTTAACGGAAATCTTAAAAATATAAATTACGATTATTATTAAAATATTATTAAATTCCGCAACTTACTTTAAATTATTAAAATATTCCTTTACGAAAATGCGGGATGTTACAAACGCGCCTAGCCCTGCCACATTAGATGCGTTCCAAAAATGTGCAAGCGACTTAGGTGCAACTTGTGGCGGTGTCATTTCCAAGTATGTATTTGAGAATGGAGTACAAGTATCAAGAGAATGTTGCACACATTGCTAGAGGTTGGCGAAGATTGGCATGAGCTTCTAACAGAAGTGACTATTGTATACAAGCGTCTTCATCCAGCGAAAAAAGCTAAGCAAACTTGGCGTAAAAATGATCGAGTATGACAACTTTGCAAGAAAAATGGACACGTTTCTAATTAATGCATTAACATAAATAGAACATGTATTCTCAAAAACAATATTGAATACAAAATGTATTTTTTACATATTCGATTGTTACAAATTGTTTGGTTAATACAATTATTATGATTTAATACCATATTGTTTAAATGGCTCATTTGAACATGGTGGTCCTTAGTGGTGCGATAATCACCTAAAATTTAATCTGAATTGCCCTTTTGATAGTTAGTCTTGTTTGATGAGCAAAATTATATTCTTGATTTCTGCATCTATTATCTTCTTAGTTAGTTATTTAATTGTAGAGGTTAAAAAGGACAGCTAAATTACCTGTGAATCACGTAGATGAAGTCAATTTTATCTAGAATATGAATAACGAATTGTTAGATAAAAATAATTGTATACTTTTCCGAAACACTTTGAATAGTACTCATATTTCATATATTTCTTCTAAAACCAAATATTTACATATGGATATGACCTAAAATCGATTAGTGATACGAAAAACGGATCAATGTATCTGTTATATTATGATTCACGTATATATTGCAATAATATGCATAGTAACATAATGGTTTTTCTAAGATATTATATGCTAAACGTTTCAAATCGTATTAGTAGAAACTTTTTCAATAACTAAAATACTCCTCCGTGACTAAAACAATATATTGATGACTGACAATAGTATAATTGCTCTTGTTCTCATCTACTTAAAATGGATTGGATGCGGTATTCACGGTAGCTCACCATTTAATGTCCTTCACTCACAAATTAACAGGGACTATTTCTAGCACCTTTCGACATTAGTTATGTGCATCACATAAACGTTTTTGGAGGTTCCGCATCGACAGACTACTCCGTTCTAATTCGATAAACCGTGGAATTCTTATCATGAGCGTTTGGAAAATAAATCACTTTTTGATAGGATTAATACTTTCAATCCCTTTGAATATTAGGCATGAAAGCTTATCTATGGTCATCTCCAATGAGACTAGACAACATGAATAGCCTCTTTTGCTATTATAGAGTATATCACTCAGTTCTAAATTTTTGTGAGCTTATTAAAATAAAGTAAAATAAAACTTATATCAAATAAGTAATAAACATATTTTGAAAGACAATCTAATATACTTCGGTCAGGTTATTGACATAATATTTATCTAAATTGTTTTATGGATGATGTTATTTGGCACATTTATTATATTATAAAGTATGTTGTCAATAACCATTTTAGATTCAATTCCGAAGTGACACTTCCTTCATTAGAATATATTTGGTATTCAATGTAAAGACTATTCCGATAGTAAATAAAAATAATTAACTTAATAAGCGAGTATGGATAATTGTCTTAAGAAGTCATCAAAATATGACTGCTCATTGTAAATCGTAGATCAGTTTATCAATTTATTTTTTGATATGTCATTATATGTTCGAAACTGGCCGGTAGCATCATTCTAATAATCTAATATTAAACAAATATATATAATCATACACTTATGTATATGACGAAAACAAAATTAAAAATGTTTATAGAAACTCGTTAAGTAACCTAATGTCAAAGTATTTTAGTTTCTTACTGACATTTTTTTTAAAAAAAATTGGTAATATTTAAAATAATTGTTATTTATTATCTAAGGACTTCATAGGGTATATTATTTTATGCTAGATTATAATTAAAAATGAAGGTTTATTTAGGTAGATAGCATGTAACAACTCGTATTAAATAATCATAAATAAACGTAAATCTACTCGTATATTTAGTGGTAAAAACGTTCAAATAATTACGAATAAAAACTCTTTATTATTAATGATACACATAATTTAGTTTTATTTAAATATTAGTGGTTATATAAGTTTCAATTTTGATAAACTAAAACGTTACCTTTGACGTCATAATATAAATAGATACAAGGAAACAATAAATCCTAAATAATTATCAGTGCATTACTTAAAAATTTAAAATAAACAAAGTAAAATAATTTAATTCATTCTTCATAATGGAGTCAAAAACACTCGCCTTTGCAGTTTTTCTAGTTTCAATGTTTGTGATTGCTGAAAATGTTTTTGCTATTGAATCTGCTAATGCGCCTAGCCCTGCCACATTAGATGCGTTCCAAAAATGTGCAACCGACTTAGGTGCAACTTGTGGTGGGGTCATTTCCAAGTATTTATTTGAGAATGGAGTACAAGTATCAAGAGAATGTTGCACCACATTGCTAGAGGTTGGCGAAGATTGTCATGAGCTTCTAACAGAAGTAACTATTGTATACAAGCGTCTTCATCCAGCGAAAAAAGCTAAGCAAGCTTGGCGTAAAAATGATCGAGTATGGCAGCTTTGCAAGAAAAATGGACACGTTTCTAATTAATGCATTAACATAAATAGAACATGTATTCTCTAATACAATACTGGATAAAAATGTATTTTTTAAATATTCGATTGATCCAAATAGGTTGGTTAATACAATTATTATGATTTAATACCATATTGTTAAAATGGCTCATTTGAACATGGTGGTCCTTAGTGGTGCGATAATCACATAAAATTTAATCCGAATTGCCCTTTTGATAGTTAGTCTTGGTTGATGAGCAAAATTATATTCTTGATTTCATCATCTATTATCTTCTTAGTTAGTTTTTTAATTGTAGAGGTTAAAAAGGACAGCTAAATTACATGTGAATAACGTAGATGAAGTCAATTTTATCTAGAAAATGAATAATGAATTGTTAGATAAAAATAATTGTATACTTTGCCGAAACACTTATTGTAACATCCCGTATTTTCGTATGGAATATTTTATTAAAATAAAGTAATTTCCGGAATTTAATAATAATTTAATAATAGTCGTAATTTATATTTTTAAGACTTTCGTTAAGTTTCGTCTTAAAAATCATTTAATCTTGAGATGCCTTGTTTATTTAACATCAACCCGTCTCACATTTCCGTTTCACTTAAATAAGGCAAACCCGACTCAAGCTTTTAAAAGGACAACTTAAACCCTTAAAAGAAGGCATTTCCATCGACAAACCCTTCACCCTTATTTTCATTTCACTGTTAAACATCCAACTCCATTTTCATCTCACTTTTCAAGCTTAGAATCATCATCTCAATGCCTTCCCGAACTCGTATCGAGGTAAAAGTTACATATTCGGAATCCTCGCAAGATTTATGATCTTTCTATCACTTTCATTTTCAATTTCGTGAAACTTCATTTCGGGATTGTTTTGCCCTAATCACGAAATTAGCCTCCTAATGAGTGTTCTTGTGCTTTTAGGTGGTGCTTGTAGTGACCCGGAGGAAGAGCTCGTGATCATTGAAGAGGAAACCGGTGCATTCGCGAAGTAAAGGTGACAATAATGAGAAACTCGGCCTTTTGTCTAAATTAGCACTTTTTGTGATTTTGGTTGTGTTTGATGGATGTTAGTTTAATCCTTGAGTTCTTATTGTTCTTACATTGTTATATAAACAAATTTTTGTGAAGATTTGAGGAAGAATTGGATGAGAAAGTGAATTTAAGAGTATACATGTTAATACCGGTTTAATTTGTGATTTTGTTGTTAAGTCACGAAACGGTTGTTTGCATACATGTTCTTATGTTTATTTGGTGTGGTATATATGCTGGGAATGTCGAATTATTACTTAGAAACATGTATAAGAAGGATTGGTAAAGGATTGGGAATGATTTCAATTGTCGAAATGTGCGATTTTGGGAACAGGGACTCCCAGCCGGTTGGTTGACCGGCGGCCGGTCAACCGGCGGAGAGTCTCGTATGTTGATTTTTGAAGAAAGCTGAGGAAGGACCCTCAGCCGGTCGGCTGGCAGCCGGTCAGCCGGCTGAGAGCCCTTCTTGGTGATTTGAAGTGTGAAATTGAGAGTTAAGGACTCTTAGCCGGCCAACCGGCTGCCTGTGCTGACCGGCTGAGTGCCCTGTTAGTAATTTGAAGGTTGTTTTTGAGAGTAAATGACTCTCAGCCGGCCAACCGGCAGCCTGTGCTGACCGGCTGAGAGCCCTTTTGGTATTTTGAAGTTGTTTTTGAGAGTCAATGACTCTCAGCCGGCCCACCGGCAGCCTGTGGCTGACCGGCTGAGAGCCCCTGATGCATAATAAATTGCTTATAACTTTTGATTCACAAGTCGGATTACATTGATTCTTTTTCTGTAAGCTTCGTATGCATGTTTGGAGTCCCCGAAGCTCGGGCGACACTATATTGGGTTCGGGAATAGATTGAGGATAGAGACCCCCCGATCGGGCAACCGAAAGGGAAACCGGCTCTCCCTCGGCTTAATTCTCGGGGTCAATTAAGTGTTGGTTTGAATATACGTTGCTTGCATGATTGGTTATGAATTGAGAAGTTCAGTAATGGAGTTAAAGAACTGTGACTTGGATTAGGTCATAGTTTTGGTACGCCTTTGTATTTTGAGGTGTGTTGTTGTTGAACTGTGATTTGGATTAGGTCACAGTTTTGATATGAATTGTTGTTGTAGAACTATGATTTGGATTAGGTGATAGTTTACTGTGCCTTTGTATTTTGAGGTGTATTTATGCATGTGGATATATACTATGAGCTGCTATATGACTTTTGTCTCACCAAGATTGTATTTTGTCTTGGTATGATTGAGGGAGGATTATACCTCGAAAATCAGGTTTCAGATAGTCCGCTTGAGATGGGAGTATCTTAGGATTAGGGATACTTGTCGAATCGAGGAAGGTTTATACCTCGAGAGTCTGGCCAGATTTAGACTAGGACTGTATATCGTTTCGATCGTCCTACCAGAGGATTGTATTTGCTGAGGCTAAGTAGAGTTGTTGTGGTTATATAATGGAGTCGTTATATGAGTTTTCCTATGTAGTGTATATTGGTATATACTTGCCTGAGTAGGGGTACGATATTATATACTTGCTGATTGTTGGTATCTAAGTTATGCGTTAAGATGTCGCCTCTGAACCTTTATACTTGTGAATATGATTTTGGTATTTTGGTTATGTCTTAAGTTGACCGCTGAACCTTTATACTTGCTGTTTTTATACCTGCTTGTCTAGAGTTGGTACGGTGTCAGACATGTATGTTGATATTGATGAGTATAGTACCCTGTTTATAGTATTGTTCATCCAAGGCATTGGATGACTCTTTAATTGGTTTCGTAAATGGTTTGGACTGAAAGACCCCCCGACCGGGCAACCGGAAGGGAAACCGGCTCTCCTTCCAAATAGTTTCCGAAGTTGGTTGAGAGCTCTTGCATAGTATTCGCATGATGATAAGTGTTAAAATAATGGACTATATGCTTCACATGATTGTTTATGTTGGAGTATAATACTTGTATTTATATGTTCGGTGTTGTATGACAATAGGTGGCTATGAGAGCTCTAGTCACTCCCCACTGACTGTGGCACACATGTTGTATGTGTGTAGGTACTTGATGCTGTCTTGGCAGGGGTTACGCTGAGGCTAGCGAGCGATGATCCAGTCATCGATGTTTACCTTTATCGTGTAGCTAGACCTTAGACTTATGTTTCAGTATTTTGGTGCCTGTAAGGATATGCTATCCCGGGCTGCTTTTGTATAGTACTTATATACTTATTTATGTTTCATCTTCCGCATGTTTAGTTTGTTAAAGCACCTCGCATGTTTTATTTATATCATCAAAAGTTTTAATTCCGCTGCATTTTTAGTACTTTGTATGTTTTATATTTCCGCTTTCGCGAGGAGTTTTACAAATGGTATCAAAGCAACCCTGCAACCGTCTGGTGATCGCCTGTGGTCTGGAGTACCCGGGGCACCAACCAAGCGGGGCAGGATTCCTGGTTTGGCTCGGCTGCGGTCGGATGCTGCCAGGCACAACGAGGACGTTGCGTTCTTCAAGTGGGGGTGTGTAATACTCCATTGAACCGAATATGATATTCGGATGGGGTAACCCCTTGAAGAAGGTCCATTGATAGGCTTATATGACTAGTGCTTAAGGGATTGAGAGTACTACCCATATCAACAAAGTGCACTTTCTTTTCTGGTTATCCATGCGAAAGAACTCCAAAGTTAAGCGTGCTTGACTGGGAGTAGTCTTAAGATGGGTGACCTCTTGGGAAGGTTCCCGGGATGCGCATGAGTGAGGACAAAATGCGCTGGAAAGGACCCGTGTTGATCTGTGGGGCCAGTACATAGCCTGGCGAGCTACCGTGGCTAACATTTCCGGTCCTAGGTTTGGACCGGGGTGTTACATTGAATAGTACTCATATTTCATATCTTTCTTCTAAAAGCAAGTATTTACATATGGATATGACCTATATATTGCAATAATATGCATAGTAACATAATGGTTCTTCTAAGATATTATATGCTAAACGTTTCAAATCGTATGTAGTAGAAACTTTTTCAATGACTAATATACTCCTCCGTGATTAAAACAATATATTGATGACTGGAAATAGTGTAAATGCTCTTGTTCTCATCTACTTAAAATGGGTTGGATGCGGTATTCACGGTAGCTCACCATTTAATGTCCTTCACTCACAAATTAACAGGGACAATTTCTAGCACCTTTCGACATTAATTATGTGCATCACATAAACGTTTCTGGAGGTTCCGCATCGACAGACTACTCCGTTCTAATTCGATAAACCGTGGAATTCTTATCATGAGCGTTTGGAAAATAAATCACTTTTTGATAGGATTAATACTTTCAATCCCTTTGAATATTAGCCGGGAAAGCTTATCTATGGTCATCTCCAATGAGACTAGATAACATGAATAGCCTCTTTTGCTATTATCGAGTATATCACTCGGTTCTAAAGTTTTGTGAGCTTATTAAAATAAAGTAAAATAAAACTTATATCAAATAAGTAATAAACATATTTTGAAAGACAATCTAATTTACTTCGGTCAGGTTATTGACATAATATTTATCTAAATTGTTTCATGGATGACGTTATTTGGCACATTTATTATATTATAAAGTATTTTGTCAATAACCATTTTAGATTCAATTCCGAAGTGACACTTCCTTCATTAGAATATATTTGGTATTCAATGAAATGACTATTCCGATAGTAAATAAAAATAATTAACTTAATAAGCGAGTAATGGATAATTGTCTGAAGAAGTCAACAAAATATGGCTGCTCATTGTAAATCGTAGATCAGTTTATCAATTTATTTTTTGATATGTCATTATATGTTCGAAACTGGCCGGTAGCATCATTCTAATAATCTAATATTAAACAAATATATATAATCATACAATTATGTATATGACGAAAAAAAATTTAAAATGTTTATAGAATCTCATTAATTAACCTAACGTCAAAGTATTTTAGTTTCTTACTAACATTTTTTTAAAAAATTGGTAATATTTAAAATAATTGTTATTTATTATCTAAGTAATTCATAGGGTATATTATTTTATGATAGATTATAATTAAAAATGAAGGTTTATTTAGGTAGATAGCATGTAACAACTCGTATTAAATAATCATAAATAAACGTAAATCTACTTGTATATTTAGTGGTAGAAACGTTCAAATAATTACGAATAAAAACTCTTTATTATTAATGATACACATAATTTAGTTTTATTTAAATATTAGTGGTTATATAAGTTTCAATTTTGATAAACTAAAACGTTACCTTTGACGTCATAATATAAATAGATACAAGGAAACAATAAATCCTAAACAATTATCAGTGCATTACTTAAAAATTTAAAATAAACAAAGTAAAATAATTTAATTCATTCTTCATAATGGAGTCAAAAACACTCGCCTTTGCAGTTTTTCTAGTTTCAATGTTTGTGATTGCTGAAAATGTTTTTGCTATTGAATCTGCTAACGCGCCTAGCCCTGCCACATTAGATGCGTTCCAAAAATGTGCAACCGACTTAGGTGCAACTTGTGGTGGTGTCATTTCCAAGTATGTATTTGAGAATGGAGTACAAGTATCAAGAGAATGTTGCACCACGTTGCTAGAGGTTGGCGAAGATTGTCATGAGCTTCTAACAGAAGTAACTATTGTATACAAGCGTCTTCATCCAGCGAAAAAAGCTAAGCAAGCTTGGCGTAAAAATGATCGAGTATGGCAACTTTGCAAGAAAAATGGACACGTTTCTAATTAATGCATTAACATAAATAGAACATGTATTCTCAAAAACAATACTGAATAAAAATGTATTTTTTAAATATTCGATTGATCCAAATTGGTTGGTTAATACAATTATTATGATTTAATACCATATTGTTAAAATGGCTCATTTGAACATGGTGGTCCTTAGTGGTTTGATAATCACATAAAATTTAATCCGAATTGCCCTTTTGATAGTTAGTCTTGGTTGATGAGCAAATATATATTCGTCATTTCATCATCTATTATCTTCTTAGTTAGTTTTTTAATTGTAGAGGTTAAAAAGGACAGCTAAATTACATGTGAATCACGTAGATGAAGTCAATTTTATCTAGAAAATGAATAATGAATTGTTAGATAAAAATAATTGTATACTTTGCCGAAACAATTTGAATAGTATTCATATTTCATATCTTTCTTCTAAAACCAAGTATTTACATATGGATATGACCTATATATTGCAATAATATGCATAGTAACATAATGGTTCTTCTAAGATATTATATGCTAAACGTTTCAAATCGTATGTAGTAGAAACTTTTTCAATAACTAATATACTCCTCCGTGATTAAAACAATATATTGATGACTGACAATAGTGTAAATGCTCTTGTTCTTGTAAAACCCCTCGCGAAAGCGGAAATATAAACACATAAAAGTACCAAAATTGCAGCGGAATTAAAACTTTTTAAAGATAAAACATGCGAGAAGTCTTAGACTGAAACGTAAACTGAAACTGAAACCAAATAGATAAGTGACAGTTCTAAGTACTGAAATGAAATATATACACAGCCTGGGATGGAACATCCCTACAGGCACCAAAACAAATGTAACAAACTACGAGTCCAGCTAAACGACATAAGGTAAGTCATGATGAACGGATCATCGCTCGCTAGCTCTCGTGAACCCCGATCTCCAAACCTGCATGTACCTACATACATGAAAACATGTACGCCACAATCAGTGGGGAGTGACTAGAGTTCTCCTAGCCACCTTTTGTGAAAACACGTAACATATAAAACAATACAGAATACTCCAACATATAACAACATGTGAAGCATAAACATCTCATCATCTGATCTCTTACTAACATGCAATTACTGTGCACGGCTCTCAACCAACTTCATAAACAAATAGGAAGGAGAGCCGGTTTCCCTACTGGTTACCCAGTCGGGGGGTCTTTCAATCCAACTATTTATGAAACCGAACTAAGAGTCACCCAATGCCTTGGATGATCAAACCATAACTCAACAAATATACATTTACTCATCACTATCGATATCTATATCTGACACGTACCCACTCAAGGCAAGCAGATAAATTCAGCAAGTAAAAGGTTCAGCGGTCAACTTAAGACATAACCTACTACCAAAACGTTCAGCAAGTGAAAAGGTTCAGCGGTCAACTTAAGACATAACCTAAACACCAAACATCAGCAAGCAAGGACTCAGAGGCCAACTTAAGGCATGGACCTGCCAATCAGCAAGACACTAGACTCAGCGGCCAACTTAAGGCATAGACTAGCATCCAAAAGTAAAGGACTCAGAGGCCAGCTTAAGGCATGTCCCTTCACCACATCACAAGGTACTAAACTCAGAGGCCAGCTTAAGGCATGTTCTAGCACCAAACATCTGCACTCCGGGCAAGGTGTCAGTTCCTTAGCTACCCCGTTGTGCAGCTGCTCTACTCGTCAGACTCAGAGGCCAACTTAAGGCATGTTCTGACGCGATCACTATCACACATGTCTGAACTCAGAGGCCAGCTTAAGGCATGTTCCAGACACGACAAACATACACATATAGGGCTCAGAGGCCAACTTAAGGCATATCCCCATATATGACAAACAACTCACGTATTAAGTTCAGAGGCCAGCTTAAGGCATAACTTAATACGCATCAATACAATATCAACCAAAGTCTATGAACTAACCTATAGTTCTACTTTTCTTAACTTCTAATCAACACTTAACTGACCCCGGGAACTAAGTTGAGGGAGAGCCGGTTTCCCTTTCGGTTACCCGACCGGGGGGTCTCTATCCTTACTCCATTCCCGAACCCAATAAAATGTTGCCCGTACACCGGGGACCTCAAATACATGTCACAGGTATACAAAACGAGTTTCAACCAAAACCGATCAACCGTTTGAAAGTTACGATTAAATTTCAAAAACTCAACATGGCTTACAGGGGTCCCCAGCCGGTCGGCAGGCAGCCGGTCGGCCGGCTGGTGATCCCTCAGCCTACACCTCTTTTCAAAAACCGAGAACACCAAGAAGGACTCCTAGCCGGTCGGCAGGCAGCCGGTCGGCCGGCTGGGAACCCCATTCCCTAGCTTTTACTAAAATTCGTATCCATCCCCATATGCACTCCCAGCCGGCTGGGCTCCCATCTAGCTATGGTTTACGCAAGAACGCACTATACAAGGAAAATGACCACCAGCCGGTCGGCAGGCAGCCGGTCGGCCGGCTGGCAGTCCCAAGGCCTGATTCTAAAAATCTCGCAAAATACCCAAGTTGCTCTCCCAGCCGGTCGACCGGCTCAGAGAGCCTGTAACGCATTTTCGCAATTCGCAACATATGGAAAACTTCACTAAACGACCTACAACCTTCAAATTTGCTACACAAGATAATTACCCAACAATATCAAACATCAAAAACTACTAGTCTATCAGCAAGTAAGTCCCATAACAATCCTCAAATGAATATATCGAGTATCCGTCGCAAAATGAGAAAAACTGAAAATATACTTAAGCATACACAACAACAAGTTTAAGCATGAATTCTTCACAACAACATCATCCTAAACATGTTACTAAGTCCTTTGATCAATATATAACAACAAAAACAGAAACCAACACAAGAATCACAATAAGCATGCTAATATACACATAAAGGCCGAGTTTCTCATTATCGTCACCTCTCAAGCTAATCCGGCTAAAGATCGTCTTCAACAACGTAGCTATCGGTCTCTGGATCCTCCAAGCCAACACCTACAATGTAACACCCCCATTTATTTAAGGGCCTGAACTAGGACTCCTCAGATAAATAAAGGTGTTACCATCTCGGTTTCCCGAGGCAGCAGATACAAAGGAAGATAAACAGTACTTTATATTCAATTTAAACTCAAGACATGTTCTTACAAAGCCAAATAGAAAACTGTTCGGACAAAAGTAAAAGTACAACTCATAGACTACTATCACGTGGTCTAGACTCTAAACAGGTTCGGGTCCATGCTTCTCCCTTCCCAGATGCTCCCATTGTCTTTATACCTGTCAGTCTGCTCCCCAATAATTGGTTCATCACAGGTGATCACGAATACACAGGGTCAACCACGAGGTTGAGTAGAGTAAAACTGTAAACAAACCATATTACTAAAAATAGAAAGTCGATCATCTCCACTCCGAATCACAAGACCCAATATCTCCGCACCAATCTCAAGACCCATTATCTCCGCACCAATCACAAGACCCATTATCTCCGCACCAATCACAAGACCCATTATCTCCGCACCAATCACAAGACCCATTATCTCCGCACCATATCGTAACACAGATTTATATATCACAATATACCATCCATATAACAGTATACATGAACATGATTAATATCAATCAATATACAGATTACACATTTCATATATGTAGTATTCCCCTACCTCGTATTTGCAGAAGGAAAATGGCAAAAAGCACAACTGTTCTCAAAAGTGCTCCACACGAAAACTTCCACCTAAAAGTATATTATTTAATTAATAAACTCCCTAATTCTCGTAAATCATGTACACATTCTAATTATAGAAACTTCCTATATTTAGAAAGTTTCCCAACAACCGAGTTACCCGAAATAGTAACTTTCCAAATATAGTAGCTTCTAAAAATAGCAACTCCCAAAATAAATGAACACTTGGGTTTTGAAATTTAAAAACTAAATCTTTACCATAAATAAAACGATACTTAAAATAGAAAGTATATAAAACATACATAATAATAATAATAATAATAATAATAATAATACACTCCCCCTTAACACGACCCAACACCCGACACACCCAACTAAACCCCTTATAACTCCACCGTTAACTCGCCACAGCCACCAATCACCACGGCCCCGCGTACCCAGAACCATCAACAACTCCGGCGACCTCTTCCCACCAAGTCGCCGGCCACCAGTGGGTTGAACCAACCCCAAAACTCGCCTGGAAACACATGACAACCACTCGGCAGGCCCACAAAGGTGCCCCTGCCGACGACTCACCAGACCCGACCTCCACTAACGACGGCCACCTACATACTCCCTGAACCACAGACACCTAGCCACGGTGGTACCACCGCGTCGACCTCCCCCGAGTCAACGGTGGTACCACCCCCAAACCACACCTGTGCATAAACACAACGAAACCAGTACCCAACAGAGGGAACGAACCCCCCTGTCGACACCACCTCCGTCGCCTGAAACCACCATACCCTCCACCATGACAGACCCTTGACTACAAACCAACTCCTTGTCCCATGACCCGTACTAACAAACACGAACCCAGACTCAACCCACACTCTAAACATACACAGGCGTGAAAGAAAAGGGAAAAAACGAACCCAGAAATATTCCCAGACTCGTAACATCCACCCCTTTCCCGTCACCCTCACCACCAACGACCACCAGAGACCACCCCCTAAGCAAACATCACGCAACATATTATAAGACTATACAAAACGAACTAAGACCCAGAAACGTATGACTCAACGACACTACTATGAAAGACACGAATTCATAACAACAATAGGACAGTCGACCACCATACCTAAATTCGAGTCAAAACGACGGTCCTAGGCTGACTCAACTGGCCGGAAAAACCCTCTCTCTCTTTCTATGAAGTGGCGGCAGCAGGTTTTGGGTGGTGGTGGTGTTTCGAAATGACCTAGGGATCTGGTTAGACTCCCTTTATATGGCGGCTTAGAGAGGAAGTGTAGTGTAGGGTTTAGCAAACTATTACTAACGTGGGCTCCCTCTTGACTTATGCACGCATAACGAGGCCCATGGCCGTGCTGCCATGGGTCCTAGGTTCGAACCCCAACAACCTCATGTTACAACTATTTTATTAAAGTAGCTAAGATCCCTTTTCGAGTCCATATAAGACCACAACACTTCTTATAAAACGCATACAAGTAAGCTTATAAAACGAACGATTCAAATAAAATAAATAAAAAAAAACGAGATATTACAGTCTTCCCCCCTTAAAACGAACTTCGTCCCGAAGTTCTACCATACTTAGGTGTCAAGACAGACAAACCTAAGGAACTTCACACACCCATAACCCAAAACAGTCTGTATAAACTTACTTAAATCACGAATGTTACATTCCACCCCCCTTAAAGAAAAGTTACGTCCGCGTAACTTACCTCAATCGAACAGATGTGGATAGCGCTCTCTCATGGATGCCTCAGGCTCCCAAGTAGCCTCCTCCTGATTATGATTGGTCCACAGGACCTTCACCAAGATCGTCTCTCCGTTGCGAGTTTTTCGGACTTTCCTGTCCAGAATCTCCCTCGGAGTCTCAATGTATGCCAACTGCTCATCTACCTCAATCACCTCATGCTGAAGCACATGTGATGGATCACTCACGTACTTTCTCAACTGGGACACATGGAACACATTATGGACCTTGGATAGGGTTGGAGGCAAAGCTAAGCGATATGCCACCTCTCCAACTCTGTCCAAGATCTCAAATGGCCCTATAAATTTCTGACTCAATTTACCACGCTTGCCGAATCTCATCACACCCTTCATCGGAGAGACTTTCAGTAGGACTTTCTCTCCGGCCTCAAATGAAATATCACTCCTCTTCAGATCAGCATAGCTCTTCTGTCGATCCTGAGCGGCCCTCATCCTCTGACGAATAATCTGAACCTGCTCCACCATCTCCTGAATCATATCTGGTCCCAATGTCACAACATCGGCTCGATCATCCCAACACACAGGGCTCCTACACTTCCTCCCGTACAGAGCCTCGAAAGGGGTCATGCCTATGCTCGCATGATAACTGTTATTATAGGAAAACTCGATCAACCCCAGTCGATCCTCCCAAGATCCTCCGAACTCAAGTACACAAGCCCTTAACATATCCTCAAGGGTCTGAATGGTCCTCTCAGTCTGACCATCTGTAGCCGGATGAAAAGCTGTACTCATCCTCAATTGGGTACCCAAAGCAGTCTGCAACTCCTGCCAAAATCTAGATATGAACCTCGAGTCTCGGTCGGAAACAATGTCTTTGGGTACACCATGCAATTTGACCACATTCTGCACATACGACTTAGCCAACTCGGCTTTGCTCCAGGTATCTTTCATTGGAATAAAGTGAGCTGACTTAGTTAAACGATCTACGATCACCCAAATCATGTTGTTGCCCCTCTGAGTCCGAGGCAACCCCACAATAAAGTCCATCGAGATATTCTCCCACTTCCACTCTGGCACATCCAGTGGTTGAACTTTCCCTTGAGGTCTTTTATGCTCCCCTTTCACTCGCTGACAAGTCAAACACCTCGACACAAACTCTGCGACTTCCTTCTTCATATTAGGCCACCAAAACGTCTTCTTAAGATCCTTATACAACTTATCACCACCTGGGTGAACAGAATAAGGAGTAGCATGAGCTTCAGTCAGGATCTTCTTCTTTAGCTCCTCAACATTCGGTACACACCATCGCCCACTGAACCTCAAACTACCGTCGGTATGAATACTGAAATTGGATGCCCCATCACCATTCCCATTCTCCACCATCAAACGCCACTTCTGGATTCTCTCATCGTTCTGCTGTAACTCCCGAATCTCCCCATACAACTCAGGCTCCACTGTCAAGTCACCAAGAGTGTCCCCATTCCGGATCATGAATATTCCCATCTCCCTTAGTTCACCATACAACCTCCCTCTCGATCTGGCACAATCCAAAGCATGTATTGACTTCCTACTTAGAGCGTTAGCTACCACATTTGCCTTGCCTTCGTGGTAGACAATCTGCATATCATAATCTTCGATCAACTCTATCCACCTCCTCTGCCTCATGTTCAACTCTTTCTGGGTGTAGATATACTTCAGGCTCTTATGATCAGAAAACACTTTAAAAGTGGCTCCATAAAGGTAATGACGCCACAATTTCAGTGCAAAGACCACAGCGCCCAACTCCAAATCATGAGTCGGATAATTCTCTTCGTAGGTCTTCAACTGGCGAGAAGCATACGCGATCACTCTACCATTCTGCATTAGCACACAACCCAACCCATGCTTTGAAGCGTCGGTGTATACTTCAAAATTATCACTTCCAACTGGCAAGGCCAGGATAGGAGCTGTTGTCAGGCGTTCCTTAAGGGTTAGGAATGCCTTCTCACAACTCTCATCCCAGATATAACGGTTCTCCTTCCTCATCAACGACGTCAACGGCTTCGCTATCTTTGAAAAATCTTTGACGAATCTCCGGTAATAACCAGCTAAACCCAGAAAGCTCCGAATCTCACTCACATTCTTCGGACTCTGCCACTTAGTCACTGCCTCGATCTTGCTAGGGTCAACAGCTACCCCCTCTTTTGAAATTACATGCCCCAGAAATGCCACCTTCTCCAACCAGAACTCACACTTGCTCAACTTAGCATTGAGCTTATGTTCCTCCAAGGTCTGAAGTACTTTCCTCAAATGATCTTCGTGCTCTTCTGCATTCTTGGAATATACCAGGATATCATCGATAAATACCACCACGAACTTATCCAGATACGGGCTGAAGACTCGATTCATCAAGTCCATGAACACAGCTGGAGCATTAGTCAATCCAAAGGGCATAACCACAAATTCATAGTGGCCATACCTCGTTCGGAAAGCGGTCTTCGGAATATCTTCATCCTTTATTCTTAACTGATGATACCCGGATCTCAAATCAATCTTGGAGAAAACCCCAGCTCCACTTAACTGATCGAACAAGTCGTCAATTCTCGGCAAAGGATAACGATTCTTGATGGTCACATTGTTCAGCTCTCGGTAGTCAACACTCAACCTCAAACTCCCATCCTTCTTCTTTACAAATAAGACAGGTGCTCCCCAGGGCGACACACTGGGTCGGATGAACCCTTTCTCAGCTAGTTCATCCAATTGCTTCTTCAACTCCTCCATCTCTTTCGGCCCCATACGGTACGGTGATTTAGAGATCGGTCCCGCTCCTGGTTTTAGGTCAATGGAAAACTCCACTTCCCTCCTCAGCGGTAACCCTGGCACGTCGTCTCGAAACACTCCCTCAAACTCCCGTACCACAGGTATCTCACTAGTCTTGGGGGTCTCAGCCTCACAATCCCACATTTGACACAAGATTAGGCTCTCTCCTTTCCGCAAACTAGACTTCAGGGTGTTGACAGATATAAATTTGATCTTTGGCTTGACTCGGTATCCCTTTTAGGACACCCTCACTCCCTTGGGTCCCTTCAAGGAAATTTTCTTTTGATGACAGTCGATAAAAGCCCTATACTTCCCCAGCCAATCCATCCCTAGGATCACCTCAAAACCTCCCAGCGGAAATTCTATGAGATCACAATAGAAAATTGCTTCCCCGATTTTGATGGGTACACTTCCATAGACTCTATTACAAGCTATAGACTCTCCTGAAGGTATGGTCACTGAGTCTGCGACCCAGTCGAACCTCTCAAGTCCCAAAACTCTAACATGCTCTCTAGACACAAAAGAATGGGTGGCACCGGAATCGAAAAGTACAAAGGAAGGTCTAGAGTTTACAAGAAAAGTACCAGTAACCACATGAGCATCCTCCTGAGCGGCCTGCTTTCCCATGGCAAAGAGTTTGCCACTGGACTTGACCCCACTCTGGCTGGCAGTAGATGTTCCAGCCTGCTGATTTCCTGTCGTCCCCGTCTTGTTGTTGTTCCCACTTCCATTGTACTGATTCTGATATGAACGGTTCTGATTGTTGTTGTTGCTGTAGTTCCTCTGGTAGTTGCTGCTGCCTCCAGACTTCGCACCCCCACCATAGTTTGTCATGGGTGTGCGATAGCCACTGCTGCCATAGGACTGAGTGCGAGGCCCCTGGTATCCGGATGTAGGTGTACGATAGCCCCCGGACTGGTTTCCTCCAGACGAACGACACACTGCCTGCTTATGTCCCGTCTTTCCACAGCCGAAACAAACTATTCCCACTGAGCCACTGCCTGAACCCCCACTCCTGAAGTTGCCCCCACTCTGATTCCTTCCACCACCAGAGGCACTACTCCCGAAATACCCACTGTACTTGTTATTACTTTGCTTTTTCGATCCTGAACCCTCAGCTACTGTTTCAGCTTTCCTCTTTTCTGACTTGGACTGTTTGTCCTTTTTGATCATATCCGAAAGCCTCTCCGCCGCCCCAGCCCTTAAATAGATATCACGGATTGTGGTGGGCGGAGCTGCAATCAGTCTCTTTTTGATGGCGATTGATAATCCCCTCTCAAATTTCATGGCTAGCATAGCATCGTCAAATCCCATATCTCCCACATAGTGTACCAGCTGGATGAATTTCCGGTAGTAAACCTCTACAGTCATGTCCTCCGACATCTGGAATGAGTCGAACTCCTCCCTCAGCTTGCTCTTTTGGAATTCTGGTAGAAACGCCTCGTTCAGAACCCCCGTGAATGCATCCCACAGAACAAACGCGGATCCACCCTCTATAGCTGCTTCCCGGAGCTCTCCCTTATTCGTGGTCCACCAGTCTCCAGCCATACCCCTCAGATAGTGGGCAGCCTGGTCTACCCTCAATTCTTCAGGGCAGTCCACCAACTCGAACAGGTTATCGAATTCCCGGCACCAAGCTCCTAACAGATGAGGTTCCCCCTCCCCAGTGAATTGGGTAGGGTGATGTCTTGCGATGATGGTGCTCATTTTCGCGGAGTCCATACGTTTGGCCTTTAGAGCCGCATTCTCAGCTCGTAGTTGGTCTAACTCCTCTTGTGTGATGTTAACGGCGTTATCTCTTCGCGGAGGCATACTATAAAACAAGAAAAGAATGAGTCCCGACGTACATGGGTACCCATTGGGTTTAGGGCTATGTCCCCTAAGCAGCAAAATCTATAAACACTTATCATATCGAGTAGTTTGCTTTTATAACATGGCTCAGGGATCACACAACCGCATATCACTAGACATGATGAAAGAAAGATTTCTAACATGTTTCAAATCACTTAACATATCACATCAATATACACCTTTTTCCAACCATTAAAGATTCATTCATGCTCATGCCCCTTCCGGCTTTTCAAAAGTCACTTATACACAAAATTCTCATACTTATCACTGTATGCTATTACTTTCACCACCTCTTATTCTACCCTTTTTCTCTCGTATATGCACTCTGGGTTCCCGGGTAAAACTGATAGGGCCAATGGTTCGGTGTGAGGGGGCCCCAGACCCATACTTCCCCTTTAGTGTGCTCCTAACAGTCCTATCCCGGGGGTTCATTTTATTTAGACTCTCCTACATTCATTAGGTTCATTAGGTTAGGCCTGAGGATCGTTCTCTCTGATACCACTTTGTAACACCCCCATTTATTTAAGGGTCTGAACTAGGACTCCTCAGATAAATAAAGGTGTTACCATCTCGGTTTCCCGAGGCAGCAGATACAAAGGAAGATAAACAGTACTTTATATTCAATTTAAACTCAAGACATGTTCTTACAAAGCCAAATAGAAAACTGTTCGGACAAAAGTAAAAGTACAACTCATAGACTACTATCACGTGGTCTAGACTCTAAACAGGTTCGGGTCCATGCTTCTCCCTTCCCAGATGCTCCCATTGTCTTTATACCTGTCAGTCTGCTCCCCAATAATTGGTTCATCACAGGTGATCACGAATACACAGGGTCAACCACGAGGTTGAGTAGAGTAAAACTGTAAACAAACCATATTACTAAAAATAGAAAGTCGATCATCTCCACTCCGAATCACAAGACCCAATATCTCCGCACCAATCACAAGACCCATTATCTCCGCACCAATCACAAGACCCATTATCTCCGCACCAATCACAAGACCCATTATCTCCGCACCAATCACAAGACCCATTATCTCCGCACCATATCGTAACACAGATTTATATATCACAATATACCATCCATATAACAGTATACATGAACATGATTAATATCAATCAATATACAGATTACACATTTCATATATGTAGTATTCCCCTACCTCGTATTTGCAGAAGGAAAATGGCAAAAAGCACAACTGTTCTCAAAAGTGCTCCACACGAAAACTTCCACCTAAAAGTATATTATTTAATTAATAAACTCCCTAATTCTCGTAAATCATGTACACATTCTAATTATAGAAACTTCCTATATTTAGAAAGTTTCCCAACAACCGAGTTACCCGAAATAGTAACTTTCCAAATATAGTAGCTTCTAAAAATAGCAACTCCCAAAATAAATGAACACTTGGGTTTTGAAATTTAAAAACTAAATCTTTACCATAAATAAAACGATACTTAATATAGAAAGTATATAAAACATACATAATAATAATAATAATAATAATAATAATAATAATACACTCCCCCTTAACACGACCCAACACCCGACACACCCAACTAAACCCCTTATAACTCCACCGTTAACTCGCCACAGCCACCAATCACCACGGCCCCGCGTACCCAGAACCATCAACAACTCCGGCGACCTCTTCCCACCAAGTCGCCGGCCACCAGTGGGTTGAACCAACCCCAAAACTCGCCTGGAAACACATGACAACCACTCGGCAGGCCCACAAAGGTGCCCCTGCCGACGACTCACCAGACCCGACCTCCACTAACGACGGCCACCTACATACTCCCTGAACCACAGACACCTAGCCACGGTGGTACCACCGCGTCGACCTCCCCCGAGTCAACGGTGGTACCACCCCCAAACCACACCTGTGCATAAACACAACGAAACCAGTACCCAACAGAGGGAACGAACCCCCCTGTCGACACCACCTCCGTCGCCTGAAACCACCATACCCTCCACCATGACAGACCCTTGACTACAAACCAACTCCTTGTCCCATGACCCGTACTAACAAACACGAACCCAGACTCAACCCACACTCTAAACATACACAGGCGTGAAAGAAAAGGGAAAAAACGAACCCAGAAATATTCCCAGACTCGTAACATCCACCCCTTTCCCGTCACCCTCACCACCAACGACCACCAGAGACCACCCCCTAAGCAAACATCACGCAACATATTATAAGACTATACAAAACGAACTAAGACCCAGAAACGTATGACTCAACGACACTACTATGAAAGACACGAATTCATAACAACAATAGGACAGTCGACCACCATACCTGAATTCGAGTCAAAACGACGGTCCTAGGCTGACTCAACTGGCCGGAAAAACCCTCTCTCTCTTTCTATGAAGTGGCGGCAGCAGGTTTTGGGTGGTGGTGGTGTTTCGAAATGACCTAGGGATCTGGTTAGACTCCCTTTATATGGCGGCTTAGAGAGGAAGTGTAGTGTAGGGTTTAGCAAACTATTACTAACGTGGGCTCCCTCTTGACTTATACACGCATAACGAGGCCCATGGCCGTGCTGCCATGGGTCCTAGGTTCGAACCCCAACAACCTCATGTTACAACTATTTTATTAAAGTAGCTAAGATCCCTTTTCGAGTCCATATAAGACCACAACACTTCTTATAAAACGCATACAAGTAAGCTTATAAAACGAACGATTCAAATAAAATAAATAAAAAAAAACGAGATATTACAGTCTTCCCCCCTTAAAACGAACTTCGTCCCGAAGTTCTACCATACTTAGGTGTCAAGACAGACAAACCTAAGGAACTTCACACACCCATAACCCAAAACAGTCTGTATAAACTTACTTAAATCACGAATGTTACATACAAGCATAGAAACGGATTTTAAGCCCTTAAAACGGAATTAAGAGAAAACAGCCCGTTTTTCAAAGTCGACGAAATGAAAAACGAAAGTGACGGATGACTAGGAAATCGAACGAGGATTCCGAAAACGTACTTACTTTCGCGATTTGAAGAACGGATGATGGAGAATTTCACAAAAGAAGGAAAGGTTTATGGAGGTTTTAGGAGAAATGGTGTTTGCTGTGAAAATGAAATGTTGAGGATGATTATGTCGACATCTTATTTAAGTAGGGTACACAAGTGGTGTCCTTTCCGTATTAAAAGAACGGGTCGGATTATAAGAACGGTTATTTAAGTCGGATCTTTAAACAATGCCAAGTTTGTATTCGTCTTAAGGACTGGAGGTTCTTAAGACGGATCTTACTTATTAAATTAAAGTCTTTCGAAATAAATTACTAAATTATTATTTTATTATTTAAAATAATTAAAAACGCTTAAATTAGATTTTACGAAAATACGGGATGTTACAATCACCCCAACTTCAAAAAGTTTCGTCCTCGAAACTCGAACGGATATAAATCTATATACTATACCTCAATCGAAAAGAGAAGGATGCGCGACACGCATCGATGCCTCAGTCTCCCACGTCTGCTCCTCAACATCACCACAACGCCAAAGGATCTTCACTAGCGGCACCACCTTGCTCCTAAGCTTCCTATCCTGACGGTCTAGGATCTTCACAGGACGCTCCTCGAAAGCAAGACTCGGCTCCAAGTTCTCGATCTCTCTAGGCAGAACGTGACTCGGGTCACTAACATACTTACGGAGCTGGGAAACATGAAAAACGTTATGAACCTTGCCCAAACTAGGAGGCAAGTCCAATCGGTAAGCAGCAGCACCAATCCTCTTCACGATCTCAAAAGGTCCAATATACTTAGGGCTGAACTTGCCCTTAACTCCAAACCTTTTGACGCCCTTCATCGGAGAAACCCTCAAGAAAACTCGATCACCCACCTCAAACTCTGATAAGCTGAACATCAGCATAGGATTTCTGCCGGTCCTGTGCGGCCTTCATCCTACCTCTGATAAGCTGAACCTGATCAATAGCAATAGCTAACTGATCCGGTCCTAGGTCACGAACGTCACTGGCCTGGTCCCAACAAATCGGACTACGGCACTTCCTACCATAAAGAGCCTCGTACGGAGCCATACCAATGGAAGCATGATAACTGTTGTTGTAAGAAAACTCTACCAACGGCAAACACTGCTCCCAAGAACTCTGAAAATCAAGGGCACAAGCACGGAGCAAATCCTCTAATGTCTGTATGGTCCTCTCGGATTGCCCATCGGTCGCGGCATGAAATGCGGTGCTCATCAACAAACGGCTACCCATAGCCTCCTGCAAAGCCTTCCAGAACCTGGAACAAAATCTCGGATCACGATCTGAAACTATCTCCCTCGGAACACCATGGTATCGGACTATCTCAGCAATATAAGCCCTGGCTAAACGGTCCATATCCCATGTCTCTCTGATCGGCACGAATCTCGCACACTTAGTTAGACGATCAACAATAACCCAAATCGCATCCTTGCCTCCAACTGTCTTAGGCAATGCTGTAACGAAGTCCATAGATATACACTCCCACTTCCACTGAGGAACGGGAAGCGGCTGTAGCAAACCACCAGGTCTCCTATGCTCTATCTTGACTTGTTGACAAGTCAAGCACCTACTAACATAATCCAAGATCTCCTTCTTCATACCAGGCCACCAAAACATAAGCCTCAAATCCTTGTGCATCTTCTCTCCTCCTGGATGAACGGAATACGGTGACAAGTGAGCCTCATCAAGAACCTTCTTCCTCAAATCTGGCACATCAGGAACATACATCCTACCACGGAACCTAAGGAAACCATCAGCATCAATCACCAACTCAGGTGCAACACCACTCGAAATCTTAGCCTCGAACTTCTTGAAATCGGCATCTGAAGGCAAACTCTGGCGAATCTCCCAATATAAAGTCGGCTCGGCAGTCATAGCAGTTAACCAATCAAAACCACTACCCACCATCTCTAATCTCAGCTTCTGGAACTCGGAACACAACCATCGGGTAATACTCTCATGGCACTCAACGAGTGAGAAGTCTTACGGCTAAGCGCATCTGCCACTACATTGGCCTTTCCCTCATGATATAACAACTCAATGTCGTAATCTTTCACCAACTCTAGCCAACGTCTCTGTCTCATGTTAAGGTCTTTCTGAGTGAAAATGTACTTAAGACTCTTGTGATCTGTGAAAATACGGCAATGGGATCCAATCAGGTAATGACGCCACATCTTCAAAGCATGAACAACTGCGGCCAACTCCAAATCATGTGTCGGATAGTTCACCTCATGAACTCTCAACTGTCTAGATGAATAAGCTATCACCTTACCACTCTGCATCAGTACGCATCCAAGCCCTAACATCGAAGCATCACAATACACATCGAAGTCCACTCCGATCTCTGGCAAAGCTAACACGGGGGCGGAAGTCAATCTGGTCTTCAACTCCTGGAAAGAACTCTCACACTTGTCGGTCCACACAAATTTGGCTTCTTTCTTCAGCAACTGAGTCATCGGGCGAGCTAATCTAGAGAAATCCTCAACGAATCTACGGTAATAGCCTGCCAAACCCAAAAAGCTACGGATCTCTCCTACATCCTTGGGACTCTCCCAATCAACCACAGCCTCTATCTTCGCGGGATCTACCATCACACCCTCGCTGGATATCACATGTCCTAAAAAGGCAACTTTCGAGAGCCAAAATTCACACTTCGAAAACTTTGCGAACCATTTCTGTCTGCGCAGAATCCCTAGAATCAATCGAAGATGCTCAACATGTTCCTCATCGGTCTTCGAATATATCAAGATGTCATCAATGAAAACCACAACACACGTATCAAGGAACTCACTGAAAGTACGGTTCATCTGATCCATAAAAATAGCCGGTGCATTAGTCAACCCAAATGGCATAACTACAAACTCAAAATGCCCATATCTGGTACGAAAAGCAGTCTTCGCAATATCAGCCTCTCTCACTGGAATCTGATGATAACCCGATCGAAGATCAATCTTGGAAAACCTAGAAGCACCTCTCAACTGATCAAACAAGTCATCTATCCTAGGCAAAGGATATCTGTTCTTCACGGTCACTCGGTTCAGTTCTCTATAGTCAATGCAAAGTCTCATGGAACCATCTTTCTTCTTAACGAACAAAACGGGAGCACCCCACGGAGAAGCACTAGGTCTAATGAAACCTTTCTCGATCATCTCTTCCAATTGCTGCTTCAACTCTTTCAACTCTGGTGAAGCCATACGGTAAGGAGCTTTAGAAATCGGTCCGGTACCTGGAACAAGCTCAATGGTAAACTCCACATCTCTCTCTGGCGGTATCCCTGGCAAGTCATCTGGGAACACATCTGGATACTCACGAACAATGGCTACATCTTCAAGCTTCGGTAGCGATGGTTTAGCAGCTGTAACAACACACAGGAAGGCTTGGCAACCCTTCCTAAGAAGATGAGAAGCTTTCATCGAAGAGATAACACGAACACCCCTTTGAGGGCGAGTTCCCCTATAGGAAACACGAACTCCTGAAGAACTCCTCAAGCAGATTTTCTGGTCGCGACACTCGAAGCGAGCATGGTATCGCGATAACCAATCCATACCGAGGATAATGTCAAACTCCTCGAGAGGAAATCTCAGTAAGTCCGCTGGAAATGTGGCTTGACCAATAATAATAGGAACATCCCTATGGGACGAAGAGCAGGAAAACACGTCTCCAGAAGGTAAGGAAATAGAAGTCTCCTCAACCAATGAAGACTCAAGAGCTAAACGGTCGGCGAACTGAGTCTATATAAATGATAAAGAAGCTCCAGTATCGAATAAAATAAGGCACTCAGCGCCAAGAACAGAAAAGATACCAGCAACAATATCTGGATGAGCCTCTGCCTCAGCCCTAGTCATCACAAAGATCTTCCCTTTCGGCTTTCCTCCCTTAGTTGCTGCAGCAGCAGTGGCAGCCTTGCCAAGTGCGGTGTTCCTCTCAGGACACTCATAAGACTTGTGCCCAAATCCATTGCAAGTATAGCACTTGAAAGCATTCTTGAAACAGTCAAAACCCGGATGAGAAGGTTTACCACAACGGTGGCAAACACTAGCAGATGTGTCGATGTGAACAAAGGTCTTAGCAACCGGAGCAGAGAACCTCTCAAAACGCTTCTTCTGAGAAGAAGGTGAAGAAGTAGAGGGAACAAATGGTCTCTTCCCCTGGTACACGGATCTCTGGTGAGGAGTCACACTAGAAGTAGCAGCACGGGTCTCAGCATCTATGGCACGAATAGAACTCTCGGCCCATATAGCATCATCATACACCTCCACGAAAGAAGTCGAATCTCGACGAACCATGCTCTCGATGCGTGGCCCTAGCTTGCCACGGTAAAAGTAGACTCTCTCGGCCTCATCTCTGACAAACCTCGATGCAAAGTGAGCTAGCTGGTTGAAACGGTCTGTGAACTCCTGAACTGACATCTTGCCTTGCTTCAAATCCATAAATTCTTTGAGTCGCTGTGATCTGAGCTCTTTAGGATAGAACCTCGTCTCGAGCTTATCCTTGAAAGCATCCCAATCGAACAGAGGATCCTGAGTGAAGGTAGGTCCTGTCAACGCCCACCACCTGTCGGCCTCAAGAGTAAGAAAGTGAGTGGCTAGCCTCACTCTATCCTCTCTACTCACCGAATACATAGCAAAGCTCCTCTCCATCTCCCTGAACCACTCGGTAAGAGCTACCGGATCAACCTCGCCACCATATGTCTTCACGTGGCTACGGGACATCTGCGAAGCTATCCATGAGAAACTACCAGGACGATTAGCCTCGTTGCCTGGCGGTGGAGGAGGCGGAACATTCCCGGCTTGCTGTCTCTGAGTCTCAAGCAAATGCTGAATTGCTTGCAGCACAATGTTATCAGCAGCCCTAGGTCTCACCATCCTTCAAAAGACTACAAAATAAGTCCTTAGATCTACCCATCTCTCATTCATTATTTGTTTATTTGGTCAAGTTAAGGTTGGGGGTCACATGAGTGCGTCGGGAGCAATAATGTTCTGATACCAACTGTAAAACCCCTCGCGAAAGCGGAAATATAAACACATAAAAGTACCAAAATTGCAGCGGAATTAAAACTTTTTAAAGATAAAACATGCGAGAAGTCTTAGACTGAAACGTAAACTGAAACTGAAACCAAATAGATAAGTGACAGTTCTAAGTACTGAAATGAAATATATACACAGCCTGGGATGGAACATCCCTACAGGCACCAAAACAAATGTAACAAACTACGAGTCCAGCTAAACGACATAAGGTAAGTCATGATGAACGGATCATCGCTCGCTAGCTCTCGTGAACCCCGATCTCCAAACCTGCATGTACCTACATACATGAAAACATGTACGCCACAATCAATGGGGAGTGACTAGAGTTCTCCTAGCCACCTTTTGTGACAACACGTAACATATAAAACAATACAGAATACTCCAACATATAACAACATGTGAAGCATAAACATCTCATCATCTGATCTCTTACTAACATGCAATTACTGTGCACGGCTCTCAACCAACTTCATAAACAAATAGGAAGGAGAGCCGGTTTCCCTACTGGTTACCCAGTCGGGGGGTCTTTCAATCCAACTATTTATGAAACCGAACTAAGAGTCACCCAATGCCTTGGATGATCAAACCATAACTCAACAGATATACATTTACTCATCACTATCGATATCTATATCTGACACGTACCCACTCAAGGCAAGCAGATAAATTCAGCAAGTAAAAGGTTCAGCGGTCAACTTAAGACATAACCTACTACCAAAACGTTCAGCAAGTGAAAAGGTTCAGCGGTCAACTTAAGACATAACCTAAACACCAAACATCAGTAAGCAAGGACTCAGAGGCCAACTTAAGGCATGGACCTGCCAATCAGCAAGACACTAGACTCAGCGGCCAACTTAAGGCATAGACTAGCATCCAAAAGTAAAGGACTCAGAGGCCAGCTTAAGGCATGTCCCTTCACCACATCACAAGGTACTAAACTCAGAGGCCAGCTTAAGGCATGTTCTAGCACCAAACATCCGCACTCCGGGCAAGGTGTCAGTTCCTTAGCTACCCCGTTGTGCAGCTGCTCTACTCGTCAGACTCAGAGGCCAACTTAAGGCATGTTCTGACGCGATCACTATCACACATGTCTGAACTCAGAGGCCAGTTTAAGGCATGTTCCAGACACGACAAACATACACATATAGGGCTCAGAGGCCAACTTAAGGCATATCCCCATATATGACAAACAACTCACGTATTAAGTTCAGAGGCCAGCTTAAGGCATAACTTAATACGCATCAATACAATATCAACCAAAGTCTATGAACTAACCTATAGTTCTACTTTTCTTAACTTCTAATCAACACTTAACTGACCCCGGGAACTAAGTTGAGGGAAAGCCGGTTTCCCTTTCGGTTACCCGACCGGGGGGTCTCTATCCTTACTCCATTCCCGAACCCAATAAAATGTTGCCCGTACACCGGGGACCTCAAATACATGTCACAGGTATACAAAACGAGTTTCAACCAAAACCGATCAACCGTTTGAAAGTTACGATTAAATTTCAAAAACTCAACATGGCTTACAGGGGTCCCCAGCCGGTCGGCAGGCAGCCGGTCGGCCGGCTGGTGATCCCTCAGCCTACACCTCTTTTCAAAAACCGAGAACACCAAGAAGGACTCCCAGCCGGTCGGCAGGCAGCCGGTCGGCCGGCTGGGAACCCCATTCCCTAGCTTTTACTAAAATTCGTATCCATCCCCATATGCACTCCCAGCCGGCTGGCAGGCGGCCGGTCTGCCGGCTGGGCTCCCATCTAGCTATGGTTTACGCAAGAACGCACTATACAAGGAAAATGACCACCAGCCGGTCGGCAGGCAGCCGGTCGGCCGGCTGGCAGTCCCAAGGCCTGATTCTAAAAATCTCGCAAAATACCCAAGTTGCTCTCCCAGCCGGTCGACCGGCTCAGAGAGCCTGTAACGCATTTCCGCAATTCGCAACATATGGAAAACTTCACTAAACGACCTACAACCTTCAAATTTGCTACACAAGATAATTACCCAACAATATCAAACATCAAAAACTACTAGTCTATCAGCAAGTAAGTCCCATAACAATCCTCAAATGAATATATCGAGTATCCGTCGCAAAATGAGAAAAACTGAAAATATACTTAAGCATACACAACAACAAGTTTAAGCATGAATTCTTCACAACAACATCATCCTAAACATGTTACTAAGTCCTTTGATCAATATATAACAACAAAAACAGAAACCAACACAAGAATCACAATAAGCATGCTAATATACACATAAAGGCCGAGTTTCTCATTATCGTCACCTCTCAAGCTAATCCGGCTAAAGATCGTCTTCAACAACGTAGCTATCGGTCTCTGGATCCTCCAAGCCAACACCTACAAGCATAGAAACGGATTTTAAGCCCTTAAAACGGAATTAAGAGAAAACAGCCCGTTTTTCAAAGTCAACGAAATGAAAAACGAAAGTGACGGATGACTAGGAAATCGAACGAGGATTCCGAAAACGTACTTACTTTCGCGATTTGAAGAACGGATGATGGAGAATTTCACAAAAGAAGGAAAGGTTTATGGAGGTTTTAGGAGAAATGGTGTTTGCTGTGAAAATGAAATGTTGAGGATGATTATGTCGACATCTTATTTAAGTAGGGTACACAAGTGGTGTCCTTTCCGTATTAAAAGAACGGGTCGGATTATAAGAACGGTTATTTAAGTCGGATCTTTAAACAATGCCAAGTTTGTATTCGTCTTAAGGACTGGAGGTTCTTAAGACGGATCTTACTTATTAAATTAAAGTCTTTCGAAATAAATTACTAAATTATTATTTTATTATTTAAAATAATTAAAAACGCTTAAATTAGATTTTACGAAAATACGGGATGTTACAGTTCTCATCTACTTAAAATGGGTTGGATGCGGTACTCACGGTATCTGACAATTTTGTGTCCTTCACTCACAAATTAACGGGGCCATTTTCTAGCACCTTTCGACATTAATTATGTGCATCACATAAACGTTTCTGGAGGTTCCGAATCGGCAGACTACTCCGTTCTAATTCGATAAACCGCGGAGTTCTTATCATGAGCGTTTGGAAAATAAATCACTTTTTGATATGATTAATAATTTCAATCCCTTTGAATATTAGGCAGGAAAGCTTATCTATGGTCATCTCCAATGAGACTAGACAACAAGAATAGCCTCTTTTGCTATTATAGAGTATATCACTCGGTTCTAAAGTTTTGTGAGCTTATTAAAATAAAGTAAAATAAAACTTATATCAAATAAGTAATAAACATATTTTCAAAGACAATCTAATTTACTTCGGTCAGGTTATTGACATAATATTTATCTAAATTGTTTCATGGATGACGTTATTTGACACATTTATAATATTATAAAGTATGTTGTCAATAACCTTTTTAGATTCAATTCCGAATAAGTGACACTTCCTTCATTAGAATATATTTGGTATTCAATGGAATGACTATTCCAATAGTAAATAAAAATAATTAACTTAATAAGCGAGTAATGGATAATTGTCTTAAGAAGTGATCAAAATATGGCTGCTCATTGTAAATCGTAGATCAGTTTATTAATTTATTTTTTGATATGTCATTATATGTTCGAAACTGGTAGCATCATTCTAATAACCTAATATTAAACAAATATATATAATCATACACTTATGTATATGACGAAAAAAAATTTAAAATGTTTATAGAATCTCATTAATTAACCTAACGTCAAAGTATTTTAGTTTCTTACTAACATTTTTTTTTTAAAAATTGGTAATATTTAAAATAAATGTTATATATTATCTAAGTAATTCATAGGGTATATTATTGTATGCTAGATTATAATTAAAAATGAAGGTTTATTTAGATAGATAGCATGTAACAACTCGTATTAAATAATCATAAATAAATGTAAATCTACTCGTATATTTAGTAGTAGAAACGTTCAAATAATTACGAATAAAAACTCTTTATTACTAATTATACACATAATTTAGTTTTATTTAAATATTAGTGGTTATATAAGTTTCATTTTTGATAAACTAAAACGTTACCTTTGACGTCATAATATAAATAGATACAAGGAAACAATAAATCCTAAACAATTATCAGTGCATTACTTAAAAATTTAAAATAAACAAAGTAAAATAATTTAATTCATTCTTCATAATGGAGTCAAAAACACTCGCCTTTGCAGTTTTTCTAGTTTCAATGTTTGTGATTGCTGAAAATGTTTTTGCTATTGAATCTGCTAACGCGCCTAGCCCTGCCACATTAGATGCGTTCCAAAAATGTGCAACCGACTTAGGTGCAACTTGTGGTGGTGTCATTTCCAAGTATGTATTTGAGAATGGAGTACAAGTATCAAGAGAATGTTGCACCACATTACTAGAGGTTGGCGAAGATTGTCATGAGCTTCTAACAGAAGTAACTATTGTATACAAGCGTCTTCATCCAGCGAAAAAAGCTAAGCAAGCTTGGCGTAAAAATGATCGAGTATGGCAACTTTGCAAGAAAAATGGACACGTTTCTAATTAATGCATTAACATAAATAGAACATGTATTCTCAAAAACAATACTGAATAAAAATGTATTTTTTAAATATTCGATTGATCCAAATTGGTTGGTTAATACAATTATTATGATTTAATACCATTTTGTTAAAATGGCTCATTTGAGCATGGTGGTCCTTAGTGGTGCGATAATCACATAAAATTTAATCCGAATTGCCCTTTTGATAGTTAGTCTTGGTTGATGAGCAAATATATATTCTTGATTTCATCATCTATTATCTTCTTAGTTAGTTTTTTAATTGTAGAGGTTAAAAAGGACAGCTAAATTACATGTGAATCACGTAGATGAAGTCAATTTTATCTAGAAAATGAATAATGAATTGTTAGATAAAAATAATTGTATACTTTGCCGAAACAATTTGAATAGTACTCATATTTCATATCTTTCTTCTAAAACCAAGTATTTACATATGTATATGACCTATATATTGCAATAATATGCATAGTAACATAATGGTTCTTCTAAGATATTATATGCTAAACGTTTCAAATCGTATGTAGTAGAAACTTTTTCAATAACTAATATACTCCTCCGTGATTAAAACAATATATTGATGACAGACAATAGTGTAAATGCTCTTGTTCTCATCTACTTAAAATGGGTTGGATGCGGTACTCACGGTATCTCACAATTTTGTGTCCTTCACTCACAAATTAACGGGGCCATTTTCTAGCACCTTTCGACATTAATTATGTGCATCACATAAACGTTTCTGGAGGTTCCGAATCGGCAGACTACTCCGTTCTAATTCGATAAACCGTGGAGTTCTTATCATGAGCGTTTGGAAAATAAATCACTTTTTGATATGATTAATAATTTCAATCCCTTTGAATATTAGGCAGGAAGGCTTATCTATGGTCATCTCCAATGAGACTAGACAACATGAATAGCCTCTTTTGCTATTATAGAGTATATCACTCGGTTCTAAAGTTTTGTGAGCTTATTAAAATAAAGTAAAATAAAACTTATATCAAATAAGTAATAAACATATTTTCAAAGACAATCTAATTTACTTCGGTCAGATTACTGACATAATATTTATCTAAATTGTTTCATGGATGACGTTATTTGACACATTTATAATATTATAAAGTATGTTGTCAATAACCTTTTTAGATTCAATTCCGAATAAGTGACACTTCCTTCATTAGAATATATTTGGTATTCAATGGAATGACTATTCCAATAGTAAATAAAAATAATTAACTTAATAAGCGAGTAATGGACAATTGTCTTAAGAAGTGATCAAAATATGGCTGCTCATTGTAAATCGTAGATTAGTTTATTAATTTATTTTTTGATATGTCATTTTATGTTCGAAACTGGTAGCATCATTCTAATAACCTAATATTAAACAAATATATATAATCATACACTTATGTATATGACGAAAAAAAATTTAAAATGTTTATAGAATCTCATTAATTAACCTAACGTCAAAGTATTTTAGTTTCTTACTAACATTTTTTTTTAAAAAATTGGTAATATTTAAAATAAATGTTATTTATTATCTAAGTAATTCATAGGGTATATTATTGTATGCTATATTATAATTAAAAATGAAGGTTTATTTAGGTAGATAGCATGTAACAACTTGTATTAAATAATCATAAATAAATGTAAATCTACTCGTATATTTAGTAGTAGAAACGTTCAAATAATTACGAATAAAAACTCTTTATTACTAATTATACACATAATTTAGTTTTATTTAAATATTAGTGGTTATATAAGTTTCATTTTTGATAAACTAAAACGTTACCTTTGACGTCATAATATAAATAGATACAAGGAAACAATAAATCCTAAACAATTATTTACTTAAAAATTTAAAATAAACAAAGTAAAATAATTTAATTCATTCTTCATAATGGAGTCAAAAACACTCGCCTTTGCATTTTTTCTAGTTTCAATGTTTGTGATTGCTGAAAATGTTTTTGCTATTGAATCTGCTAACGCGCCTAGCCCTGCCACATTAGATGCGTTCCAAAAATGTGCAACCGACTTAGGTGCAACTTGTGGTGGTGTCATTTCCAAGTATGTATTTGAGAATGGAGTACAAGTATCAAGAGAATGTTGCACCACATTGCTAGAGGTTGGCGAAGATTGTCATGAGCTTCTAACAGAAGTAACTATTGTATACAAGCGTCTTCATCCAGCGAAAAAAGCTAAGCAAGCTTGGCGTAAAAATGATCGAGTATGGCAACTTTGCAAGAAAAATGGACACGTTTCTAATTAATGCATTAACATAAATAGAACACGTATTCTCAAAAACAATACTGAATAAAAATGTATTTTTTAAATATTCGATTGATCCAAATAGGTTGGTTAATACAATTATTATGATTTAATACCATATTGTTAAAATGGCTCATTTGAACATGGTGGTCCTTAGTGGTGCGATAATCACATAAAATTTAATCCGAATTGCCCTTTTGATAGTTAGTCTTGGTTGATGAGCAAAATTATATTCTTGATTTCATCATCTATTATCTTCTTAGTTAGTTATTTAAATATAGAGGTTAAAAAGGACAGCTAAATTACATGTGAATCACGTAGATGAAGTCAATTTTATCTAGAAAATGAATAATGAATTGTTAGATAAAAATAATTGTATACTTTGGCGAAACAATTTGAATAGTACTCATATTTCATATCTTTCTTCTAAAACCAAGTATTTACATATGGATATGACCTATATATTGCAATAATATGCATAGTAACATAATGGTTCTTCTAAGATATTATATGCTAAACGTTTCAAATCGTATGTAGTAGAAACTTTTTCAATAACTAATATACTCCTCCGTGATTAAAACAATATATTGATGACTGACAATAGTGTAAATGCTCTTGTTCTCATCTACTTAAAATGGGTTGGATGCGGTACTCACGGTATCTCACAATTTTGTGTCCTTCACTCACAAATTAACGGGGCCTTTTTCTAGCACCTTTCGACATTAATTATGTGCATCACATAAACGTTTCTGGAGGTTCCGAATCAGCAGACTACTCCGTTCTAATTCGATAAACCGTGGAGTTCTTATCATGAGCGTTTGGAAAATAAATCACTTTTTGATATGATTAATACTTTCAATCCCTTTGAATATTAGGCGGGAAAGCTTATCTATGGTCATTGATGCCCGTTGTTGAGGGTACCAAAGATAAATTTATAATTCCTAAACTTGAACTATAGATAGAGAAAGTCAGGGTCGAACCACAAGGAGGTGGGGAATGTTTATTGTTTGATGTTAATGTTTAAAGTAACAGTTTTGGGGATTTGATTGGTTGTTTACTAAGTCTAAGATAAAAATAAAAATAAAACAAGTAAATAAAGATGAGAATAAAATTATAGTAAAAGGGATGCTAGGATGTTTGGGTAATAAATAGCTAAGGTAATATAAATCCTAAGGTCAACATGTATTGCAGTCGCGTAAGGGGTGTAACATATCCTTTCGGTCTATGGTACCTAATAGCTCCTTTCGGCCTATGCTATTAGTTCCTAGGTCTCACAATTATTGGGTGTCAACAATAAGGGTGATTCCTAAATTCTAGGTCACATACCTTTCAGTCTTGAGTAACCTAGCCGTCTTAAGGAGTAAACCAATGCCCTTCCCGTATCTCTCAATCTTGGGTAGGTCATTACTAACATCCTACAAGTCTCCTTTCAGTCTCATTGTAGGGTATTATAGTTTACGAATTAAAACGGAACAGAAAACATACGCGAGTGGGTCGACCGACCGACTACCCCAGTCGGCCGACCACCGCCTTGGTCGACCGACCCATTATATGAGTCGGCCGACCACGGCCCTGCTACAGGTCGGTCTCAAAACTTTATATTATCTACGCATATTCATCCCCTACATCCTAACATAAGTATTTAGCTACACATGATTATTGAAACAACAATAAAAACAGGGATAAACATGGCAATCATAACAATTATCAATCTAAACATGCAATTTACGATAAAGCTTTGGGATTCTATCTTAAACCGAATGCGATAATAATAAGAACAATAATAGAACTAAATTAAGGAAGAATTACCAGAAATTGGAATAAAGATGGAAAGGAACAAACTTTATTGAATGCTTGAATGATTGATGAACAACTAAAGTGCTTCGAGAATATTGAAAGATTGTAATTAAACTAAAGACTGAATAAAACTAAATAAAGCTGAATGATTCTGAATGTAGAACTAGATCATTAACCCTAAACGAAAGATTAGTTTATATAGGGCGGCAATTAGGAGTTTCCTAAAGACTCCAACACTTCTAATGGACTTCTGAAAGCTTCTGGGCTTCGCTGAGGTCAGTCGACCTACTATGTGGGTCGGTCGACCTCTTTACGGGCTTCAGGAAAATTCTGGGCTTTCATAACAGAGATCTGGACGGCCGACCCAAGTAGTAGGTCGGTCGACCCGTTTCCGCGTTAGATTGCTTTGATTCGTCTCGGTTTGACTTTTGGTACTTGATTAATGATTCCAGTTGACTTTCTTCGTTCCTTAGTTATGCAATAATCTCGAGGGCATAAGTTTGGTGTAAAATTGTCCTTTTTCCGCACAAATCTGCAAAAGTGCATAAAAATATGAAAGTGCACAATTGTTGGGAAAAAAGGGGCTAAAACATAGTAAATGAGCGACCAAATGCGTGTAAAAATAGATGTAAAACATCATAAAATAGACACGCATCAAATTCCTCACACCAAACCCTTGCTTGCCCTCAAGCAAGAAATAGACTCGATCTTAACTAATGGAACGATTTCAATCTCAGAGCGAAATTTACATGTTGGCCAAAACCAATGGTAAGTACAAAATGAGAAAGCATTTAAATCATGCAAACGAGTTATGGTGTCGTCAAACTTGCAAACTAGAGACTATAGAGACTCATTACCATGGACTCTCGCGGTACGCTCGAGACACTCATGAAGCAAAGGGTGAGTATATGTAGAAGATAGAAAGAAGTATATTGTCATGACACTCACCTAACTGCGACCCATGAAAACATGCCTGCAATCTAACATGAACGAGAATTCTACAACTATGTATAACAAACTCATTAAATGACCCAGATAAATGCAATTGAGGTAATGAAAGATATGTGAGGTAAAAGGTAAAAAGTGGTTAAAATGTTTTTGGACTTGTGGGGTTAGTAGCCAAGCTAGTAAAACCGTTTCCCAACAACATAATTCACAACCTTTTTGCTATTAAGAAAGTGCTCTTTTGTAGCACAACTCTCACATTATATATAAGAAAGGACTCCCAAATTTTTTGAATGAGGTACGGGAGTGATAACAAATAAAAGAAAGGGATTTTTTGGAACGAAATTTTGAATCTGATGATGCTGTCAGGTGGTTGACCGACCTATTAAGGGGGTCGGTCGACTGACTTTCTGTGCTTTTTGCCTTTTTTTTTTCGTTTCTTTTGTTTTCCTTTTTCTGTTCTTTTTCTTTCTTTTCTTGCTTTCCTTCTTTCTTTTCTCTTTTTGCTCATGATAGCATACAAACCAAGATGCCTCAAAATAAACCAAAGACCACAAATACTAGCTTGGAAGGTAGGCTAAGTATGGGATGTAGTTTTGGGGGAATAAAAAGGTAATTTTGGCTATGTGAAGCTTATGGGTAAATATGAGAAAAGGGATCCCAAATGCACGTACCAAGAATCACAAAACGAGATAGTAAAATAAGTATATAGCAATTCGAGTTCATGTTTATGCATATTGATGTAACATGTTCCAAGGGGAGTACTACTCATATCCTAGACAACTGGTTTAAGAATGAAACCAGGAAATAAGCTCTAAAACCTTAGAATGTATAGTAGGTTGCCAAGGTATAAGTCAAGTCTCAAGATATGCAAGTTAACAAAAACTCGTAGATATGCAAAAGACTCTCATACTAAAACAGGTTGACAAGGCAAGGTAAAGGCATAAACATGTAAGATAGCTAAATCATCCTTGAAATACTCTCGTTCCGACTCGACCTATATGCTAAAATAAACGTGCATTTTTTTTGAATTTTTGAAATTTTTTCATTTTTTTTTTGTATTTTTCTTTTGTATATATAAGGAAAATAAAGAAAAGCAATGCAAGACAGAAATGCAATAAACGTGTGACGGAATGCAATGCATGTGACACGAAACCATTCCCCAAACCAGCCCGCACAATGTCCCCATTGTGCATTAGCCTAAGTAAAGGTTTCAGAAAATTAAAAGAAAGATACAAGTAAAAAAAACTAAGGAAAAACTGGAAAGAACTCACTGGGTTATAAAGCGCGTGAAAAACCTCCCCAAACCAGCGTAAGCTGGGAGGTTTTGGTGGCCAGCAGTGCCACTCAAGTAACCAAGATTAGTGCACGATTCCCGAGGAAGAAACGAACATGCTGTGACGGACGGTAGGTCGACCGACCTATATTTTGGGTCGACCGACCTTCCTGCAGACTGCAGGAACTCCAGTAATTCAGGGACCAGGTCGATCGACCCATATTTCAGGTCGGTCGACCCCTCTGCTGCACAACGGTCTTCGTTTCTTCGTTAAACCTGAAAAGGTATTTATATATATAACCAACAAATGCGCGAGATGCCAGAAACATGTTGTAACAACCCGACCCACCACCGTCGTAACACAAACCCAATAGGATGGGTGCACACTTTTGGGCCCATTATTTGTCCTCACTTAAGCCCAAAAGCACAAGGCCTTGTTACTAAGTGGTGGGTGGGAGCTATTATAAACATATCACAAGCCTCTCAATCTACCGATGTGGGACAAATTTCCACACAAACTCATATCATACTCTTGGGGTGTTACAAACTCCCCCACTTAAAGAACACAACGTCCTCGTTGTGCCTCAAACTTGACCACAACCAGGGCCAGAATCCCCCCCCCCGCTAGGCTGGTGACCCGGGTACTCCTGACCACAGGCTCACCACACGGTCGCAGGGTCGCTCTGATACCATTTTTAACAACCCGACCCACCACCGTCGTAACACAAACCCAATAGGATGGGTGCACACTTTTGGGCCCATTATTTGTCCTCACTTAAGCCCAAAAGCACAAGGCCTTGTTACTAAGTGGTGGGTGGGAGCTATTATAAACATATCACAAGCCTCTCAATCTACCGATGTGGGACAAATTTCCACACAAACTCATATCATACTCTTGGGGTGTTACACATGTCCAAAATCCTAACTACGCAAGCACAACGGAAAAAGTTCTAAAAAGCAAGCAAACTTAAAAAGTCTCAACAAAAAAAAGTAAATTGTCTTAAAAACTGAAAATTGAAACAACTATCCGCTAAAGATGCGGAATATCTCCGACCACGGCTTTTGACGACATGCCGTAGTCTCCACAATGTTTGCTTGAATAGCAAAACACATCTCCTCTCCGCCGCAAAGCATTTGCGACGGACTCTCCTCTTGAGCTTGTCCTCTCTTTTCTTTGTCCTCTTTATCCTTCATGTCTGGGTCTTCATCTTCCTTGTAGCTTAAGAATCCCATTTCTCCTCTTTGCACGGTAGCCTCCTTTATTTTGGGTTTCCCCAAACCAACCCCTGCATTACTTACAATAGAAATGTCGTCCATATTGCTCCCAATCTGGGGCGGAGGTGTAAAAACAGGTATAGGAGTAGGCAATAAAATAGGAGAATTAGTGATGACCTTGTACTTCTTTTCAGAAGCAATAGCATTACAAGTAATAGGGGTCATAGCATCCTTTTTCCTATAAGATAAGCCATAAATGATGGAATGCTTTCCTACTTTGAAAGTTAAAGTCCCAGTGCCCACGTCTATGATGGCTCCTGCAGTGTGGAGGAAAGGTCTTCCTAGTATTATGGGTATATGGGCATCCTCAGGGATGTCCAAAACTACGAAGTCTACAGGGAAGAAAAACCTGTCTATACGCACAGGGATGCTTTCCAACACCCCTACGGGTTCCATAGACGTACGGTCCGCCATCTCGACAGTCATACTAGTTACAACAAAATTGGTCATTCCAAGTTTTAAGGCTACACTAAGGGGCATAACACTGATACTAGCTCCTAAGTCGCATAAGGCCTTCTTCACAGGGAAAGTTCCTATATTGCAGGGGACAGAAAAACTTCCAGGATCCTCCAGCTTATGAGGGGCAATGACATGTGATAGGAAGCTGGAGGACTCCTCAGTTAGGGCAACTGACTCAACTTTATCTAAAGACCTCTTTCTTGACAAAAGTTGTCTCATAAATTTAAGGTAAGAAGGAACCTGCTGAACTAATTCTAAAAACGGAACTTGAACATTTAATGAACGAATTACGTCTTTGAATTTGTCAAAAGATATCTGTTCCTTTGTAGGTATGAGTCTCTCCGGGAAAGGAGGGACTGAAGAGTCAGTATTTGCAACCATTCTCAGAAATCCAGGGGTCTTGTCACCCCGAAAAAGAAAATCTCTTAAGTTGTTTGGCAATTCGGGACGAAAGGCAGCTTCTTGTTTCGCATCGGGGGTCGGTCGACCCTCTTCCTCGGTTGATCGACCTGTTTCCTGTACAGCGGGATTTTCCAGACTCTGCTCAGAGGTCGGTCGACCTGGCTCCTGGGCCGGTCGACCTTCCTCGCTGTCAATCGGCTTCGGCTGTTTTCCTTTCTGCTTCTCGCCTCCCACCTTAGCTCCACTTCTTAAGGATATGATGTTTATAGTCTCTTTTTTCTGGTCCGTCTTGGTCGGAAGTTGACCCGGAGCCCTGGTATCGTTCTTGCTTGCGATTTGAGCAATCTGAGATTCTAACATCTTCATCCCCGCTTCCCTAGCCTGAGATTCCTTCTGGACCAATGAGATTCTGGATAAGAGTATCTGTGTTGGGTGGTGGGTTTGAAGGTGGTTGAGGGTTGAAGGGTGGTTTTTGGAAACCTTGCTTGTGTGGAGGGATGTATGTGGGATTTTGCTGAGGTTGCAGGTGTTGTGGGTTAAGAACATTCTGGCTTGTCCACCTCATGTTGGGATGGACATTATTGTTATTCGGGTCATAAAAGTTGTTCCCTCTATAATGCTGAAAGGCGGCACATGTCTCATTAGATGAGGTGCAAAATTTTGACACATGCCCCTCTCCACCACACCCCTCACAAGCAAAGGGTCCGTCTTGAACGACATTCACCTGATACATACCTCCTTTGCTCCCGCTCCCTATGTCTAACTTCCCACCACTCTCTAGCTTCTCTAACTTGGCCATCAAGGCGTCAATAGCAGCTACGTTATACTCAACTTTCCTTTGATTACCTCGGGAAGTTCCATGTTCAGCATGGTGCACAGCAACATCCTCTATTAACTTGAGACCCTTAGTCTCTCCGGAATTGTCCTGGAACCTTCCATTGGCCGCATCATCTAAGTAGGCCCTGTTGTCATCATAGAGGCCATTATAGAACTGGTTACAAAGAAACCATTGTTCAAATCCATGGTGTGGTATGGATCGAACAAGTCTCTTGAACCTGTCCCAAGCCTCACTAAAATCCTCATTAGGCCCTTGCTTGAAATTTGTAATCTGTGCCCTTAAAGCATTTGTCTTGGATGCAGAGTAGTATTTTCTGTAGAATGCTAAGGCTAAGGTATTCCAATCTGTGATTCCCGCAGCAGTGCGGTCCAGGTCTCTGTACCATTCCCTTGCAGAATCCCTAAGAGAGAAGATAAACATGGTTTGTTTAATCTGGTCCTGTGTCACTCCTTCTGGGGGTGCAATAGAGCATATGTAATCTGTGAATATTTCAATATGCTTTGCAGCATCCTCATTGGCCGAGCCTCCAAATTGGTTTCTCTCAACCATAGTAATATAGGCAGGCTTGGCCTCGAATGACTTCCCAGTACCTGCAGGTAAAGTGAACCCTTTGTATAGGTCCTTTGCCTGAGGCATGGAGTGCGTGACTGGCAATAGTAGCTTCCTCTGTCATGTTTTCTTCTTCTTTTGGGAAAACTTGCAAGTAGGTGTAAGATGGTGTTTTTGGTGAAGGCGGATTGTGAGGTGAGCTTGGTTGTGAAGTTGGTGTTTTTGGTGAAGAGGGTAAGGGTAGTTGTTCGAAGATGTCCTCTTGGAATAAGGAAGATGGTGAACCTCCTTCCTTACTCGCTAAAAGTTGCTTCCTCTTCTCTCTTAAAGTCCTCTCAAGCTCGTGGTCAAGTGGTAGGAGTTCTCCTTGAATTGACCTGCGCATAAGACGGAAACTACAAGAAAAAAGTGAGAAGGTTTAAGGAACGAAAGTTCCTTAAACAAAAAAAAACAAAAACAATAAACAATAAACACTGGCGTCACCTCCCCGGCAACGGCGCCAAAATTTGATGCCCGTCGTTGAGGGTACCAAAGATAAATTTATAATTCCTAAACTTAAACTATAGATAGTGAAAGTCAGGGTCGAACCACAAGGAGGTGGGGAATGTTTATTGTTTGATGTTAATGTTTAAAGTAACAGTTTTGAGGATTTGATTGGTTGTTTACTAAGTCTAAGATAAAAATAAAAATAAAACAAGTAAATAAACATGAGAATAAAATTATAGTAAAAGGGATGCTAGGATGTTTGGGTAATAAATTGTAACATCCCGTATTTTCGTAAAGGTCTATTTTATCAAAATAAAGTAATTTACGGAATTTAATAACAATTTAATAATAATCGTAAATTATATTTTTAAGATTTCCGTTAAGTTCGTCTTAAAAATCGTTTAAGCTTAGGATGCCTTGTTCATTTTATATCAAACCGCTTCACTGTTTCCGTTTCGCTTGAATAGAGTAAACCCGACTCAATAAAGGTGAAAGGACAACTTAAAACCCTACCTTAAACCTCTCCATCGACATTCCAATTCCTTTTCACAGTAAACAAACTCAAACACCATTTTCATTTCTCTTCAAGCTTTTCAAGACGATCTCGCCCCCTTCCCGAACTCGTATCGAGGTAAAAGTTACATATTCGGAATCCTCGCGAGATTTATGATCTTTCCATCACTTTCAATTTCAATTTCGTGAAACTTCATTTCGGGGCTGTTTTGCCTTAATCACGAAATTATCACTTTAATCCGTGTTTTTGTGCTTGAAGGTGGAGCTAACAACAATCCGGAGGAAGAACTCGTGATCCTTGAAGAATAAACCGGAGCATTCGCGGAGTAAAGGTGACGATAATGAGAAACTCGGCCTTTTGTCTAAATTAGCACTTTATGTGATTTTTGGTTGTGTTTGATGAATGTTTGATTAGTCTTAAGTTCTTTATTGTTCTTAATATGTTATACAAACGGATTTTATGAAGTTTTATTGATGAATTTGATGAGGAATGAGATTTAAGGTGTATACATGTTAAGACCGGTTTAATTTGTGATTTTATGGTTAAGTACGGAATAATGGTTTGGATACATGTTCATATGTTTATTTGATGTGGTTTACGTGCTGGAAGTGTGAAATCGTTGCTTAGAAACATGTTTGAGTCGGAATTGTAAAGTATTGAATGGATTAGAGAATAGCGAAATTGGCGAAATGCGTGAGCAGAGGCTCTGAGCCGGCAGGCTGACCGGCAGCCGGTCGGCCGGCTCAGAGTCCCCTTTGTATTATTTTGGATTTTCGAAGTTTTTGGGAAATGGGCCCCCAGCCGGTGGACCGGCAGCCGGCCGGCCGGCTGGGAGTCCCTTATGTGTGTGTTGTGTTTGAGAAAAGAAAAGAGAGAGGGGTCCCCAGCCGGTGGACCGGCAGCCGGCCGGCCGGCTGGGAGACCTTGTATGTTGTTTTTGAGTATTGTCGGCTGAAGAGTAAAGGACTCTCAGCCGGTTGACCGGCCGCCTGTGGTCAACCGGCTGAGAGCCCCTGATTGTGTTATTTGCTTCGTAACTTATGAATTTCAAGTCGGATTGTATTGATTCCTTTTCCGTATGCTTCGTATGTTTGGTTGAAATCCCCGAGGTACGGGCGACACTATGTTGGGTTCGGGAATAGAGTGAGGATAGAGACCCCCCGGTCGGGCAACCGAAAGGGAAACCGGCTCTCCCTCGGCTTAATTCTCGGGGTCAATTAAGTGTTGGTTTGAGTATACGTCGCTTGCATGATTGGTTATGAATTGAGTATGTTCAGTAATGAAGTTGTAGAACTGTGATTTGGATTAGGTCACAGTTTGGAATGTAATATGATGTGTTAGGACTGTAATTTGGATTAGGTTACAGTTCTGTGTTACCTTTGTATTATGGGGTATGATGTGTTAGGACTGTAATTTGGATTAGGTTACAGTTCTGTGTTACCTTTGTATTATGGGGTATGATGTGTTAGGATTGTAATTTGGATTAGGTTACAGTTCTGTGTCACCTTTGTATTATGGGGTATGATGTGTTAGGACTGTAATTTGGATTAGGTTATAGTTCTGTGTTACCTTTGTATTATGAGGTATGTATTGTTGAGGGACTGTAATTTGGATTAGGTTACAGTCCTGTTTCCCTTTGTATTTGAGGTGTATTGTTGCGAGTCAGTGACGAGGATTAGGTCACGGATTTTGGTTATCTTAGTATTGTTCGTCCAAGGCATTGAACGACTCTTAGTCCGGTTTCGTAAATGGTTTGGATTGAAAGACCCCCCGGCCGGGCAACCGGAAGGGAAACCGGCTCTCCTTCCAAATAGTTTCCGAAGTTGGTTGAGAGCCCTTGCGTAAGTATTTGCATGATGTTATGAAAGTTGAGATATTGAGATTTGTATGCTTCACATGTTTTATATATGCTGGAGTATATTGTATGGTTATGTGTTGTGTGTCACTGACAATAGGTGGCTAGGAGCACTCTAGTCACTCCCCACTGACTGTGGCGCACATGTTGTATGTGTGTAGGTACATGAGGCTGTTTGCAGGGGGTTACGTGGAGGCTAGCGAGCGATGATCCTTCATCGTTGACTTTACCTTATCGTGTAGCTAGACCTTAGACTTACGTTTCAGTATTTGGTGCCTGTAGGGATATGCTATCCCAGGCTGCTTTGTATCGTACTTAGTACTTAATTATGTTTTGTCTATCGCATGTTTAGATTTCTAAAGCACCTCGCATGTTTAGTTTTGTTAAAAAGTTTTAATTCCGCTGCATTTTTGGTACTTTGTATGTTTATATTTCCGCTTTCGCGAGGGGTTTTACAGTTGGTATCAGAGCGTTATCGCTCCCGACGCACTCATGTAATCCCCAAACTTAACTTGACCTATAACTTGAATAATGAATGAGAGATTTGGGTAGACTTAAGGACAAGTGGTAGACTGTTTGTGATTTTTAATTGTTAGGTTCTAACGTGTTTGTTGATTGTCAATGAGTTTGTTTTCTATATCTTTGAATCGACGAACCGTGAGCTCATCCATTTGGCGATCAAGACCGGTGTTTTCTACCGAAGATGGACGATTCGTGCTACCGTTGGAGAATGCTTCTGAGCCTGGATACTCCTCTTTCTTTGTGCATCGTCTTCTTTGATCCGGATGCACATCCTTTCTTATTGAATAATTGACCATCTTACTTGAAATCTATCTTCATCCCCTTTCGACTTATCCTTGTTACTTGCTTTTCGAAGTACCTTGCAAGTAAAGTTCCCCCCTTGATTGAGTTTTGAGGAAGATCTCTGTTGCCTCCGCCTCCTTGATCTTAAGTTGTTGTCTCCGTACTTCTGTAACCGTTTTGAATTGTTTCCTTTCTGAGGATTTTAAACTTTCGTTACTTTTGCAACTTTACTCTTTTGAGAAATTTGAAATAAAAGTTTATTTTTGGAAGGTTTAGTTTGAAGAAAGTTGAAAATTTTGCAACTTTGATGGATTTCATCGTTGATTTGCCATTTGAACTCGTTATTGGAGACGTCTGATAACCTGTACTATGCCTATCAACATCGGATCGATCTAAATTTTGAAATTTTTCCTTGATTTTCACCTTGGTTTGCCTTCGGATTAGAATGTCAGGTTCTTGAATGCGCAACGAGAACCCAAACGTTCCTTGATGGAGGCTAGACTATGGTTTTTACTTCAGAAATTTTTGGAAAGAAATCTAAGTTTTTGTATATCAAGTTTTTGTGAAAGTTTTAATCGTTAATGTTGTCCTTGTAACCGCTTTCAAGTTTCGAGGACGAAACTTTTTGAAAGATGGGGTGATTGTAACATCCCGTATTTTCGTAAAGGTCTATTTTATCAAAATAAAGTAATTTACGGAATTTAATAACAATTTAATAATAATCGTAAATTATATTTTTAAGATTTCCGTTAAGTTCGTCTTAAAAATCGTTTAAGCTTAGGATGCCTTGTTCATTTTATATCAAACCGCTTCACTGTTTCCGTTTCGCTTGAATAGATTAAACCCGACTCAATAAAGGTGAAAGGAGAACTTAAAACCCTACCTTAAACCTCTCCATCGACATTCCATTTCTTTTCACAGTAAACAAACTCAAACACCATTTTCATTTCTCTTCAAGCTTTTCAAGACGATCTCGCCCCCTTCCCGAACTCGTATCGAGGTAAAAGTTACATATTCGGAATCCTCGCGAGATTTATGATCTTTCCATCACTTTCAATTTCAATTTCGTGAAACTTCATTTCGGGGCTGTTTTGCCTTAATCACGAAATTATCACTTTAATCCGTGTTTTTGTGCTTGAAGGTGGAGCTAACAACAATCCGGAGGAAGAACTCGTGATCCTTGAAGAATAAACCGGAGCATTCGCGGAGTAAAGGTGACGATAATGAGAAACTCGGCCTTTTGTCTAAATTAGCACTTTATGTGATTTTTGGTTGTGTTTGATGAATGTTTGATTAGTCTTAAGTTCTTTATTGTTCTTAATATGTTATACAAACGGATTTTATGAAGTTTTATTGATGAATTTGATGAGGAATGAGATTTAAGGTGTATACATGTTAAGACCGGTTTAATTTGTGATTTTATGGTTAAGTACGGAATAATGGTTTGGATACATGTTCATATGTTTATTTGATGTGGTTTACGTGCTGCAAGTGTGAAATCGTTGCTTAGAAACATGTTTGAGTCGGAATTGTAAAGTATTGAATGGATTAGAGAATAGCGAAATTGGCGAAATGCGTGAGCAGAGGCTCTGAGCCGGCAGGCTGACCGGCAGCCGGTCGGCCGGCTCAGAGTCCCCTTTGTATTATTTTGGATTTTCGAAGTTTTTGGGAAATGGGCCCCCAGCCGGTGGACCGGCAGCCGGCCGGCCGGTTGGGAGTCCCTTATGTGTGTGTTGTGTTTGAGAAAAGAAAAGAGAGAGGGGTCCCCAGCCGGTGGACCGGCAGCCGGCCGGCCGGCTGGGAGACCTTGTATGTTGTTTTTGAGTATTGTCGGCTGAAGAGTAAAGGACTCTCAGCCGGTTGACCGGCCGCCTGTGGTCAACCGGCTGAGAGCCCCTGATTGTGTTATTTGCTTCGTAACTTATGAATTTCAAGTCGGATTATATTGATTCCTTTTCCGTATGCTTCGTATGTTTGGTTGAAATCCCCGAGGTACGGGCGACACTATATTGGGTTCGGGAATAGAGTGAGGATAGAGACCCCCCGGTCGGGCAACCGAAAGGGAAACCGGCTCTCCCTCGGCTTAATTCTCGGGGTCAATTAAGTGTTGGTTTGAGTATACGTCGCTTGCATGATTGGTTATGAATTGAGTATGCTCAGTAATGAAGTTGTAGAACTGTGATTTGGATTAGGTCACAGTTTGGAATGTAGTATGATGTGTTAGGACTGTAATTTGGATTAGGTTACAGTTCTGTGTTACCTTTGTATTATGGGGTATGATGTGTTAGGACTGTAATTTGGATTAGGTTACAGTTCTGTGTTACCTTTGTATTATGGGGTATGATGTGTTAGGACTGTAATTTGGATTAGGTTACAGTTCTGTGTCACCTTTGTATTATGGGGTATGATGTGTTAGGACTGTAATTTGGATTAGGTTATAGTTCTGTGTTACCTTTGTATTATGAGGTATGTATTGTTGAGGGACTGTAATTTGGATTAGGTTACAGTCCTGTTTCCCTTTGTATTTGAGGTGTATTGTTGCGAGTCAGTGACGAGGATTAGGTCACGGATTTTGGTTATCTTAGTATTGTTCGTCCAAGGCATTGAACGACTCTTAGTCCGGTTTCGTAAATGGTTTGGATTGAAAGACCCCCCGGCCGGGCAACCGGAAGGGAAACCGGCTCTCCTTCCAAATAGTTTCCGAAGTTGGTTGAGAGCCCTTGCGTAAGTATTTGCATGATGTTATGAAAGTTGAGATATTTAGATTTGTATGCTTCACATGTTTTATATATGCTGGAGTATATTGTATGGTTATGTGTTGTGTGTCACTGACAATAGGTGGCTAGGAGCACTCTAGTCACTCCCCACTGACTGTGGCGCACATGTTGTATGTGTGTAGGTACATGAGGCTGTTTGCAGGGGGTTACGTGGAGGCTAGCGAGCGATGATCCTTCATCGTTGACTTTACCTTATCGTGTAGCTAGACCTTAGACTTACGTTTCAGTATTTGGTGCCTGTAGGGATATGCTATCCCAGGCTGCTTTGTATCGTACTTAGTACTTAATTATGTTTTGTCTATCGCATGTTTAGATTTCTAAAGCACCTCGCATGTTTAGTTTTGTTAAAAAGTTTTAATTCCGCTGCATTTTTGGTACTTTGTATGTTTATATTTCCGCTTTCGCGAGGGGTTTTACAGTTGGTATCAGAGCGTTATCGCTCCCGACGCACTCATGTAATCCCCAAACTTAACTTGACCTATAACTTGAATAATGAATGAGAGATTTGGGTAGACTTAAGGACAAGTGGTAGACTGTTTGTGATTTTTAATTGTTAGGTTCTAACGTGTTTGTTGATTGTCAATGAGTTTGTTTTCTATATCTTTGAATCGACGAACCGTGAGCTCATCCATTTGGCGATCAAGACCGGTGTTTTCTACCGAAGATGGACGATTCGTGCTACCGTTGGAGAATGCTTCTGAGCCTGGATACTCCTCTTTCTTTGTGCATCGTCTTCTTTGATCCGGATGCACATCCTTTCTTATTGAATAATTGACCATCTTACTTGAAATCTATCTTCATCCCCTTTCGACTTATCCTTGTTACTTGCTTTTCGAAGTACCTTGCAAGTAAAGTTCCCCCCTTGATTGAGTTTTGAGGAAGATCTCTGTTGCCTCCGCCTCCTTGATCTTAAGTTGTTGTCTCCGTACTTCTGTAACCGTTTTGAATTGTTTCCTTTCTGAGGATTTTAAACTTTCGTTACTTTTGCAACTTTACTCTTTTGAGAAATTTGAAATAAAAGTTTATTTTTGGAAGGTTTAGTTTGAAGAAAGTTGAAAATTTTGCAACTTTGATGGATTTCATCGTTGATTTGCCATTTGAACTCGTTATTGGAGACGTCTGATAACCTGTACTATGCCTATCAACATCGGATCGATCTAAATTTTGAAATTTTTCCTTGATTTTCACCTTGGTTTGCCTTCGGATTAGAATGTCAGGTTCTTGAATGCGCAACGAGAACCCAAACGTTCCTTGATGGAGGCTAGACTATGGTTTTTACTTCAGAAATTTTTGGAAAGAAATCTAAGTTTTTGTATATCAAGTTTTTGTGAAAGTTTTAATCGTTAATGTTGTCCTTGTAACCGCTTTCAAGTTTCGAGGACGAAACTTTTTGAAAGATGGGGTGATTGTAACATCCCGTATTTTCGTAAAGGTCTATTTTATCAAAATAAAGTAATTTACGGAATTTAATAACAATTTAATAATAATCGTAAATTATATTTTTAAGATTTCCGTTAAGTTCGTCTTAAAAATCGTTTAAGCTTAGGATGCCTTGTTCATTTTATATCAAACCGCTTCACTGTTTCCGTTTCGCTTGAATAGATTAAACCCGACTCAATAAAGGTGAAAGGAGAACTTAAAACCCTACCTTAAACCTCTCCATCGACATTCCATTTCTTTTCACAGTAAACAAACTCAAACACCATTTTCATTTCTCTTCAAGCTTTTCAAGACGATCTCGCCCCCTTCCCGAACTCGTATCGAGGTAAAAGTTACATATTCGGAATCCTCGCGAGATTTATGATCTTTCCATCACTTTCAATTTCAATTTCGTGAAACTTCATTTCGGGGCTGTTTTGCCTTAATCACGAAATTATCACTTTAATCCGTGTTTTTGTGCTTGAAGGTGGAGCTAACAACAATCCGGAGGAAGAACTCGTGATCCTTGAAGAATAAACCGGAGCATTCGCGGAGTAAAGGTGACGATAATGAGAAACTCGGCCTTTTGTCTAAATTAGCACTTTATGTGATTTTTGGTTGTGTTTGATGAATGTTTGATTAGTCTTAAGTTCTTTATTGTTCTTAATATGTTATACAAACGGATTTTATGAAGTTTTATTGATGAATTTGATGAGGAATGAGATTTAAGGTGTATACATGTTAAGACCGGTTTAATTTGTGATTTTATGGTTAAGTACGGAATAATGGTTTGGATACATGTTCATATGTTTATTTGATGTGGTTTACGTGCTGCAAGTGTGAAATCGTTGCTTAGAAACATGTTTGAGTCGGAATTGTAAAGTATTGAATGGATTAGAGAATAGCGAAATTGGCGAAATGCGTGAGCAGAGGCTCTGAGCCGGCAGGCTGACCGGCAGCCGGTCGGCCGGCTCAGAGTCCCCTTTGTATTATTTTGGATTTTCGAAGTTTTTGGGAAATGGGCCCCCAGCCGGTGGACCGGCAGCCGGCCGGCCGGTTGGGAGTCCCTTATGTGTGTGTTGTGTTTGAGAAAAGAAAAGAGAGAGGGGTCCCCAGCCGGTGGACCGGCAGCCGGCCGGCCGGCTGGGAGACCTTGTATGTTGTTTTTGAGTATTGTCGGCTGAAGAGTAAAGGACTCTCAGCCGGTTGACCGGCCGCCTGTGGTCAACCGGCTGAGAGCCCCTGATTGTGTTATTTGCTTCGTAACTTATGAATTTCAAGTCGGATTATATTGATTCCTTTTCCGTATGCTTCGTATGTTTGGTTGAAATCCCCGAGGTACGGGCGACACTATATTGGGTTCGGGAATAGAGTGAGGATAGAGACCCCCCGGTCGGGCAACCGAAAGGGAAACCGGCTCTCCCTCGGCTTAATTCTCGGGGTCAATTAAGTGTTGGTTTGAGTATACGTCGCTTGCATGATTGGTTATGAATTGAGTATGCTCAGTAATGAAGTTGTAGAACTGTGATTTGGATTAGGTCACAGTTTGGAATGTAGTATGATGTGTTAGGACTGTAATTTGGATTAGGTTACAGTTCTGTGTTACCTTTGTATTATGGGGTATGATGTGTTAGGACTGTAATTTGGATTAGGTTACAGTTCTGTGTTACCTTTGTATTATGGGGTATGATGTGTTAGGACTGTAATTTGGATTAGGTTACAGTTCTGTGTCACCTTTGTATTATGGGGTATGATGTGTTAGGACTGTAATTTGGATTAGGTTATAGTTCTGTGTTACCTTTGTATTATGAGGTATGTATTGTTGAGGGACTGTAATTTGGATTAGGTTACAGTCCTGTTTCCCTTTGTATTTGAGGTGTATTGTTGCGAGTCAGTGACGAGGATTAGGTCACGGATTTTGGTTATCTTAGTATTGTTCGTCCAAGGCATTGAACGACTCTTAGTCCGGTTTCGTAAATGGTTTGGATTGAAAGACCCCCCGGCCGGGCAACCGGAAGGGAAACCGGCTCTCCTTCCAAATAGTTTCCGAAGTTGGTTGAGAGCCCTTGCGTAAGTATTTGCATGATGTTATGAAAGTTGAGATATTTAGATTTGTATGCTTCACATGTTTTATATATGCTGGAGTATATTGTATGGTTATGTGTTGTGTGTCACTGACAATAGGTGGCTAGGAGCACTCTAGTCACTCCCCACTGACTGTGGCGCACATGTTGTATGTGTGTAGGTACATGAGGCTGTTTGCAGGGGGTTACGTGGAGGCTAGCGAGCGATGATCCTTCATCGTTGACTTTACCTTATCGTGTAGCTAGACCTTAGACTTACGTTTCAATATTTTGTGACTGTAGGGATATGCTATCCCAGGCTGCTTTGTATCGTACTTAGTACTTAATTATGTTTTGTCTATCGCATGTTTAGATTTCTAAAGCACCTCGCATGTTTAGTTTTGTTAAAAAGTTTTAATTCCGCTGCATTTTTGGTACTTTGTATGTTTATATTTCCGCTTTCGCGAGGGGTTTTACATAAATAGCTAAGGTAATATAAATCCTAATATAAGGTCAACATGTATTGCAGTCGCGTAAGGGGTGTAACATATCCTTTCGGTCTATGGTACCTAATAGCTCCTTTCGGCCTATGCTATTAGTTCCTAGGTCTCACAATTATTGGGTGTCAACAATAAGGGTGATTCCTAAATTCTAGTCACATACCTTTCAGTCTTGAGTAACCTAGCCGTCTTAAGGTGTAAACCAATGCCCTTCCCGTATCTCTCAATCTTGGGTAGGTTATTACTAACATCCTACAAGTCTCCTTTCAGTCTCATTGTAGGGTATTATAGTCTACGAATTAAAACGGAACATAAAACATACGCGAGTGGGTCGACCGACCGGCTAGCCCAGTCGGCCGACCACCGCCTTGGTCGACCGACCCATTATATGAGTCGGCCGACCACGGCCCTGCTACAGGTCGGTCTCAAAACTTTATATTACCTACGCATATTCATCCCCTACATCCTAACATAAGTATTTAGCTACGCATGATTATTGAAACAACAATAAAAACAGGGATAAACATAGCAATCATAACAATTATCAATCTAAACATGCAATTTACGATAAAGCTTTGGGATTCTATCTTAAACCGAATGCGATAATAATAAGAACAATAATAGAACTAAATTAAGGAAGAATTACCAGAAATTGGAATTAAGATGGAAAGGAACAAACTTTATTGAATGCTTGAATGATTGATGAACAACTAAAGTGCTTCGAGAATATTGAAAGATTGTAATTAAACTAAAGACTAAATAAAACTAAATAAAGCTGAATGATTCTGAATGTAGAACTAGATCATTAACCCTAAACGAAAGATTAGTTTATATAGGGCGGCAATTAGGAGTTTCCTAAAGACTCCAACACTTCTAATGGACTTCTGAAAGCTTCTGGGCTTCGCTGAGGTCGGTCGACCTACTATGTGGGTCGGTCGACCTCTTTACGGGCTTCAGGAAAATTCTGGGCTTTCATAACAGAGATCTGGTCGGCCGACCCAAGTAGTAGGTTGGTCGACCCGTTTCCGCGTTAGATTGCTTTGATTCGTCTCGGTTTGACTTTTGGTACTTGATTAATGATTCCAGTTGACTTTCTTCGTTCCTTAGTTATGCAATAATCTCGAGGGCATAAGTTTGGTGTAAAATTGTCCTTTTTCCGCACAAATCTGCAAAAGTGCATAAAAATACGAAAGTGCACAATTGTTGGGAAAAAAAGGGCTAAAACATAGTAAATGAGCGACCAAATGCGTGTAAAAATAGATGTAAAAGATCATAAAATAGACACGCATCAGTCATCTCCAATGAGACTAGACAACATGAATAGCCTCTTTTGCTATTATAGAGTATATCACTCGGTTCTAAAGTTTTGTGAGCTTATTAAAATAAAGTAAAATAAAACTTATATCAAATAAGAAATAAACATATTTTCAAAGACAATCTAATTTACTTCGGTCAGGTTATTGACATAATATTTATCTAAATTGTTTCATGGATGACGTTATTTGACACATTTATAATATTATAAAGTATGTTGTCAATAACCTTTTTAGATTCAATTCCGAATAAGTGACACTTCCTTCATTAGATTATATTTGGTATTCAATGGAATGACTATTCCAATAGTAAATAAAAATAATTAACTTAATAAGCGAGTAATGGATAATTTTCTTAAGAAGTGATCAAAATATGGCTGCTCATTGTAAATCGTAGATCAGTTTATTAATTTATTTTTTGATATGTCATTATATGTTCGAAACTGGTAGCATCATTCTAATAATCTAATATTAAACAAATATATATAATCATACACTTATGTATATGACGAATTTTTTTTTTTTAAAATGTTTATAGAATCTCATTAATTAACCTAACGTCAAAGTATTTTAGTTTTTTACTGACATTTTTTTAAAAAAATTGGTAATATTTAAAATAATTGTTATTTATTATCTAAGTAATTCATAGGGTATTATTATTTGATGCTAGATTATAATTAAAAATGAAGGTTTATTTAGATCGATAACATGTAACAACTCGTATTAAATAATCATAAATAAACGTAAATCTACTCGTATATTTAGTGGTAGAAACGTTCAAATAATTACGAATAAAAATTCATTATTATTAATGATACACATAATTTAGTTTTATTTAAATATTATTGGTTATATAAGTTTCAATTTTAATAAACTAAAACGTTACCTTTGACGTCATAATATAAATAGATACAAGGAAACAATAAATCCTAAATAATTATCAGTGCATTACTTCAAAATTTAAAATAAACAAAGTAAAATAATTTAATTCATTCTTCAGAGTCAAAAACACTCGCCTTTGTAGTTTTTCTAGTTTCAATGTTTGTGATTGCTGAAAATGTTTTTGCTATTGAATCTGCTAACGCGCCTAGCCCTGCCACATTAGATGCGTTCCAAAAATGTGCAACCGACTTAGGTGCAACTTGTGGTGGTGTCATTTCCAAGTTTGTATTTGAGAATGGAGTACAAGTATCAAGAGAATGTTGCACCACATTGCTAGAGGTTGGCGAAGATTGTCATGAGCTTCTAACAGAAGTGACTATTATATACAAGCGTGTTCATCCTGCGAAAAAAGCTAAGCAAGCTTGGCGTAAAAATGATCGAGTATGGCAGCTTTGCAAGAAAAATGGACACGTTTCTAATTAATGCATTAACATAAATAGAACATGTATTCTCAAAAACAATATTGAATATTCTTACCAAAAAAAAAACAATATTGAATAAAAATGTATTTTTTACATATTCGATTGATGTAAATTGTTTGGTTAATACAATTATTATGATTTAATACCATATTGTTTAAATGGCTCATTCGAACATGGTGGTCCTTAGTCATGCGATAATCACATAAAATTTAATCTGAATTGCCCTTTTGATAGTTAGTCTTGGGTGATGAGCAAAATTATATTCTTGATTTCAGCATCTATTATCTTCTTAGTTAGTTATTTAATTGTAAAGGTTAAAAAGGACAGCTAAATTACATGTGAATCACGTAGATGAAGTCAATTTTATCTAGAAAATGAATAATGAATTGTTAGATAAAAATAATTGTATACTTTTCCGAAACACTTTGAATAGTACTCATATTTCATATCTTTCTTCTAAAACCAAATAGTTACATATGGATATGACATAAAATCGATTAGTGATACGAAAAACGGAACAATGTATCGGTTATATTATAATTCACGTATATATTGCAATAATATGCATAGTAACATAGTGGTTCTTCTAAGATATTATATGCTAAACGTTTCAAATCGTATGTAGTAGAAACTTTTTCAATAACTAATATACTCCCCCGTGATTAAAACAATGTATTGATGACTGACAATAGTGTAAATGCTCTTGTTCTCATCTACTTAAAATGGGTTGGATGCGGTACTCACGGTAGCTCACCATTTAATGTCCTTCACTCACAAATTAACAGGGCCTATTTCTAGCACCTTTCGTGTAAAACCCCTCGTCGCAGCCGAAAATAAAACATACAATATGCCAAAATTTACGCGGAATTTAAACTTTAACATGCATGAATAACGAGGTATAAACAGAAACTTAGATAAATACAACTGTCTAAGTATGAAAAACATAAATACAAACAGCCTGGGATGGTACATCCCTACAGGCACTTAGTACGAAAACAAAACTACAAGGTCTAACTACACGATGTAATAGGTGAGTCATCGATGAACAACGGATCATCGCTCGCTAGCCCTCCATGCAACCCTCAGCTATCCAACCTGTCATGTACCTACATACATGTAAACATGTACGCCACAATCAGTGGGGAGTAACTAGAGTTCTCCTAGCCACCTTTTGTAACGACACGTAACACATAAACATCCAACATACTCCAGCATATATATAACATGTGAAGCATATATCTCTCGATATCTCAACTCAAATCAACATGCAAATACTATGCAAGGCTCTCAACCAACTTCGGAAACTTTTTGGAAGGAGAGCCGGTTTCCCTTCCGGTTGCCCGGCCGGGGGGTCTTTCAATCCAAACCATTTACGAAACTAGCCAAAGAGTCATCCAATGCCTAGGATGAAAAGTTCTAAAATCAATACACTCTATCTACCACAATCAATCAGCAACATCTGACATTGTACCCCAACTCAGGCAAGCAGATGCAAACAACAGTATCTAATACCCACCGCAACTCAGGCAAGCACTAGACACAAATCAGCAGTGTCCAAGTCACGCCCCAACTCAAGTTAGACTTGGTACATAAATTAGCAAGCATACACCCGTAGCCGCAACTCAGGCACGGATGGATACCAATCAGCTAATAATGGTTCATAACGCAACTCAGTCAGAACCATTACTCTTCGTAATGAAATCGGATCCCAACTCAGACCCAACCCACTACGTTCAAACAAACTCACGAAAGGGCAGAGGTCGCAACTCAGACATTTCCCTACCGCATCATCCATACACGAGACGGACCGTACGTCGCAACTCAGACTAGGCCGTCACGCCACAAACACTCACATGTCAAACTAGAGGACCGCAACTTAGACCATAGCTTGACACGCATCAAACATCAGTATATATCGTACTCTAACGGTCCCAACTCAAACATATTCCGATATATACTACAACCAGGTCCTTAGTCCTATCATTCTAGACTTCTAATCAACACTTAATTGACCCCGGGAACTAAGTTGAGGGAGAGCCGGTTTCCCTTTCGGTTACCCGACCGGGGGGTCTTTATCCTCTCTCCATTCCCGATCCCAATGTAGTGCCGCCCATCCTCCGGGGACCTCAAACACACATACAAGGTATACGGAACAAGTCTCAAGCAAATCGGACTAGCCGATCAAAAGAGAAAACGATTTTTAAGTGAAAAGGGTTCTCAGCCGGTCGCAGACAGGCTGCCGGTCAGCCGGCTGACAACCCCTCTGTAACACCCCGGCCCAAACCTAGGACCGGAAATGCTAGCCACGGTAGCTTGCCAGGCTATATACTGGCCCCACAGACCAACACGAGTCCTTTCCAGCGCATTTTGTCCTCACTCATGCGCATCCCGGGAACCTTCCCAGGAGGTCACCCATCCTAAGACTACTCCCAGCCAAGCACGCTTAACTTTGGAATTCTTTTGCATGGATAACCAGAAAAGAAAGTGCACTTTGTTAATATGAGTAGTACTTTCAATCCCTTTAAGCATTAGTCATATAAGCCTATCAATGGATCTCTTCAAGGGGTTACCCCACCCGAATATCCTATTCGATTCAATGGAGTATTACACACCCTCACTTAAAGAACGCAACGCCCTCGTTGCGCCTGGCAGCATCCGACCGCAGCCGAGCCAAACCAGGAATCCTCCCCCGCTTGGTTGGTGCTCCGGGTACTCTAGACCACGGGCGCTCACCAGACGGTCGCAGGGTTGCTCTGATACCACTTGTAACACCCCGGCCCAAACCTAGGACCGGAAATGCTAGCCACGGTAGCTCGCCAAGCTATATACTGGCCCCACAGACCAACACGAGTCCTTTCCAGCGCATTTTGTCCTCACTCATGCGCATCCCGGGATCCTTCCCAGGAGGTCACCCATCCTAAGACTACTACCAGCCAAGCACGCTTAAATTTGGAGTTCTTTTGCATGGATAACCAGAAAAGAAAGTACACTTTGTTGATATGAGTAGTACTTTCAATCCCTTTAAGCACTAGTCATATAAGCCTATCAATGGACCTCTTCAAGGGGTTACCCCACCCGAATATCCTATTCGATTCAATGGAGTATTACACCCTCACCCTTAACAGCCTTTGAAAAACAACTATGCGAGGAAGGGTCCCCAGCCGGTCGACCGGCCGCCGGCCACCCGGCTTGAAGACCAATCTCCCTAATTCCTCTTTTACGCCTAAGATCAAACAATAAGGTGTCTCAGCCGGTCGACCGGCGGCCGGTCGACCGGCGGCCGGCCTACCGGCTGAGCACCCACTCAGCTTAATTTCCCAAAATACGAAGAAAACTCTAAATGCCCTCCCAGCCGGTCGACCGGCTCAGAGTCTCTGAACCAAAATTCGCGCATTACAACAATCACAAAAACTTCATGAAATCGGTTCTAGTCTTAAGGATAGCAACAATACAAGTTTACCCAGCATATATAACAATCATGTGATACATAAATAAGTGTAAATCTCAACAATAAACACATATGAGCATCAAACTTAGTATTCGTCTTAAGACTATCAAAACTGAAAATGAACACAAAGGCATATGAATCAACCATGTAACCTCAAATAAATCATGTGAGACTAATTCCTAACATGTTACTAAACTTATGCAACAATAACAATACACAAAATCAGAAACCACAATAAGAATCATCAACAAAAGTGCTATTTTAACAAAAAGGCCGAGTTACTCGTAATTGTCACCTCAAAAGCGATTATGCTCCAAATCCTCCTCATTGACGTAGCTATCAAGTTCAGGATCCTCCAATCCAACCCCTACAACAAAAGAAACGGGTTTTAGAAGCCTAAAACGGAGATTAGCCAAAACAGCGTCTTTTTCGAGTTCGACGAAATTGAAATTGAAAGTGATAGAAAGCTTGGAAATCTCGCAAGGATTCCGAAAATGTAAGACTTATCGCGATTCGAGTTCGGGAAGAGGTTGAGATGATGATTTTAAGCTTTGAAAGAGGAAGAACAATGGTGAAATGAATGAAACTGTGAATGAGAAAGAAGATGTCGATGAAGGGTTTATTTTAGGGTTCAAGTAGTGTCCTTTCCTTATTTTGAGTCGGGTTACTTGTTTTGTGAATTGGGTTCAAGACGGGATTTGAATATGCCAAGTTAACATCTTAAGAACTAAGGATATTCTTAAGACGGATCTTAACGGAAAGATTAAAAATAACTTTACGATTTATTATTAAATTATTATTATATTCCGTAAAATAATTTAAAATCCTTAAAATATTATTTACGAAAATACGGGATGTTACAATCACCCCAACTTTCAAAAAGTTTCGTCCTCGAAACTTGAACGAAGATAGATCTAAGTAAACTATACCTCAATCGAAAAGAGAAGGATGCGTGGCACGCATCGAAGCTTCTATCTCCCAAGTCTGCTCCTCAACGTCGCCACAACGCCATAGGATCTTCACCAGGGGCACCACATTGCTCCTCAGCTTCCGGTCCTGACGATCCAAAATATTCACGGGACGTTCCTCGAAAGCAAGATTCGGCTCTAGGTTAACGATCTCTCTTTGAAGCACGTGACTAGGGTCACTGACGTACTTGCGGAGCTGTGAAACATGAAAGACGCTATGGACCTTGCCCAAACTAGAAGGCAAGTCCAATATGTAGGCAGCATCACCAATCTTCTTCAGAATCTCGAACGACCCAATATACTTAGGACTCAATTTGCCCTTAACACCAAATCTCTTGACACCTTTCATTGGAGAAACACGCAGGAACACTCTGTCACCAGCCTCAAACTCAAGAGGTCTTCGGCGAACGTCTGCATAGGATTTCTGCCGATCCTGTGCGGCCTTCATCCTACCTCTGATAAGCTGAACCTGATCGATAGTCACAGCCAACTGGTCCGGTCCCATATCGCGAACGTCGTTCGACTAATCCCAGCAGATAGGGCTATGTCACTTCCTGCCATAAAGCGCCTCATATGGAGCCATCTGAATCGACGAGTGACAATTGTTGTTGTAAGAGAACTCAACCAGTGGAAGACTATGTTCCCACGATCCCCGAAAATCAAGTGTACAAGCTCTCAATAGGTCCTCTAAGGTCTGAATGGTCCTCTCTGACTGACCATCAGTAGCTGCATGGAACGCTGTACTCATCAAAAGTCGGCTACCCATGGCCTCCTGAAGAGCTTTCCAAAATCTGGGACAAAAACGCGGATCTCTGTCTGAAACAATCTTTCTCGGAACTCCATGGTAACGAACTATCTCTGCAATGTAAGCCTTAGCTAGGCGATCCATATCCCAAGTCTCACGAATAGGTATAAACCTAGCACACTTGGTCAACTTGTCGACCACTACCCATATAGCATCCTTACCGCCAACGGTCTTAGGTAGAGCGGTCACGAAGTCCATCGAAATGCACTCCCACTTCCACTGAGGAACATGAAGTGGCTGTAACAAACCACCAGGTCTCTTATGCTCCATCTTGACTTGCTGACAAGTCAAACTTCTACTCACATAGTCCAAGATCTCTCTCTTCATCCCTGGCCACCAAAACAAAAGCCTAAGGTCCTTATGCATCTTCTCACCACCAGGATGAATCGAATATGGAGTCAAGTGAGCCTCATCCAATACTCTCTTCCCCAAGCTAGGAGCATCAGGAACATACATCCGACCACGAAAACGGAGAAAGCTGTCAGCATCAATCACAAAATCTCTAGCCTCTCCACTAGCAATCTTGGCCTCGAACTTCTTAAAAGTAGCATCTGTCGGCAAACTCTTACGAATCTCCCAATATAAGGTAGGCTCAGCAGTCATCGCAGATAACCAATCAAATCCACTACCTACCATCTCTAGTCCCAACTTCCTGAACTCAGAACAAAGTTCCTCTGGCAATACTCGAATGGCACTCAACGAATGAGAAGTCTTGCGACTAAGCGCATCAGCAACCACGTTAGCCTTGCCCTCATGATACAATAACTCAATGTCATAGTCTTTGAATAACTCCAACCATCGACGCTGTCGCATATTAAGGTCCTTCTGTGTGAAAATGTACTTCAAACTCTTGTGATCGGTGAAAATGCGGCAATGAGATCCCATCAAGTAATGACGCCACATCTTCAAGGCATGAACAACAGCGGCTAACTCAAGATTATGCGTAGGATAGTTCACCTCATGAACTCGCAAATGTCTGGATGAATAAGCAATCACTTTCCCACTCTGCATCAACACACACCCAAGTCCAAGCATAGAAGCATCGCAATAGACATCGAAATCAACACCAATCGCTGGCAAAGTAAGCACTGAAGCGGTCGTCAATCTGGTCTTCAACTCCTGAAATGAGCACTCACTCTTATTTGTCCATATGAATTTGGTCTCTTTCTTCAGTAACTGAGTCATCGGACGAACCAATCTCGAAAAGTCCTCTACGAACCGTCTGTAGTATCCAGCCAATCCGAGGAAACTACGAATTTCTCCCACATCATTGGGACTCTCCCAATCCATCACAACCTCAATCTTAGCGGGATCAACCATCACACCCTCACTAGATATCACATGTCCAAGAAATGCAACCTGAGATAACTAAAACTCACACTTAGAAAACTTCGCTAACCACTTTTGTCGACGCAGAATCCCAAGTATCAATCGAAGATGTTCGGCATGCTCAGTATCAGTCTTCAAGTAAATCAAGATGTCATCAATAAACACCACAACACAAGTGTCTAAGAACTCACTGAACGTCCTGTTCATCTGATCCATGAAGATAGCAGGAGCATTCGTCAAACCAAAAGGCATGACAACGAACTCAAAGTGCCCATATCTGGTACGGAAAGCAGTCTTCGCAATATCAGCCTCTCTAACTGGAATCTGATGATACCCTGAACGAAGATCAATCTTGGAAAATGTGGAAGCACCTCTAAGCTGATCGAACAAGTCATCAATCCTGGGAAGAGGATATCGGTTCTTCACCGTAGCCCTGTTCAATTCCCTATAGTCAATGCAAAGTCTCATGGAACCATCTTTCTTCTTGACAAAAAGCACAGGAGCACCCCAAGGAGAGGCACTCGGTCGGATAAATCCTTTCTCTATCATCTCTTCAAGTTGCTGCTTCAATTCTTTCAATTCAGGCGGAGCCATACGGCAGGGAGCCTTAGATATAGGTCATGTACCTGGAACAAGCTCAATAGTAAACTCGACATCCCTCTCGGGAGGTATGCCCGGTAACTCCTCTGGAAAGACGTCTAAAAACTCACGAACAATAGCTACATCCTCAAGCTTCGGTAGCGATGGCTTCGCAGCTGAAACAACACACATGAAGGCTTGACAACCCTTTCTAAGAAGATAAGACGCTTTCATCGATGAGATGACACGAACACCCTTTCGAGGGCGTGTTCCCTTATAGGAAACTCGAACTCCTGAAGAACTCCTCAAGCGGATTTTCTGGTCGCGACACTCGAAGCGAGCGTCGTATCGCGATAACCAATCCATACCGAGGATAATGTCAAATTCCTCGAGAGGAAATCTCAGTAAGTCCGCTGGAAATGTGGCACAACCAATAATAATCGGAACATCCCTATGGGAAGAAGAGCATGAGAAACCATCTCCTGAAGGCAATGAGATAGAAGTCTCCTCAACAATAGAAGACTCCAGAGCTAGTCTATCGGCGAACTGAGTCGATATAAAAGACAATGAAGCACTAGTGTCGAAAAGGATAAACCACTCGGCACCGAGAACAGAAAATATACCGGCAATCAATGATATCAGGATGAGCCTCAGCCTCTACTCTGTTCATAACAAAGATCTTCCCCTTTGCCTTGCCTCCTCTAGTCGCTGCAGCAGCAGTGGCAGCCTTGCCAAGAGCGGTGTTCCTCTCAGGACACTCGAAAGACCTATGCCCAAATCAATTACAAGTGTAACACTTGTAGGCATTCTTGAAGCAATCAAAACCCGGATGAGATGGTTTACCACAACGGTGGCAAACACTCGAAGTAGTATCTGTGTGAACAGTGGTCTTAGCGACCGGTGCAGAAAACCTCTCAAACCGCTTCTTCTGAGAAGTAGCAGGTGCAGTGGATGGAACAAAATGCCTCTTGCCCTGATAAATCGATCTCTGATGTGAAGAAGAACTCGCAGTAGCAGCACGAGTCTCAGCATTAATAGCCTTGATAGAACTCCAAGCCCAGATAGCATCATCATATACCTCTACAAAGGAAGTAGAGTCTCGGCGAACCATGCTCTCAATGCGGGGCCCCAACTTCCCTCGGTAGAAATACACCCTCTCAGCCTCATCTCTCACAAATCTCGAAGCAAAATGCGCCAGCTGGTTGAACTTGTCAGTAAACTCTTGAACCGTCATCTTCCCTTGCTTGAGATCCATAAACTCCTTCAGTCTCTGTGAACGCAACTCCTTAGGATAAAACCTAGTCTCAATCTTCTCCTTGAAAGCTTCCCAATCGAACAGTGGGTCCAGAAGAAAAGTAGGACCTGTGAGAGTCCACTATCTATCAGCCTCTAAGGTCAGAAAGTGAGTGGCTAGACGCACCCTATCCTCTCTGGCCACTGAATACATGGCAAAACTCTTCTCCATCTCACGAAACCACTCATAAAGAGCAACAGGATCAACTTCGCCTCCGTAGGTCTTTGCGTGACTCTTGGACATCTGAGATGCAATCCAAGAAAAGCCACCAGGTCTGTTGGCATCATTGCCCGGCGGAGGAGGAGGAGGAACTGCTTCAGCTTGATGTCTCTGGTTCTCAAGCACCTGAAGAAGGGCTTGCATTATCGTATTCTCTGCTGCAGAAGTCCTCACCATCCTTCAAAAGAAAAGCAAGTGTTAACTTAGCAATTAACAATCACAAACAGCCTGCAATATAAATCCTTAAATCTACCCCATCTCTCATTCATTATTCAATTATATGGTCAAGTTAAGGTTGGGGGTCACATGAGTGCGTCGGGAGCGACAACGCTCTGATACCAACTGTAAAACCCCTCGTCGCAGCGAAAAATAAAACATACAACATGCCAAAATTTACGCGGAATTTAAACTTTAACATGCATGAATAACGAGGTGAATTAAAACAAAACTGAACGAACTGATATAAACAGAAACATAGATAAGTATACCTGTCTAAGTATGAAAAACATAAATACAAACAGCCTGGGATGGTACATCCCTACATGCACTCAGTACGAAAACAAAACTACAAGGTCTAACTACACGATGTAATAGGTGAGTCATCGATGAACAACGGATCATCGCTCGCTAGCCCTCCATGCAACCCTCAGCTATCCAACCTGTCATGTACCTACATACATGTAAACATGTACGCCATAATCAGTGGGGAGTGACTAGAGTTCTCCTAGCCACCTTTTGTAACGACACGTAACACATAAACATCCAACATACTCCAACATATATATAACATGTGAAGCATATATATCTCGATATCTCAACTCAAATCAACATGCAAATACTATGCAAGGCTCTCAACCAACTTCGGAAACTATTTGGAAGGAGAACCGGTTTTCCTTCCGGTTGCCCGGCCGGGGGTCTTTCAATCCAAACCATTTACAAAACTAGCCAAAGAGTCATCCAATGCCTTGGATGAATAGTTCTAAAATCAATACACTCTATCTACCACAATCAATCAGCAACATCTGATACTATACCCCAACTCAGGCAAGCAGATGCAAACAGCAGTATCTAATACCCACCGCAACTCAGGCAAGCACTAGACACAAATCAGCAGTGTCCAAGTCACGCCCCAACTCAGGTTAGACTTGGTACACAAATTAGCAAGCATACACCCGTAGCCGCTACTCAGGCACGGATGGATACCAATCAGCTAATAATGGTTCATAACGCAACTCAGTCAGAACCATTACTCTTCGTAATGAAATCGGATCCCAACTCAGACCCAACCCACTACGGTCAAACAAACTCACGAAAGGGCAGAGGTCGCAACTCAGACATTTCCCTACCGCATTATCCATACACGAGACAGACCGTACGTCGCAACTCAGACTAGGCCGTCACGCCACAAACACTCACATGTTAAACTAGAGGATCGCAGCTCAGACCATAGCTTGACACGCATCAAACATCAGTATATATCGTACTCTAGCGGTCCCAACTTAAACATATTCCGATATATACTACAACCAGGTCCTTAGTCCTATCTTTCTAGACTTCTAATCAACACTTAATTGACCCCGGGAACTAAGTTGAGGGAGAGTCGGTTTCCCTTTCGGTTACCCGACCGGGGGGTCTCTATCCTCTCTCCATTCCCGAACCCAATGTAGTGCCGTCCATCCTCCGGGGACCTCCAACACACATACAAGGTATACGGAACAAGTCTCAAGCAAATCGGACTAGCCGATCAAAAGATAAAACGATTTTGAAGTGAAAAGGGTTCTCAGCCGGTCGCAGACAGGCTGCCGGTCAGCCGGTTGACAACCCCTCACCCTTAACAGCCTTTGAAAAACAACTATGCGAGGAAGGGTCCCCAGCCGGTCGACCGGCCGCCGGCCACCCGGCTGGGAGACCAATCTCCCTAATTCCTCTTTTACGCCTAAGATCAAACAATAGGGTGTCTCAGCCGGTCGACCGGCGGCCGGCCTACCGGCTGAGCACCCACTCAGCTTAATTACCCAAAATACGAAGAAAACTCTAAATGCCCTCCCAGCCGGTCGACCGGTTCAGAGTCTCTGAACCAAAATTCACGCATTACAGGAATCACAAAAACTTCATGAAATCGGTTCTAGACTTAAGGATAGCAACAATACAAGTTTACCCAGCATATATAACAATCATGTGATACATAAACAAGTGTAAATCTCAACAATAAACACATATGAGCATCAAACTTAGTATTCGTCTTAAGACTATCAAAACTGAAAATGAACACAAAGGCATATGAATCAACCATGTAACCTCAAATAAATCATGTGAGACTAATTCCTAACATGTTACTAAACTTATGCAACAATAACAATACACAAAATCAGAAACCACAATAAGAATCATCAACAAAAGTGCTATTTTAACAAAAAGGCCGAGTTACTCGTAATTGTCACCTTAAAAGCGATTATGCTCCAAAATCCTCCTCAATGACGTAGCTATCAAGTTCAGGATCCTCCAATCCAACCCCTACAACAAAAGAAACGGGTTTTAGAAGCCTAAAACGGAGATTAGCCAAAACAGCGTCTTTTTCGAGTTCGACGAAATTGAAATTGAAAGAGATAGAAAGCTTGGAAATCTCGCAAGGATTCCGAAAATGTGTTATATAAATATACTGTCAAAGAAAATAAGACAATGAACAACACCGAATCGCAAATGCTTTCCTTATAGAACAATTCGTCCCTTATATTGATGCCTGGGATGTTCCGAATTTTCTACAGAGATAAGACGGCGTTCCTCTATTTTTGGCAAGAAAACAGAGATATAATTTCGAAGTAGTAATATGCAATTTGTTTTTCTGTTCGAGATCTTGTATATTCAGTAATTTTTCTAGGGTTCTTACTGATCTATTTCATCCTATATATATAGGAGAATGAAGGGGAAAGGGAGGGGTTTTGAGTCAGATTTCTGAAGAGTCGCAACTCTTCGAAATCACCCGCCAAAATCCGTTTTATTCGAGACCCCCGCATAGTCGTTCGTAAGGCAACTATACCGCGAACTTATAATATAATAGGCTAGTGTACACTCCGTACTTCCCGAACTAACTTTATTATTTATAAGTTCGCCCGTCTCTGAACCAAACCCAAATTACGAAAAATGAACCGGTAATTACTCTTATTACCAACAAAATGTAAGACTTACCTCGATTCGAGTTCGGGAAGAGGTTGAGATGATGATTTTAAGCTTTGAAAGAGGAAGAACAATGGTGAAATGAATGAAAGAGTGAATGAGAAAGAAGATGTCGATAAAGGGTTTATTTTAGGGTTTAAGTAGTGTCCTTTCCTTATTTTGCGTCGGGTTACTTGTTTTGTGAAATGGGTTCAAGACGGGATTTGAATATGCCAAGTTAACATCTTAGGAACTAAGGATATTCTTAAGACGGATCTTAACTGAAAGATTAAAAATAACTTTACGATTTATTATTAAATTATTATTATATTCCTTAAAATAATTCAAAATCCTTAAAATATTATTTATAAAAATACGGGATGTTACATTTCGACATTAATTATGTGCATCACATAAACGTTTCTGGAGGTTCCGCATCGACAGACTACTCCGTTCTAATTCGATAAACCGTGTAATTCTTATCATGAGCGTTTGGAAAATAAATCACTTTTTGATAGGATTAATACTTTCAATCCCTTTGAATATTAGCCAGGAAAGCTTATCTATGGCCATCTCCAATGAGACTAGACAATATGAATAGCCTCTTTTGCTATTATAGAGTATATCATTCGGTTCTAAAGTTTTGTGAGCTTATTAAAATAAATTAAAATAAAACTTATATCAAATAAGTAATAAACATATTTTGAAAGACAATCTAATTTACTTCGGTCAGGTTATTGACATAATATTTATCTAAATTGTTTCATGGATGACGTTATTTGACACATTTATTATATTATAAAGTATGTCGTTGTCAATAACCATTTTAGATTCAATTCTGAAGTGACACTTCCTTCATTAGAATATATTTGGTATTCAATGTAATGACTATTTCAATAGTAAATAAAAATAATTAACTTAATAAGCAAGTAATGGATAATTGTCTTAAGAAGTCATCAAAATATGGCTTCTCATTGTAAATCGTAGATCAGTTTATTAATTTATTTTTTGGTATGTCATTATATGTTCGAAACTGGTAACATCATTCTAATAATCTAATATTAAACAAATATATATAATCATACACTTATGTATATGACGAAAAAGAAATTTAAAATGTTTATAGAATCTCATTAATTAACCTAACGTCAAAGTATTTTAGTTTCTTACTGGCATTTTTTTTTTTAAAAAAATTGGTAATATTTAAAATAATTGTTATTTATTATCTAAGTAATTCATAGGGTATATTATTTTATGCTAGATTATAATTAAAAATGAAGGTTTATTTAGGTAGATAGCATGTAACAACTCGTATTAAATAATCATAAATAAACGTAAATCTACTCGTATATTTAGTGGTAGAAACGTTCAAATAATTACGAATAAAAACTCATTATTATTAATGATACACATAATTTAGTTTTATTTAAATATTAGTGGTTATATAAGTTTCAATTTTAATAAACTAAAACGTTACCTTTGACGTCATAATATAAATAGATACAAGGAAACAATAAATCCTAAACCATTATAAGTGCATTACTTAAAAATTTAAAATAAACAAAGTAAAATAATTTAATTCATTTTTCATAATGAAGTCAAAAACACTCGCCTTTGCAGTTTTTCTAGTTTCAATGTTTGTGATTGCTGAAAATGTTTTTGCTATTGAATCTGCTAACGCGCCTAGCTCTGCCACATTAGATGCGCTCCAAAAATGTGCAACCGACTTAGGTGCAACTTGTGGTGGTGTCATTTCCAAGTATGTATTTGAGAATGGAGTACAAGTATCAAGAGAATGTTGCACCACATTGCTAGAGGTTGGCGAAGATTGTCATGAGCTTCTAACAGAAGTGACTATTGTATACAAGCGTCTTCATCCAGCGAAAAAAGCTAAGCAAGCTTGGCGTAAAAATGATCGAGTATGGCAGCTTTGCAAGAAAAATGGACACGTTTCTTATTAATGCATTAACATAAATAGAACATGTATTCTCAAAAGCAATATTGAATAAAAATGTATTTTTTACATATTCGATTGATCCAAATTGTTTGGTTAATACAATTATTATGATTTAATACCATATTGTTAAAATGGCTCATTTGAACATGGTGGTCCTTAAATTGATAATCAGTACCGATAAAATGACCATTTTTAAAAAATGGTACCAACATAAATAATTATTAGTAAATAATACCAGTTTAATTACTCTGTTCAATAAGTAGTACCAAATCACCGGAAAATCGCAGTTTTTAGGCGGATTTTAATTTTCCCGCCTATATTTTAATTTTTTATACCTATTCTACCCTCCCCTAATTTTCAAACATTTATCCCTCACTTCTCCTATCCCCACCCACCTCTACCACACTCCACCGCACCTCCACCACTAATGCAATGCACCACCCACATAAACAAACAACCCAACCACTACACCTCCACCACCACTCAATTACTCTCTCACTCTTATCACACCTCCACCACCACATCCTTATTCTCACCGCACCTCCACCACCACTCCCTCACTCCCCTCATTAATCACACCTCCACTACCACTCTCTCACTCCCCCACTCTCATCGTCGCCTCTACCATTGGCCGCCACCCCCGACGTCACCACTCCTAGCGTCGCCACTATTGGTCGCCTACTCTTTTGTTGTCGCCTCCCTCTCACTCCCCCTTTTGCGCGACTGTCACGACTTTCACCTCCTCTTCCTCTCCTCAATTTATTTTTCAGATCTTGGTTGAACGGGGTGGTTGTGGTTGTTTTTGGGTGGTGGTGGTGGTTGGAAGATAAAGGGGGGTTAAAGTTGGTGGTGGTAGTGAGGGTGGTTGGGGTGGTTATTGGGTTTGTGGGTCTTATGGTGCTTTAGTTAATATGAGAGTAGTTAATTAGTAAGGGCATTTTGGTCATTTTATGTTATTTTTAGCCGGAAAATGGGACTTGGTACTACTTATTGAACGGGGTAATTAAGCTGGTACTGTATACTAATAAGTTTTTATGTTGGTACTCTTCATTAAAAATGGTCATTTTATTGGTACTGATTAGCAATTTACAATAAAATTTTATCCGAATTGCCCTTTTGATAGTTAGTCTTGGTTGATGAGCAAAATTATATTCTTGATTTCAGCATCTATTTCTTCTTAGTTAGTTATTTAATTGTAAAGGTTAAAAAGGACAGCTAAATTACATGTAAATCACGTAGTTGAAGTCAATTTTATCTAGAAAATGAATAATGAATTGTTAGATAAAAACAATTGTATACTTTTCCGAAACACTTTGAATAGTACTCATATTTCATATCTTTCTTCTAAAACCAAATATTTACATATGGATATGACCTAAAATCGATTAGTGATTCGAAAAACGGATCAATGTATCTTTTATATTATGATCCACGATAGTTCTTCTAAGATATTATATGTTAAACATTTCAAATCGTATGTAGTAGAAACTTTTTCAATAACTAATAATATACTCCTCCGTGATTAAAACAATATATTGATGACTGGCAATAGTGTAAATGCTCTTGTTCTCATTTACTTAAAATGGCTTGGATGCGGTACTCACGGTGGCTCACCATTTAATGTCCTTCACTCACAAATTAACGGGGCCTATTTCTAGCACCTTTCGACATTAATTATGTGCATCACATAAACGTTTCTGGAGGTTCCGCATCGACAGACTACTCCGTTCTAATTCGATAAACCGTGGAGTTCTTATCATGAGCTTTTGGAAAATAAATCACGTTTTGATAGGATTAATACTTTCAATCCCTTTGAATATTAGTCGAGAAAGCTTATCTATGGTCATCTCCAATGAGACTAGACAGCATGAATATCCTCTTTTGCTATTATAGAGTATATCACTTGGTTCTAAAGTTTTGTGAGCTTATTAAAATAAAGTAAAATAAAACTTCTATCAAATAAGTAGTAAACATATTTTCTAAGACTATCTAATTGACTTCGGTCAGGTTATTGACATAATATTTATCTAAATTGTTTCATGGATGACGTTATTTGGCACATTTATAATATTAGAAAGTATGTTGTCAATAACCTTTTTAGATTCAATTCCGAATAAGTGACACTTCCCTCATTAGAATATATTTGGTATTCAATGGAATGACTATTCCAATAGTAAATAAAAATAATTAACTTAATAAGCGAGTAATAGATAATTATCTTAAGAAGTCATCAAAATATGGCTGCTCATTGTAAATCGTAAATCAGTAAATCAATTTATTTTTTGATATGTCATTATATGTTCGAAACTGGTAGCATCATTCTAATAATCTAATATTAAACAAATATATATAATCATAGACTTATGTATATGACGAAAACAAAATTTAAAATGTTTATATAATCTCATTAATTAACCTAACGTCAAAGTATTTTAGTTTGTTACTGACATTTTTTAAAAAAAAATTGGTAATATTTAAAATAATTGTTATTTATTATCTAAGGACTTCATAGGGTATATTATTTTATGCTAGATTATAATTAAAAATGAATGTTTATTTAGGTAGATAGCATGTAACAACTCGTATTAAATAATCATAAATAAACGTCAATCTACTCGTATATTTAGTGGAAGAAACGTTCAAATAATTGCGAATAGAAACTCATTATTATTAATGATACACATAATTTAGTTTTATTAAAATGTTAGTGGTTATATAAGTTTCAATTTTGATAAACTAAAACGTTACCTTTGACGTCATAATATAAATAGATACAAGGAAACAATAAATTCTAAACAATTATCAGTGCATTACTTAAAAATTTAAAATAAACTAAGTAAAATAATTTAATTCATTTTTCATGATGGAGTCAAAAACACTCGCCTTTGCAGTTTTTCTTGTTTCAATGTTTGTGATTGCTGAAAATGTTTTTGCTATTGAATCTGCTAAAGCTCCTAGCCCTGCTACATTAGATACGTTCCAAAAATGTGCAACCGACTTAGGTGCAACTTGTGGTGGTGTCATTTCCAAGTATGTATTTGAGAATGGAGTACAAGTATCAAGAGAATGTTGCACCACATTGCTAGAGGTTGGCGAAGATTGTCATGAGCTACTAACAGAAGTGACTATTGTATACAAGCGTCTTCATCCAGCGAAAAAAGCTAAGCAAGCTTGGCGTAAAAATGATCAAGTATGGCAGCTTTGCAAGAAAAATGGACACGTTTCTAATTAATGCATTAACATAAATAGAACATGTATTCTCAAAAACAATATTGAATAAAAATGTATTTTTTACATATTCGATTGATCCAAAATTGTTTGGTTAATACAATTATTATGATTTAATACCATATTGTTAAAATGGTTCATTTGAACATGGTGGTCCTTAGTGGTGCGATAATCACATAAAATTTTATCCGAATTGCCCTTTTGATAGTTAGTCTTGGTTGATGGGCAAAATTATATTCTTGATTTCAGCATCTATTATATTCATAGTTAGTTATTTAATTGTAAAGGTTAAAAAGGACAACTAAATTACATGTGAATCACGTAGATGAAGTCAATTTTATCTAGAAAATGAATAATGAATTGTTAGATAAAAATAATAGTATACTTTTCCGAAATACTTTGAATAGTACTCATATTTCATATCTTTCTTCTACAACCAAATATTTACATATTGATATGACCTAAAATCAATTAGTGATACGAAAAACGGATCAATGTATCTGTTATATTATGATTCACGTATATATTGCAATAATATGCATAGTAACATAATGGTTCTTCTAAGATATTATATGCTAAACGTTTCAAATCGTATGTAGTAGAAACTTTTTCATTAACTAATATATTCCTCCGTGATTAAAACAATATATTGATGACTCACAATAGTGTAAATGCTCTTGTTCTCATCTACTTTAAATGGGTTGGATGCGGTACTCACGGTAGCTCACTATTTTGTGTCCTTCACTCACAAATTAACGGGGCCTATTTCTTGCACCTTTCGACATTAATTATGTGCATCACATAAACGTTTCTAGAGGTTCCGAATCGGCAGACTACTCCGTTCTAATTCGATAAACCGTGGAGTTCTTATCATGAGCGTTTGGAAAATAAATCACTTTTGATATGATTAATACTTTCAATCCCTTTGAATATTAGTCGGGAAAGCTTGTAACAACCCGACCCACCACGGTCCTAACACATCCCCAATAAGATGGGAGATATGCTTTTGGGCGCATCATTTGTCCTCACTTAAGCCCAAAAGCACAAGGCCTTGTTACTAAGTGGTGGGTGGAAGTTATTATAAACATATCACAAGCCTCACATTCTACCGATGTGGGACAAGTTTCCTCTCACACTCTTGGGGTGTTACAAACTCCCCCACTTAAAGAACACAACGTCCTCGTTGTGCCTCAAACTTGACCACAACCAGGGCCAGAATCCTCCCCCTCTAGGTGTGTGACTCGGGTACTCCCGACCACAGGCTCACCACACGGTCGCAGGGTCGCTCTGATACCATTTGTAACAACCTGACCCACCACGGTCGTAACACATCCCCAATAAGATGGGAGATATGCCTGTGGGCCCATTATTTGTCCTCACTTAAGCCCAAAAGCACAAGGCCTTGTTACTAAGTGGTGGGTGGAAGTTATTATAAACATATCACAAGCCTCACATTCTACCGATGTGAGACAACTTTCCTCTCACACTCTTAGGGTGTTACAAAGCTTATCTATGGTCATCTCCAATGAGACTAGACAACATGAATAGCCTCTTTTGCTATTATAGAGTATATCACTCGGTTCTAAAATTTTCTGAGCTTATTAAAATAAAGTAAAATAAAACTTATATCAAATAAGTAATAAACATAGACAATCTAATTTACTTCTGTCAGATTATTGACATAATATTTATCTAAATTGTTTCATGGATGACGTTATTTGGCACATTGATAATATTATAATGTTAGAATATCTAATAATATTCTAATGGCCTATTTGTGTCGGGTTTTAACATAAGTTAAACTCATATTAAATATTACGAGACTTTAATATATAAGATGGTATCGTGATGGATCAGTCCCGATTAAAATAATTAAAGTCCGAGAATTATTATTCCCTCTTACCTTACCCTAATATATCCCGTCTTTCACAATAAGGTACGATCGGTTTTCGATTATACAAAAAGGTACGTAGTATATTATTATATATATACTATGAAACAAGATAATCATTAACAATCATTATCCTACAAAAACACAAAACAGTAAACGTACTTTGAAATTGAAAGAGTGGAAGACAGTTTCTTCTCCATCATCAAGAAACATTAAGGAAAGGGTCAAGGAGGAGAATCAATTGTTTATACTTCTTTTGTATTGATTGCGTCTGTAAGACATGGACCAAGGTTAGTTCTTTATTCCGTCTTAATTGTACTCAAGGGTTGAATTAATTCAAGTCTATATTGATTCTTGGGACTGATTTCATTATAGAAATCATAAAGTGTATCTTACATTTGGTATTAGAGCCATTATAGATTTGATTAATTTACTCATTAAAGATTATACAAATTAAATTCTTTTTGCCTGAAATTCTGAGCGAAAATGGTTTTGTTGCTGTGTTTGATATCCCTTTGATCGTGAAAAGTATTCTTGATACTCCTGCATATTGATAATCATGATTCGAGTCCGTGCTTCGAATTTCTTCTGAAAATCATAGACTTTGATTAATTGGAAATGCATTGATGTCATTAATAAATTGCAATTGTAAAGTCAAAATTTTAATTCCAGAAACTTGACAAAATTTTGCTTTCCTGGCAAATATAATTAAGCGTCAAAACAATTGTAAAGTCATAAGTAAAGTATAATTATTTGCAATTATATTGCTTCCGCTGCTTCTAATGGTAAACCTTAACATGTCGTCTTTGTATTATTGTCCTTTTTTGTTTTGTTTGTTTGTTCATAAATAAGAATAACGTACAAAATTTTGTGACAGAATACTTGATGATATTATTTTTTCTCATGAATGTAATATTTAGGCAGTAACATTACAGAACATGTAAAATCATGAAATGATGTTTGGTGTATCAATGATTTTCTGCATTATCAATAAAGATCATGGTGTTTCGTATATTTGCCTCTAGTAATTGATTCATGATTATCGTATTTGTTATCATTACGGCTTGTAGATAATATGTACGTACGAATTATATTCGAAAGAGCAAACATATTAAAGTAATGGGTAAATTCATGTAAAGTTTAGTGATATATTTACCATTAAGTTTAAATGTTTATTTTGTATATCACATGTTAGTCACCAAAGTGGCCTTGTTATATTACATTTAGACATTTAAAAATGAAAGTTATTAATTGATCATGATTAAAGAGCGAGAGATGTTTAAATGATATAATAGTTTGAGTGATCAATTATTTTGTCCTCTATATTTTTGGGAGATCACCCAAAGGTGGGTCATTAAAATATAGTTGATGATATAAAAGGATTAATTATTCATAAATTGGGTCTAGTAGCATGTATATCCAAAAATAGCATTCTTATTAGATTTCATGTATGTTATAATTAATTGTTAAAGTATATATATTAACATCAATAATGGTTACTTGTGTTTAAGTGTTTCCCAAAGGTCATTTAAATACTTGTATGAAAGTTTTATTTAATATTATTTGAATCTGTATGATAGTTTATTTTCAAAGCACTAATAGATAAACATGTATAAATGTTTACAGCATCTCCAAATATGTTTGCATCTGCTAACTCTTTTGTAAAGTTCAATGAGCTTAATTATGATGAGTGGGCATTAAAGATCCAGTACACTCTGGGTATAATGTCATTGGACATTGCCATTGTTTTGGTAAAATTTCTACCGGGTCAATTGATTGTGTTATGAGTCAAAGTGCCAACCAATATGAGGGTTTATGTAAAAGATAAATGCAAAAACAAAAATGAACAAAGAATAACACGTAAAATTTTTGGTGACGCGGAAAAACCCGTTTAGGGAAACAACCGCGGGGGGAACGGAATCCCACCAATATTTTTACTATGATCGAAGGTTTTTCACTGTAGGGACGGATTACAAGTATTTTGCTAGAGAAGTAGGGTTTTACAACGTATGAAAAAATTCGATTATAAGAAGTGCCCTAGCCTTTCCTTTTATAGCCGCGGATTTAAGCTTAACCAACTTCTGCTCTGGCCCTGGAATGTAGGAGTGGATATCGGGGAATATTCCTTTAGGGTTTTGACCCATCCTCCTATTCCAACAGCTCTTTTTCTGCGCCTGATCTGTATTTGGTCTGCGTCTGATGTGCCTCTGATCTGCTTCTGGCGTTGGGCTGCGTATTTATTCATCACTGGGCCCAGTAGTGAGATGTAAATTTTTGGGCTAAACAATTTCCCCCAAATTTCAGCCTAACCTTGGCTTTTAATTGGGCTGGAATTTCCTTTCGTGCCTTTGAATACGCTTCTGAGTTAATGGAGGTAGTTGGGGTTTCGGCAACTGTTCACAGCCGCTCTTTTGTCCCATCTGCCCCACTTGCCCCATCACTTCTTTAACTGCCTTGTCCCCCATTATTTACTCTCTTTAACCCTTCAGTTTTGCCTTTTGAAATTTAACTTTCAAATTTAACCCACGTGATTCTCCTATAAATACCCCCTTTAACCGTGTACTTTATTTTACCTCTTTCAAAAAATTTACCTTCTTTCTTGCTTTCTCTTGCTTTCTTGCCTTTCTTACCTTTCTTTTTTCATCTGTTGCGAAATTCTTTTACCGCTTTCGTCTTTTTACCATGTCTGCTCCTGAATCCTCTTCTGCTACTCCTGTTGCTACTCCTGCCCCTGCTGGATCTTGTGGGTCTGTTCCTGCTTCTGAGGAGTATTCTTGCCCTTTCCCTTCACAAGGTCTACTTGCTGCGAAGCACTTGTGTGACTCTACCTTCAATGAGTCCCACGCGTCTCTCATCAAGGTTCGGTTCGGGTTTCCGGATGAGGTTGTCTACCACTTCCCCCGTGCCGGCGAGAAAGCCGACTTTGAGAGGGAGGGGTGGACTTGCTTCTACGAGTACCCCTTCCGTTTGGGTCTCAGATTTCCTTTCCCTGATTTAATTGTTGATTCCTGAAGTTAACCAAACTGGCCATGTGTCAGATTGCTCCGCATGCATGGAGGATCTTGCTCAGCATTTGCGCCCTGAACCGTGAACGAGGGCTGAACATCGGTTTAGCCGACTTGGGGCAGTGGTTCGCCCCTCGTTCTCTGGGCCATTTTCAGTGCACCATTCGTGGTCATGATAATATGCCTTCTGCTATTGTTTTTTTCCACCACTCCTGATGATAGTAAGTGGTTCAATCGTTTTATTTTTGTCAAGATCGACACTCTTCCTTCCTCCCCAGACTATATCTTTGCCAACTGGCAGCCTGTGGAAGGTACTACCTCTGCTCTGGTGTTGGTTTTGCCAGATTGCTTCGCTGTTGGTTTCATGCTGATGGTTTTTATTGGCTTCTGCAGGGCATAGTTTGGCTAAGTTCCCAGATGCTGTGGATCCCCCTACTTCGAAGGCCAAGCTCCTGGACCTTCCTGCCGAGGAGAGAACTTTCTCCAGGCTGGTCCGGGATTCTGCTGTTCTGGCGGTAAAGAAGGAAGGTACGGTGTTTTGATATGGCTGTTTTTTCTGGGTAGGTTATGTTTGGTTTTATACTGACTTTTGTCTTTCCAGGCAAGCCCAGAGTTGATATAAGTAGGGTGATGCAGCTGCGTAGGAAGAGGTTGGCTCCTGGGGATGCTGGATCCTCGAAGAAAAAGAAAGTGGATGCTGTTGAGGGGAGCTCTGCTGGAGCCGGGTCCCAGGCTGCCCCAATTGAAGTTGATACCGTTGATCTGGTTCAGGAGTCTGTTCCTGAGGTTCCCTTCGTTGATCCGTCTCCTCTGGTGGTCCTTCCCTCCATTCCTACTCCTGGCTTTAAGCCTGTTTTGGAGCAGCTACCTCGAACACTCTCTGGAGAATCTTCCTCTCCTTCTCTGCAGCTGGAGTTTCCAGGAGACTTTGGAGGTTCCCAGACCAAGCTCTGGCCTACTCTGAACTCCCTATTGTTCCCTGCCTCTGCCTCTATTCTAAAAAAGCGTCCCTTCCGGGACTTGCCCAAGCGTGTTGCTGAGGTCTCCTTTGAGGTAGATTTTTTTTTTTTTTTTTTTTTTTTTTTTTTTTTTTTTTCCTTTTTTTTTTTACTTGACTTGGCGTGCTTCTAGGCTCTGGAGCTGGCGTTGTGCACTAAGCAGCAGAGCGAGGAGTTGCTGACGGATCTCCAGCGCATGAAGGTGGCTCATGACGCTGCTCTGGAGAGGATGGAGGAGGCGAAGCTCAGCTCTGAGGAGGTCTTGAGGGGGAATCTGCGACAGGCGGTTGATCGTTTTCGTCGGGAGGTGATTGCTGGCCAGGAGAAACTTAAGGCCCAGGAAGAGAAGCTCAAGGCTCAAGAGGAGGAGCTCAGGACCCTGGAGGGATCGTCCCAGGACCAGTTAGCCGCAGCTCAGTCTAAACTGGAGCGGGCTTTAACCTCGGAGGCTGATCTGGTCCTGAAGGTGGAGGCTCTGGAGCATAAAAAGGCTGGCTTGCAGAGAGCATTAATTGAGGCTGTTGCCTACACCGCTGCTGAGACCCGGGTGAAGTGTGTTCGGGAGTTCCAGGAGGGTAGCCATACTACTTGGGACTTGGCAGTTTTGGAGAAGGCCTTTGCTTCTGACTTTCCTGATGGTTTAAACATGGATCTGATTTCCGATGATGATGAGGAAGAAGGTGAGGTAGGGTTCCAGGATGCTGGAGAGGAAGTGACCTCTGACCCTACCAATGCCGATGCTGCTGCTCCTACTCCTGATGAGTAGGTTTTTCAAAGAATTTGTCTGTTGGGCCCTGATATGGGCGTTAATATTTTCTTTTGAACTTCGGATGCCCCTGCGTGGGCTTAACTTTGTAACTTTTTGCTGCTGGTCCGGGTGGACCAGTAAAAACAATCCTGCCACTGGTCCTGGTGGATCAGTGGAAATATTTTCGTTTTGAGCTGCCTTGAGCAGCTTTTAATCGTATGTCCCCGTTGTATGGGGCTTTGTCTAATCTGTTGGTTTTTCTGCCGTTGTTCTGGCGTTTTTCTTTTGTACATGCATGTTTCGTTTGTGTTTTGGCCATCGCTGCTTTGGTGTGCTGGCCTGGTGTTTTGTATACCCATCCCTATACTGGGGTGCCAGGCTTAACTTAGGTTCTCCTGTGATCAGTGCAGATTTCCTCTTTAGGTCAGTCCACTAGGATAGGTAAATTCTGGTCCAGAAAATAAATGATGAAAATTTTTCCTTTTAAAAGACTTAAAAGTTGAAAATGTACTAAGGTTTGAAATTACAAGACTTAGGCTACTAAACTTTTTTTTTTTTTTTTTTAAAAATATAAAGGCAAGATATCATTCTAAACTTAGGTTTATAACACATATAAAGGTAAAACAAAATTTTAAGCTGAACCAGAGTAAACTTTATACAGAGTAGAACCTGAGTCTAAGGGAGCTGCTCTGGTCTGGTGGATGCACCTTTAGATGATATACTTTTTTAAGTGAAGTATATTCCATGATCTGGGTATCATTTCCCCTTCCATTGTCATTAGCTTGTAGGCCCCATTACCAACTATGCTTTCAACCTGGTATGGGCCCTCCCAGTTATAAGCGAACTTTCCGGCTTGTCTATTTTTGGTGTTCTGGAACACCTTTCTCAGGACCAGATCTCCTACTTGCAGGGTTCTGATCCTGACATTCTTGTTGTAGCTCCGAGCCACCATCTGTTTGTATGAAGCCATCCTGACATAGGCACTGGTCCTGAGTTCATCAACAGTGTCCAGGCTGCTTTTCATTTCTACTTGGTTCTGGTCCTCAGTTATACTCCCGTATCTGTGGGTTGGGATTTTGACTTCAGAAGGGATCACAGCTTCTGCTCCGAAAACGAGGCTAAAGGGGGTCTGACCTGTTGCTACTTTTGGAGTAGTTCTGTCAGCCCACAGGACCAGAGGAAGCTCCTCTGCCCATTTCCCTCCCATCTCTTGTAGTTTCTTTTTCATATTTTCGATAATGATCTTATTACTGGACTCAGCTTGTCCGTTGGACTGAGGATTTCTGGGAGTAGACTTTTGGAGTGATACATTCCACCCAGCACAGAATGCCTCGGTTTTCTTCCCAATGAATTGGGAACCATTGTCACATATTATTTCTGAAGGAATGCCAAATCTGGTGAATATATTACGCTTGATAAAAGAAATGACCTGTGCCTCGGTGGTCTGGGTGAATGACTCTGCTTCGATCCATTTAGAGAAGTAGTCAGTCATTGCCAACATGTACAACTTGTTTCCTGGTGCTCTGGGGAGAGGTCCCACAATATCCATTCCCCACTTCATAAAGGGCCATGGGGATATGACCGGGTGCAGGGGTTCTGCTGGTTGGTGGTTGACAGGTGCATGCCTTTGACAGGCGTCACACTTCCTTGCGTATTCCTTTGCATCTTTGCGCATTGTGGGCCAGAAGTACCCCATTCTGAGAGCTCTGTTGGACAGGCTTCTTCCCCCTGCATGATTTCCACAGTCGCCACTGTGGAGGTCATGCAAGACTGTCTGTGCCTCGGTCTGGTCCAGGCATCGCAGATATGGCCCTGCTAATGACTTTCGGAACAGGATTCCATCAATCAGTAGGAACCTGGAAGCCTTCATCCTTGATGCCCGTCGTTGAGGGTACCAAAGATAAATTTATAATTCCTAACCTTAACAATAGATAGTGAAAGTCAGGGTCGAACCACAAAGAGGTGGGGGATGTTTATTGTTTTAATGTTAATGTTTAAGGTAACAAATTTGGGGTTTGATTGATTGATTATTATATCTAAGGCAAAGATTAAAATAAAACAAGAATTAAAAGATGAGAATAAAATATAATAAAAGAGGATGCTAGGATGTTTGGGTAATAAATAGCTAAGGTAAAATAAATCCTAAGGTCAACATGTATTGCAGTCGCGTAAGGGGGTGTAACATATCTTTTTAGGTCTATGCTACCTAATAGCTCCTTTCGGCCTATGCTATTAGTTCCTAGGTCTCACAATTATTGGGTGTCAACAATAAGGGTGATTCCTAAATCCCAGGTTACATACCTTTCAGCCTTGAGTAACCTATCCGTCTTAAGGTGTAAACCAATGCCCTTCCCGTATCTTTCAATCTTGGGTAGGTCATTACTAACATCCTACAAGTCTCCTATTGGTCTCATTGCAGGATATTATAATTTATAAGAAAAGACGAAATAAGAAAACAGACGCAAGTGGTCGACCGACCGGCTACTCCAGTCGGCCGACCACGGCCTCGGTCGACCGACCGACTATTCCAGTCGGCCGACCGTGGTCCTGCTACAGGTCGGGTTTTCGGATTTTATTTACCTATGCATATTATTCCCTACATCCTAACATATGAAAATTAGTTACTCATAACTGTTAAGACGAATATAAAATTGGGAATAAACATAGAGAACATAGTCAATAAACTAAGCATGCAAGATTCAAATAAAGCTTGGGATTCTAACTTAACAATTGTAATAAAAGCAATAAGAAAAATAATGAAACTGGATCAAAGAAGAATTACCACAATTGGAATTAAGGCAGAACGGAATTAACTTTATTGAATACTTGGGAACTATTGAAAGATTACAAAACTAAAGCTTGAATAAAACTGAATATGATAAAGACTTGATACTAAAAGATTCGATAGATGAAAGATCAGATGCAAAACCCTAATCACAAGATTAGTTTTTATAGGGTAAAGACTAGAGTTTCCTTATAATTCTAATTCTACTTTATTTCCGAAAAAAAAAAAGAAATCGCATGGGCTTTAATCTGGTCGGCCGACCCGTATAACTGGTCGGTCGACCACTTCTTGCTGGGCTTCTCTTATTTCCGGCCCTTTCATGAAAATTGGACTTTATAAAAATCGGGCCTGGTCGACCGACCCGTTTAGCTGGTCGGTCGACCGCTTCTGTACGGAAATCTTCGGATTTCTTCTGTTTTGACTCTTGGTACTTGATTTTGACTCCAGTTGACTTTCCATTTATTCCTTAATTTAAGCTAAAGACTTGAGGATACGAATTTGGTGCTAAATCGTCTCTTTTCCGCATAAATCTGCAAAAGTGCATAAAAATACGAAAGTACACAATTTGTGGGAAATAAAGGCTAAAACATAGTAAATGAGTGACCAAATACGTGTAAAAATAGATGTAAAACATCATAAAATAGACACGTATCAAATTCCCCAAACCAAACCCTTGCTTGCCCTCAAGCAAGAAATAGACTCGATCTTAACTAATGGAACGATTTTAATCTCAGAGCGAAATTTACACGTAAACCTAAACCAATGCCAAGAACAAAATGAGATAATATTCAAATCATGCAAACGAGTTATAGGGTTGTCAAACTTGAAAACATAAAGACTATAGAGACTTATACCATGGACTCTCGCGGTACGCTCGAGACACTCATGAAGCAAAGGGTGAGTATATGTAAAAGATAGAAAGAAGTAATTTTGTAGAGACACTCACCTAACTGCGACCCATGGAAACATGCCTGCAATCTAATATGAACAAGAATTCTACAACTTTGTACAACAATCTCATTTAAGTGACCTAGATACATGCAAATGAGGTACGAAAGATATGTGAGGTAAAAGGTAGAAGTGGTTAACATGTTTTTGGAAATGTGGGGTTAGTAGCCAAGCTAGTAAAACCGGTTCCCAACAACATATTTCACAACTTTTGATATTAAGAAAGTGCTCTTTTGTAGCACAACTCTCACATTAAATATAAGAAAGGACTCCCAGATATTTTTGAATGAAGTACGGGAGTGATAACATATAAAAGAAAGGGATTTTTGGAACGAATTTTTTTCTGATGATGTCAGGTGGTCGGCCGACCCAAGAAACTGGTCGGTCGACTGACTTTCGTATTTTCCGGATTTTTTTTTTTTCGTTTTTCTTTTCTTTCTTTATTTGAATTTTTCTGTTCTTTTCCTTTTCTTGCTTTCTTTCTTTCTTTTCTCTTTTTGCTCATGATAGCACACTAACCAAGATGCCTCAAAAAAATCAAACCAAAGACCACAAATACTAGCTTGGAAAGGTAGGCTAAGTATGGGATGTAGTTTTGGGGGAATAAAAAGGCAATTCTGGCTATGTGAAGCTTATGGGTAAATAAGAGAAAATGGATCCCAAATGCACGTATCAAGACTCACAAAACGAGATAGTAGAACAAGTATATAGCATTTCAAGTTCATGTTTATGCATATTGATGTAACATGTTCCAAGGGGAGTACTACTCACATCCTAGACGACTGGTTTAAGAATGAAACCAGGAAACAAGCTCTAAAACTTAGAATGTATAAGTAGGTTACCAAGGTATAAGTCAAGTCTCAAGATATGCAAGTTGACAAAAACTCGTAGATATGCAAAAGACTCTCATACTAAAACAAGTTGACAAGGCAATGTAAAGGCAAAACATGTAAGAAAGCAAAATCATCCTTGAAATACTATCGTTCCGACTCGACCTATATGCTAAAATAAACGTGCATTTTTTTGAATTTTAATTTTTTTTTTTTAATTTTTTTTTTGGATTTTTGTATATATAAAGAAAATAAAGAAAAGGACGATGCAAGACAGAAATGCAATAAACGTGTGACAAAGTGCAATGCATGTAACACGAAACCATTCCCCAAACCAACCCGCACAATGTCCCCATTGTGCATTAGCCTAAGTAAAGGTTTCAGAAAAATAAAAGAAAGATGCAGAGAGAAAAAAACTAAGGAAAAACTGGAAAGAACTCACTGGGTTAAAAGATGTAAGAGAAAAACCTCCCCAAACCAGCGTAAGCTGGGAGGTTTTGGTGGCTAGCAGTGCCACTCAAGTATCCAATTTGATTTCACGAGTTCCAAGGATGAGAAACGAAAGACTGCAGCGGACAGTAGGTCGACCGACCGGTGTTTCTGGTCGATCGACCTCCTGTGAACAGCGGAAAAATCTGCGATACAGCGCCTCTGGTCGACCGACTGATGATTCTGGTCGGTCGACCAGCTGAGTCCTGGAGGTCTTTGTTTCTTCGGAAATCCTGAAAAAACAAGAAAATATGCGCGCCCAACAATGCGCGAAATGCCAAAACGATTCTTAAAGTCTTAACTACTAGCAAACCGAACTAAAAAGTTTCACACAACATAAAATAAATTGTCTTAAAACTGCAATTTAAAAACAACTATCCGCTAAAGATGCGGAAGATATCCGACCACGGCTTCTGACGGCACGCCGTAGTCTCCACAGTTTTTGCTTCAGTGGCAAAACACATCTTCTTTCCTCCATCGCAAAGCATATGCGACGGTCTCTCTTCTTGAGCCTGCCTCCTCTTCTTTTTCTCCTCTCGATCCACGACGTCTGGATCCTCATCCTCTTCATAGCTTAGGCATCCCATTCCTCCTCTCTGGATGATGACTTCCTTCTCCTTGGGTTTCCCCAAACCAATTCCTGCAATAGTCATAATAGAGGTGTCCTCCCTATTGCTCCCAATCTGGGGCGGAGGTGTAAAAACAGATATAGGAACAGGTAATAAAGGTGGAGAAGTAGTGATGACCTCACACTTCTTCTCAGAAGTGATAGCATTACATGTGATGGGGGTCATAGCATCCTTCTTCCTATAGGATAGGCCATAGATGATAGAGTGTTTGCCTACCTTGAAAGTTAGAGTCCCAGTGCCTACATCTATAATGGCACCTGCAGTGTGAAGAAAGGGTCTTCCTAGAATGATGGGTATATGGGCATCCTCTGGGATGTCCAAAACAACAAAGTCTACTGGGAAGAAAAACCTGTCAATACGCACAGGGATGTTTTCTAACACCCCTACAGGTTCCATTGAAGTGCGATCAGCCATCTGGACCGTCATACTGGTCACTGCAAATTCGGTCATTCCTAGTTTTAAGGCAACGCTTAGGGGCATGACACTTATACTAGCACCTAAATCGCATAGAGCCTTCTTTACTGGGAAGGTTCCTATATTACAGGGGACAGAAAAACTTCCAGGGTCCTCTAGTTTATGAGGGGCAATGACATGTGTTAAATAACTGGATGACTCTTCAGTGAGAGCTACAGACTCAACCTTTTCTAGAGACCTCTTTCTTGACAAAAGCTGTCTCATGAATTTAAGATAAGAAGGAACTTGTTGAACTAATTCTAAAAATGGAACTTGAACATTTAATGAACGAATTACATCTTTAAATTTGTCAAAAGATACCTGATCCCTTGAAGGCACGAGTCTTTCTGGGAAAGGAGCAGCTGAGGATTCGGTATTTGCAGTCCTTTTTAAAAATCTGGGGGTCTTGTCACCCCTGAAAAGAAAGTCCCGTAAGTTATTCGGCAATTCTGGACGAAAGGGAACCTCAGATTCTGCTTCAGTGGTCGGTCGACCAGTATCCTCGGTCGGTCGACCAGTCTCCTGTTCAGCTGATATTTTCTGATCCTGCCCCGTGGTCGGTCGACCAGATTCCTTGGTCGGTCGACCGACTTTGCTGTTACTCGCTGTTTTTTCTTTCTCAGCCCCCACTTTAGCTCCACTTCGCAGGGTTACGACGTTTAGAGTCTCCTTCTTCTGGTCTGGTTTGGTCGGAAGTTGACCCGGAGCCCTAGTATCATTCTTGCTTGCAATCTGAGCAATCTGGGACTCTAACATCTTCATCCCTGCCTCTCTAGCCTGCGACTCCTTCTGAACCAACCCAATAAGATTTTGGATAAGAGCATCTGTGTTGGGTGGTGGATTGGAAGGTGGTTGAGGGTTGAAAGGTGGTCTTTGGAAATTCTGTTTATGAGGGGGTACATAGGTGGAATTTTGCTGAGGTTGCATGTGCTGTGGGTTTTGAACATTCTGGCTTGTCCACCTTAGGTTGGGATGGACATTATTATTATTTGGGTCATAGAAATTGTTCCCACGATAATGCTGAAAAGCGGCACATGTCTCATTAGATGAAGTACAGAATTTTGACACATGCCCTTCTCCACCGCACCTCTCACAAGCAAAGGGTCCGTCCTGAACGGCGTTCACCTGGTAAATTCCTCCCTTGCTTCCACTCCCTAGATCGAGCTTTCCTGCAGCCTCAAACTTTTCCAACTTGGCCGTTAAGGCCTCAATTGCTGACAGGTTGTACTCAGATTTTCTCTGATTTCCTCTGGAAGTACCATGCTCAGCGCGGTGCACAGCAACATCTTCTATTAACTTGAGACCCTTAGTCTCTCCTGAATTATCCTGGAACCTTCCATTAGCTGCAGCATCTAAGTAGGCCCTGTTGTCATCATAGAGGCCATTGTAGAACTGGTTGCAAAGAAACCATTGTTCGAATCCGTGATGTGGTATGGATCGAACAAGTCTCTTGAACCTGTCCCACGCCTCGCTAAAGTCTTCATTGGGACCTTGCTTGAAATTGGTGATCTGCGCTCTTAAAGCATTTGTCTTTGATGCAGAGTAATATTTTCTGTAGAAAGCTAGGGCTAAGGTGTTCCAATTTGTAACTCCCGCAGCAGTGCGGTCAAGGTCTCTGTACCATTCTCTCGCAGAGTCCCTAAGGGAGAAGATAAACATGGTCTGTTTAATCTGGTCCTGCGTCACTCCTTCTGGGGGTGCTATAGAGCATATGTAATCTGTGAAGATTTCAATATGCTTAGCAGCATCCTCATTGGCCGAGCCTCCAAATTGGTTTCTTTCAACCATAGTAATATAGGCAGGCTTGGCCTCGAATGGCTTCCCAGTACCTGCAGGTAAAGTGAACCCTTTGTATAGGTCCTTTGCCTGAGGCATAGAGTGACTGGCAATAGTAGCTTCTTCTGTCATGTTATCTTCTTCTTTAGGAAAAACTGGAAAGCAGGTTAAAGATGGTGTTTTTGGTGAAGGTGGATTGATGGGTGAATTTGGTTGTGAAGGTGGTGTTTTTGGTGAAGATGGTGGTAACTCGAAAAGGTCTTCTTGAAATAAAGAGGATGGTGACCCTCCCTCTTGATTTGCTAGAAGTTGCTTTCTTCTTTCCCTAAGAGTCCTCTCAATTTCGAGATCAAGTGGTAAGAGTTCTCCTTGAACTGACCTGCGCATAAGAGGAAACTACAAGAAAAAGGTGAGAAGGTTTAAGGAACAAAAAGTTCCTTAAACAAAGAGAAACAAAAACAAAGAACAATAAACACTGGCGTCACCTCCCCGGCAACGGCGCCAAAATTTGATGCCCGTCGTTGAGGGTACCAAAGATAAATTTATAATTCCTAACCTTAACAATAGATAGTGAAAGTCAGGGTCGAACCACAAAGAGGTGGGGGATGTTTATTGTTTTAATGTTAATGTTTAAGGTAACAAATTTGGGGTTTGATTGATTGATTATTATATCTAAGGCAAAGATTAAAATAAAACAAGAATTAAAAGATGAGAATAAAATATAATAAAAGAGGATGCTAGGATGTTTGGGTAATAAATAGCTAAGGTAAAATAAATCCTAAGGTCAACATGTATTGCAGTCGCGTAAGGGGGTGTAACATATCTTTTTAGGTCTATGCTACCTAATAGCTCCTTTCGGCCTATGCTATTAGTTCCTAGGTCTCACAATTATTGGGTGTCAACAATAAGGGTGATTCCTAAATCCCAGGTTACATACCTTTCAGCCTTGAGTAACCTATCCGTCTTAAGGTGTAAACCAATGCCCTTCCCGTATCTTTCAATCTTGGGTAGGTCATTACTAACATCCTACAAGTCTCCTATTGGTCTCATTGCAGGATATTATAATTTATAAGAAAAGACGAAATAAGAAAACAGACGCAAGTGGTCGACCGACCAGCTACTCCAGTCGGCCGACCACGGCCTCGGTCGACCGACCGACTATTCCAGTCGGCCGACCGTGGTCCTGCTACAGGTCGGGTTTTCGGATTTTATTTACCTATGCATATTATTCCCTACATCCTAACATATGAAAATTAGTTACTCATAACTGTTAAGACGAATATAAAATTGGGAATAAACATAGAGAACATAGTCAATAAACTAAGCATGCAAGATTCAAATAAAGCTTGGGATTCTAACTTAACAATTGTAATAAAAGCAATAAGAAAAATAATGAAACTGGATCAAAGAAGAATTACCACAATTGGAATTAAGGCAGAACGGAATTAACTTTATTGAATACTTGGGAACTATTGAAAGATTACAAAACTAAAGCTTGAATAAAACTGAATATGATAAAGACTTGATACTAAAAGATTCGATAGATGAAAGATCAGATGCAAAACCCTAATCACAAGATTAGTTTTTATAGGGTAAAGACTAGAGTTTCCTTATAATTCTAATTCTACTTTATTTCCGAAAAAAAAAAAGAAATCGCATGGGCTTTAATCTGGTCGGCCGACCCGTATAACTGGTCGGTCGACCACTTCTTGCTGGGCTTCTCTTATTTCCGGCCCTTTCATGAAAATTGGACTTTATAAAAATCGGGCCTGGTCGACCGACCCGTTTAGCTGGTCGGTCGACCGCTTCTGTACGGAAATCTTCGGATTTCTTCTGTTTTGACTCTTGGTACTTGATTTTGACTCCAGTTGACTTTCCATTTATTCCTTAATTTAAGCTAAAGACTTGAGGATACGAATTTGGTGCTAAATCGTCTCTTTTCCGCATAAATCTGCAAAAGTGCATAAAAATACGAAAGTACACAATTTGTGGGAAATAAAGGCTAAAACATAGTAAATGAGCGACCAAATACGTGTAAAAATAGATGTAAAACATCATAAAATAGACACGTATCAATCCTGAAGCTGCGTGCCTCTTTCTTACTGCTGGGTTGGATATCATGCTGCAACCAGTCCAGGTATGGCTTTCGCCAGTCTTGTTCTGGCTCCTGGTCTGGGTTGCTGCTGTAGATAGGTAGCTCCACCTGGTCGGAATCTGGTCCAGGAATGGCTGGTTTGAGGACATGGGTGATTGGAATACTGGCTACGTCGGCTGGTTTGAAGGTTGAGCCTAGAGTTGCCAGTGCATCTGCCTCTGCGTTCTGCTCTCTGGGTACTTGCTGGATGCAGAATTCCACGAATCTGCCGATTAACTCCTTTGCTACGCACAAGTATGCTGCCATTGTGGGGTCTCTTGCTTCGTATGTCCCATTGACATGATTCACAATTAGTTGTGAATCACTATATACATTAATATGGTTGATTCCCATGTCCAAGGCTAGTTGCAGTCCCAGGACTAGGGCTTCATACTCAGCCACATTATTTGTGGTCTTGAACTCACATCGGACTGCTTGGGTGATTAGATCCCCTTCTGGTGATCGGAGGATCAACCCAACTCCAGACCCTCTGGTGTTTGAAGCTCCATCTACTCGCAACTCCCAGGTGCCTGGTTTGGCACCCTGGTGTAGGTGCAGGATTTCCTGCTCTGCTTGGGTCTGGAGTGCTCGGCTGAAATCAGAGACGAAATCTGCGAGGGCTTGTGACTTTATGGCTGTGCGTGGTTCAAACTGGAGGTCGTACCCACTGAGGTGCACTGACCACTTAGCCATTCGTCCTGATAATTCTGGCTTTCTCATAACCGTCTTGAGTGGGTGATTGGTAACCACTGAGATGGTATGAGATTCGAAGTATGGACGCAGCTTATAGGATGCTGTGACCAATGCCAATACTAGTTTCTCCAGTGAGGTATACCTTGCTTCTGCTGGCAGTAATGACTTGCTGACGTAGAACACCGGGTGCTGAGCTCCTTCGTGCTGTCGGACCAGAACTGCGCTTACTGCTGCTTCGGTTACTGAGAGGTACAGGAGCAGGACCTCCCCCTGCTCTGGCTTGGATAGCAGGGGTGGGCTGCTCAGGTACTGCTTTAGTTCCTGGAATGCTTTTTCGTGCTCTGGTGTCCAATCAAACTTCTGGCTTTTTCTAAGAATATCATAGAATAATCTGCACCGGTCTGAGGATCTGGAGATAAACCTGCTCAGGGCTGCTACTCTTCCCGTCAGACGCTGCACATCTTTTGGCTTCTGGGGTGATTCCAGCTGCAGAACTGCTTTGATCTGTTCTGTGCTGGCTTCTATCCCCCTCTGTGTTACCATATACCCCAGGAATTTCCCACTAGAAACTCCGAAGGTACACTTAGCTGGATTTAACTTCATTTTGTACTTCCGGAGGGTGTTGAATGTTTCCTCCAGGTGTTGAGTGTGGTCTGTTGATTGCTTGGATTTGACCACCATATCATCTATGTAGACTTCCATATTACGTCCTATCTGGTCTTTGAACATCATATTGACGAGCCGCTGGTATGTAGAACCAGCATTCTTAAGGCCGAAGGGCATTACGTTGTAGCAGTAGATGCCTCTTTCGGACCTGAATGCTGTCTTTTCCTGGTCTGCCGGGTCCATTTTGATCTGGTTATACCCGCTCCAGGCATCTAGGAAAGTCAACATTTCGTGGCCTGCAGTGGCGTCTACCATGGCGTCTATGTGTGGCAAGGGGAATGGGTCCTTGGGGCAGGCTTTATTCAGGTCTGTGAAATCCACGCAGACCCTCCACTTGCCATTCTTTTTCGGTACCACCACTACATTAGATAGCCACTCCGGATACCTGACTTCCCTGATCTTTCCTGCCTCCAGAAGGTTGTCCACCTCCTGGTTTATGATCTGATGTCTTTCTGCTGCGAACTTCCTGCGCCTCTGCTGCACTGGTCTGAATCCTGGATCTATGCTGAGCTTGTGCGTTATGATTTCTGGGTCTATGCCAATCATGTCCTTGTGGGACCAGGCAAAGCAGTCCATGTTCTTTCGGAGCAGCTGGAGGAGCTGGCGGCGCAGATCTCCAGAGCACTCTGAGCCCACGAGCACGGTCCTTTCTAGGTGCTGCTCATCCAGGTGGACCTCATCGATTTCCGCCTGCTGGGGCTCGATGTATTCCTCCTGGACGTGCAGTTGCTGTAGTTGCTATGCTCTGGCAGCTGGTGGTTTGGTGGTCCTTTTGAGGGCTACTTTGTAACAATCCCTGGCCTCCTCCTGGTCTCCCCGTATCTCCTGAACTCCCCACGGGGTAGGAAACTTCAGGCACTGGTGATACGTTGACGGGATTGCTCGCATTTCGTGGATCCAGGGTCTGCCAAGAATAACATTGTAAGTAGATGGACCATCAAAAACTAAGTACTTTACCTGTTTGTTCAGCCCTCCGGCGTAGGTGGGGATGGTGATCTCCCCCAGGGTATGCGCCGTTTCCCCGCTGAATCCGACCAGGGGAATAGCTTTCTTTGTCAGGTCCTTCTCGTCAAATCCCATGCTCTTTAGTGCTTCCAGCATTAGCAGGTTGACGGAGCTGCCTGTGTCTATCATGACCTTCCTGACCTCACAATTTCCAATGTTCAATGTGATAATCAGGGCATCATGATGCTGCTCTGGTACAGCTTCTGCGTCTGTTTCGTCAAAGGTCACTGTTGGGAGGTCCTGCCTTGCTATTCTGCATGATGACTCTGGCTTGTCTCCCTTTGCTGCAGTTACACGTCTTTTGGCGGCTGAGTAGGTTAGCCCACACAGCTCTGATCCTCCAGTAATGACATTGACAATTCTATTGCAGGGAGGAGCTGGTGAAGGCTGCACCTGGCTGGCTGTGTTGACTCTGGTGGACTTCTCTGGGAGCAGACGGTCCAAGTTGCCTCGGTCATACTGGAATCGGACCTCCTTTCTGAGGGTATAACATTCGTCCGTGGTATGACCTATGTCATCATGGAATTCACATTTTTTACTAGCATCACGGCGGTCGTTGAGCCGCTCCTCTCTTTTCTTTGGCCATCTGACTCCTTTGCGCTCTTTCAAGGCCTTTAGCAAGCCAGCCATTCCAGTGGTAAAACCATACTCGCTGACCTTCGGAGGTGGATCTGCATCGTTTTTCCCACCGGTGCTCTCGGATACTTTGCTCACTGGCTTGCTGTAGGGCTTTGATCTTTCGTTCCTTTTTTCTACTGGTGCTTTCCTAGACACAGGTTCTGCGTCGTAGGTACTTCTTCTGGAGGCAGCGTCTTCTTCCAGCCTCATGGCTGCAACTGCCTGGGCCTGTACATCAGCAAAGGCAGTGCATGGGTGCATTGTCAATTGCTTGTACAGGTCTGAATCGTGATGTAACCCCCTACGGAAGGCTTCAATGGCAGTGGGTACATCACAATGCGGGATGGCAACCTTTTCCTTGTTGAACCTGGTGAGGTAATCTCGAGTGGTTTCCTCGAATCCTTGGACAATTCTGTATAGATCGCTGGTCTGCTTCTCTGGTTTCATGCTGCTAGCAAACTGCTGATTAAAGGCATTAACCAGATCTGCAAAGGAGGAGATGCTGCGATTGGGCAATCCCACAAACCAGTGCAGGGCTGCTCCGGATAGGGTTGACCCAAATCCTTTGCACATGCAAGCCTCCTTAAGTGCTCCGGTTGCGGTTACCACCATCATTTTCTGCTTATACTGGTTTATGTGGTCCAGGGGGTCGGCCGTACCATCATATAGTGTCATGGTTGGTGGCACAAACCCCTTGGGTACATTGATCAGGGCAATGTTGTCGATGAATGGTGAATCTGCATAGCTGTCCTGGGAAGCTTTCTCCATTGGCCTTGGCATACCAGGTATCTTGGTGATCATGTCTTTCAACTCCTGGTAGCGCTGGTCTGAGAGACTGCCTGCTCCAGGGAATGGATTGACTGGCGGAGGGAAGAAGCCTGAGGGGGCTCCTCCCCAGGGCCCTGAGGTCGGATTGATTGGCGGAGGGAAGAAGCCTGGAGGGGCTCCTCCCCAAGGTCCTGCGGCTGGTTGATTGGCTGCCACGGATGAACTGAAGCCTGGTCCTGGATGCCAACCAACTGCTGACTGTGCTGGTGCTCCTCCCTGCCATCCTCCGGTACTGGACTGGTTCACAGGCGCTGCTCCCACGGAGATCTCTGGCGTTCGTCCGATGGTGGGTTGTGGAGGGGTACCTGAAAAAATCAAAGGATCAGTCCCAGGAGGAAAACAAGGTGTGGGATTACCTGCAGGCTGAACTGGTCTGGACTGCGGTGCTCCAAACGCAGATGAGTCCAGATCCAGTATCTCTGGGCCACCGCTCGGGGTGGTGACATCTAGATCCAGCCTGGTGACGATCTCCTGGGGAATTGGCCGGTTCAACCCTGCTCTCCCGAAAGGGTTGAAGGTATGCCCAGGTCCTGGCTGCAACATTCTGAACGGCTGCTCTGGACGTGTGACTGCAGCGATCTGCTCTCTCAGGTTCAGGTTGTCCTTCTTAAGTCCTTCTATGGCTTCCTGCAGAGCACTCATTCCCTGGACCACCATCTGCATTGGATCTGTTCGGGGAACCTGCGGCGGCTGGCCCGCTCCGGGTATCTGGGTTTCTCCACTCCTGCTGGGGCTGCTCTCTCTGCTCTGCCTTGGGGAAGTAGACACAGGGGGTGATCTGGGAACCTGAGGAGGTTTGCTGGATGGGACCACAACCCTTGGGGTTGTGGTCTGACTTACGACTAGGGGTGGTCCTGTGAGACCAACGGGCACAGTAGAGCTGGTCCCACTGGACTGGGCTGGCATGCTCTGAGAACTGGAAGGGTTGGCTTTGGTCCCAGACATGCTTGTTGTGGTGAGATAACGATTTTAAATATTGGAATGCGCACTATGCCCCACGGTGGGCGCCAAATTGTTTTGGTAAAATTTCTACCGGGTCAATTGATTGTGTTATGAGTCAAAGTGCCAACCAATATGAGGGTTTATGTAAAAGATAAATGCAAAAACAAAAATGAACAAAGAATAACACGTAAAATTTTTGGTGACGCGGAAAAACCCGTTTAGGGAAACAACCGCGGGGGGAACGGAATCCCACCAATATTTTTACTATGATCGAAGGTTTTTCACTGTAGGGACGGATTACAAGTATTTTGCTAGAGAAGTAGGGTTTTACAACGTATGAAAAAATTCGATTATAAGAAGTGCCCTAGCCTTTCCTTTTATAGCCGCGGATTTAAGCTTAACCAACTTCTGCTCTGGCCCTGGAATGTAGGAGTGGATATCGGGGAATATTCCTTTAGGGTTTTGACCCATCCTCCTATTCCAACAGCTCTTTTTCTGCGCCTGATCTATATTTGGTCTGCGTCTGATGTGCCTCTGATCTGCTTCTGGCGTTGGGCTGCGTATTTATTCATCACTGGGCCCAGTAGTGAGATGTAATTTTTTGGGCTAAACAACCATCCTAACAGATGAGGAACCGATGACCATAACAGATGATAGCTCCAAAGCCGAAAAGTGTCGTTACCAGGCTTGGGAGAAATCTAATAGGTTGGGTTTAAACCTTATGAGGATGACAATGGCTGACAACATTAAGCCCTCCATGCCTAAAACAGAGAAAGCAAGAGAATTCATGCTCAAAGTAAAGGAGTGTTCACAGTCGAATTTAGCTGACAAGTCAATTGTTGGTAGTTTAATGAGTGAGCTGACTACTAAAAGGTTTGACTGGTCTCAACCGATTCATGATCATGTGACACACATGTCTAATCTGGCAGCAAAATTGAAGGCTTTAGGGATGGATGTAAGTGATACTTTCTTGGTACAATTCATCATTAACTCTCTACCTTATGAGTTTAGCCAGTTTCAGGTGAATTATAACACCATTAAAGATAAATGGAACTATCAAGAGTTAAAAGCCATGCTTATACAGGAGAAGGGGATATTAAAGAAGATGAAAGATCAAGCAGTTCATTTCCTATTTTTTGATTATCATTTTCTGATCTTTAGAAACAACACTCCATTCCTTTTTGGGGTAAAGATTTAACCCTTCTTGATTAAGTTTGAAAGTTTCACAAATATCCGACTTAGTCACGACAACATCCTTACCATTCACGACACCCATTATACCATCATCACACCCTTTAACCGAAGCAAAGAATTGAACCATTTCAATTGGAAAAATTAACCCAGAAAAATTACTGATATATTCCCATCCCTGAAACTTCAAGAAATCTTTAAAGAATCCTAAAGACTTCGAATTTTCGACCCACGACATCGGATAGTAACGACCCTCATGTATAGCATAAGGTAAGACACGGTCGATTAACATACCTTCGTTTTTGGTCATTCGAACTCTTTCAAGACCCTCCCTAGTAGCTTCTATGGAGTACTCGGAAAACAGAGGGCGCGGATTTCGAGATTGGGAACCCAGGTCATGCATGTCATCGGAGATGGAGGAGGACGAACGGTTGAGTTTTCGTCTTTTGCCATTGTCGGATGGTGGTGCTGTGGCGGCTATTGGTGTTGGGGGCGGTGGGGGTGATGGAGTGGGTGAGGGTGGAGAGGGTGGAGAGGGTTTCTTTTGTTGGGAACGAGTGGCTCGGGAAGGAGGCATGGTGGTTGAGGTGAAGTACGGTGGTTGTTTTAGTCGAGGTGTGGTGAGATTTGGGTCGGATTTAATGGAGTTTTGTGGAGATTTGAGTTTTATTAATGGGTTTTACAAATTTTAGGAGGGGGGTGAGTTATGGAAGACGGTAATAATGAGGTAGGTTGAGTGGAGGGTAATTAGTTAGGGTAATAAAGGAGGTTTGGGTAAGGTCAAAGGCTAGGTAGTAGGGGGTAAAGCACGTGGCATGTGGTAGTGGGACAAGTTGGGGGGAGACGTGGCAAGGGGGACCATCACACACATTTTGTGTGTTTAATTTTAGGTAAGTTTTATTTTGTTAATTTTTGTTTTTGTTTTAGTAATATTTGTATATTATTATTTTATATAATTTGTAATATGTATGTTTGGGTTAAATTATAATATGTGACGTAATATTATTTTGAGATCGGTTGTGCACACATTCATATGTAAATTTGTATAACATAAATATGATCACAAAATTTTATCATCGAATACATACATACACATGCAGCGGAGTATACGGACACAGTCATATAATCTCATCTAAACCGTAGTCAATCATTGAGTTATTTTTGCTTTTAAGATTTGATTAGGTGCCACCGATTAAACCAATTTCCAATCGCAAAGTCTCAAAGCGTTCTCTAGCCAATGGTTTAGTGAAGATATCTGCCCACTGTTTTTCCGTACTACAAAATTCCAATCTTATATTTTTCTTTTCGACATGGTCTCTTAGAAAGTGGTGTCTAATTTCAATATGTTTGGTTCTCGAGTGTTGGGCTGGGTTTTTAGATATAATAATAGCACTCGTATTGTCACATAAAATAGGCACACATCCAACATCAACACCATAGTCATGTAATTGTTGCTTTAACCATAAAAGTTGGGAACATACCAGTGCGGCTGCAATATATTCTGCTTCAGCAGTTGAGAGGGCGACAGAATTTTGTTTCTTGGATCCCCAAGATATAATACAAGGACCTACAAAGGTGGCAAGTCCGGAGGTACTTTTTCTGTCTAAGGAACATCCTGCATAATCCGCATCTGAATATCCTACTAGGTTAAAGTTACAGTCCATAGGATACCATAGATATAATTTTGAGGTTCCGATTAGGTATCTTAAAATTCTTTTAACTGCAATCATGTGTGATTCTTTTGGTGCAGATTGGAATCTCGCACAAACACAGACACTAAACATTATGTCTGGATGACTTGCTGTAAGATAAAGAAGTGAGCCAATCATACCTCGGTAAGTTGTTTCATCTACAGACTTACCATCTTCGTCTTTGGTTAACTTCTTATCTGTGACCATTGGAGTAGGCATTGCATGAGAGGTTTCCATTCCGAATTTCTTTAGCAACTCCTTGACGTATTTTTGTTGATGAACTTTGATTCCTTCTTCAGTTTGTTGTATTTGAAGTCCAAGGAAGAACTTTAGTTCTCCCATCATACTCATCTCGAATTCAGAAGTCATCAACTCAGAGAAGTACTTGCACAACTTTTTATTGGTTGAGCCAAAAATAATATCGTCAACGTAGATCTGAACGACTAGTAGATCTGAGTTTTCGCTTTTAAGAAATAGGGTTTTATCCACAGACCCTCTCTTGAATCCACTCTCCAATAGGAACTTTGATAATCTGTCGTACCACGCCCTAGGTGCTTGTTTTAGGCCATAGAGAGCTTTGTCCAATTTGAATACATGATCTTTGAGTTTGCTGTCAGGAAATCCAGGAGGTTGTTCAACAAATACTTCCTCTTGGAGATAGCCATTAAGAAATGCAGTCTTAACGTCCATCTGAAAAAGCTTCATTCCTTTGTGTGCTGCAAATGCAATGAGTAGTCTTATTGCCTCAAGACGAGCAACAGGAGCAAAGGTTTCGTCATAATCGATCCCTTCCTGTTGGTTGTATCCTTGAACCACTAGTCTGGCCTTATTTCGCACAATGACTCCAGTGTCATCTAGTTTGTTTCTGAATACCCATCTAGTTCCAATGGCAGTTCTGTTCTTAGGTCGAGGAACAAGATGCCAAACTTTGTTTCTCTCAAATTGCTGGAGTTCTTCTTGCATGGCAACTATCCAGTCTGGTTCTGCGAGGGCTTCCTTAATATTTGAAGGTTCAATGGTGGAGAGAAAGGAGTAGAATGAGCAAAAGTTATTTAAGCTCCTTCGAGTTTGAACTCCATCTGTCAGGCTTCCTTTGATATTGTCCAAAGGATGAGAGCCTTTGTATCTCCAGTTCCTTGATTGATTATTAACATTACCTGAACTTGACTCGGGATCTTGACTTGTTCCCCCTGAATCCAAACCTGGGTTTATAGTAGGGTCAGGTATAACTCTGGCCTCTTCCCTTTGGTTTTGATTCAAAGTTACAGCTTCATTAGCTGTAACTCTGGGTTCCAAGTCATTGGTTTGAGAGTTATCTACAGTATCATCAACTGTAGTTTCATCTCTCGCACCATTTTCTCCCAAGTTGAGTTCATCATGACTTCCTTGAGGTTCTCCTTCTTCAATTTCCATTTCAGGAGGATCTTCCCTTGATAACCTGAAATCAGGTTCGTCTAGGTTTTCCTCTATATCCTGTAATGGCTTATCGAAGACATTATTTTCATCAAAGATAACATGAATACTTTCCTCTATGCATAACGTACGTTTGTTAAAAACTTTGTAGGCTTTACTATGATCTGAATATCCTATAAAGATTGCTTCATCACTTCTAGGGTCGAATTTGCTTAATCTGTTTTTACCATTGTTGTGAACAAAGCATTTACTACCAAAGCATATTAAGTGAGATATGTTTGGTTTACGACCTCGAAGAAGTTCATAAGGTGTCTTTTTAAGGATAGGTCTAATCATAGCGCGGTTATGAATATAGCAAGCTGTACTTATAGCCTCAGCCCAAAAGTTTCTAGGTAGGCCACTACAAAGAAGCATTGTTCTAGCCATGTCTTCTAGGGTTCTGTTCATTCGTTCTACGACTCCATTTTGTTGTGGGGTTCTAGGGGCCGAGAAGTTATGTCCAACACCATTGGTTTTACAGAACTCAATAAAAGCATGATTGTCGAACTCAGTTCCATGGTCAGTACGGATTGTTACTAGGTTTGATTTGTATTTGTTTTGGACGAGTTTCATGAGACTAACAAATTCATCGAATGTTTCGTCTTTAGAATGGAGAAAGATTGGCCAAACAAATCTAGAGTAATCATCGACTAGAACGAAAACGTACCTGGAACCACCTCTACTTCTTACCTTCATAGGGCCACATAGATCCATGTGTACTAGTTCAAGAGCTTGTTCTGTGCTTACCACTCTTTTTGGCTTAAAGGATGATATGACGTGTTTACATCGTGCACATGTGTCACACATCTTTTCTTGATCAAATTTGATCTTTGGAAGACCTTCGACCAAGTCCCATCTTTTTAGCTTACTTAGAATAGGTGAGCTAATATGACCAAATCTCTTGTGCCATAGACATGGATCATCTAACGTAACTTTCATGCATGATAGAGAATCAGTAGGTACAGCATTTAAATCAATCATATAAACATTTTTCATCCTGTGACCTTCAAGTATTACTTTACTGGTGCCTTCTAAGATTATACGACATATATCTGAATGAAAAACCACTTTATTTCCTTTGTCACATAATTGAGATATACTGATAAGATTGTGTTTGAGACCACTTACAAGGTATACATCATTTATAGTATGAGAAGATGAAATACCTATCTTACCAATTCCAATGATCTTTCCCTTTTTTTTATCACCAAATGTGACTTTACCTCCGTCAAAGGGTTTAAGGGTTTGGAATAGATTTACGTCGCCTGTCATATGTCTTGAGCATCCACTGTCGAGATACCATAGGTTATTTTCCTTGGCGACAACCTGTACGAATTATTTTCAAAGACAGGATTTAGGTACCCAAGCATACTTGGGTCCTTTGTTGTTAGTAATTACAAATACATCTTCCTTTTTAACCCAAACTTGTCTTACATAGGTCTTTCTATATTGGTAGTAGTTGGGTTTTGATGTTCTTGTGTAAGTTTTAGTTTGGACTCTTGGTGACCAATTTTTGTGTGTTGTTTGAGGAGTTTGTTTGGTTCTATTTTTCTTTTCTTCGTAGTCAAATGTCATGTCATAGAACCATCTGTGGTCAATGTTTCTTTCCTCAGTTTTGTCATCATCACTATCAGAGATAGAAATAGTGTCGTTTGGAATTCCTAAGGATTTAACAAACTTAACTCCGGTTTTGAAATCTTATGCGTGTTTCACACAGTTTTCTTGGAGGTGTCCAGTATGGCCACAATAAGTGCATATTAAATACTCAGGAAGGTCGGCATATTTTCTTCTTCTAAAGTCTCTGTCTGTTGGGCTTTGTTTACACTTTGAGTGATCCCTTCTTCCATAACATTCGTGGCCTAATCCCATCTTCATGTTGTTGTCGGATTGTTCAGTTAGGAAGTTTAGAACATTAGTGCTTCCTTCCCATTTGTCGTGAACTTTCCGAGCATGAAGAAGGAGGTCTTTTAAGGAGTCTATTTCTTTCTTACATTCACTATGGTCAGTGTTGCTAGACTCTTTTAGGTTTTGAATGTCTCTATGAAAGTCAGACACAATTTTGGCATGTTCCTTCTTGATTTTAGATAAATTGAATTCTAGATCCATAGTTTTGCTTTCGAGGATCTCAACTTCTTCTAGATGAGTCTCATCTTCGACCATAATCAAAGATTTTGACTTTAGAAACTCATTAGCCTTTCTTAAATCTGAAGTTATAGCTTCATTAGCTATAACTTTGGATTGAAGCTCTTTGATGTTGAGTTTTAGTTTTGAGGTTATAGCTTCGTTGGCTATAACTTTAAACTCAAGAACCTTTTTCTCAGACATAACTGCTTCCAACTTAGCATTGGCTTCAATGCTTATTTTGGATTTCAGTTTCTTAGCTTTGGCTTTCAGAAGTTGATTTTCCTCAGCAATATCGAGGATGTGTTCCTTCAAGTCATCTAATTCAAGACTTTGTTCATGACATTGGTCTAGAGTTTCCTCAAAATATTTAATCAACATAGCTTTAGATAAATTTTTAACTTGACTTTTGAGTTGAAGAAAATTTACCTCTTCATCGTCGTCGTCGTCTGAGTCGGATTCTCCAAGGAGACACATATGAGATGCGTCATCTTCATCGTTGTCGTTTGAGATTAGATCTAGGCTGACGTTGCTTAGGCACAGGTTTGCTACCTCATCTTCTTCTGAGTCCTCGTCATCCTCAGATTCTAATTCTCCCCAACATGACGCAAGCATTACTTTCTTGAACTCCGTTTTGGTCTTTTCTCTTTTTGACTTATCTTTGATTTTGTCCCAACTTGGACAGTCTTTGATCATGTGGTCTTGTTGACCACACTTGAAACATCCTCTTTTGAAGAATGTTTGTTTGGTGTCAGTTTTCTTTTTGTCGACTGTTTTGTTGTTAGGGTTTTTGTATCTACCCTTGAAGACAGCCTTTTTAAAACGTCTTGCGAATAGAACTGTCTCGTCTTCTAGTTCTTCTTCGCATACTTCACTTGTGGAGGCTTGTAAAGCAACTCCTTTCCCTTTAGAGTCATCGTCGTCTTTATTTAACATGATCTCGTGTGCCATTAGAGATCCAATAAGTTCTTGGTAGGTGATCTGAGATAGGTCTCTTGCTTCTTCTATAGCTGTGACCTTTGGTTGCCACTTTTTGGTGAGACTCCTGAGAATCTTTCGAATGATATCCTCAGAATCGATCTTTCTACCAAGGTTCCGCAGTTCATTAATAATACAAGAAAATCGTGCAGACATGCTATCAATAGATTCATTCTTTTCCATATTGAAAAGTTCATATCTTTGAATAAGCAAATCTATACGATGTTTCCTGACTGCGGATGTTCCTTCGTAGGCAAGTTCGAGACTATCCTATATTTCCTTAGCGGAACTACAAGATGAGAATCTATCAAATTCTGAGGTTATCATACCATTCTGCAGGAGGCTCATAGCCTTAGAATTTTTCTCTGCAATTTTGTAGTCACTTTCCACATAATCGCTTTCCATATTTTCATAGGTTGTTCCATTGGCGGCGGCGACCAAGATCTTCTTTGGTCCGGTTTGGATGATCTTCCAACATTCCCAATCACATCCCTTGATGTAATGAGTCATCATATTCTTCCATAGACTGTAGTTTTTGCCATCGAAGATAGGGCACTTGAGATGCTTGGAATCCATTGTTGAAAGAGTATATAATATAGAATCAATAGAAGGATCAAAACTCACGCGGCTAGGCGATCAAGAGCACGAGGCTCTGATACCAATTGAAGAGTCTATTGATATAATATACTCAAGAAGGGGGGGGGGGGGGGGTTGAATTGAGTATGCCTTCTTTTTAATTCTTCTTCGATGTGTGTATGGTTGTATGATGATCTCCGAGTAGAACAAATAATAAAGAGAGACACAATATTTTTGAAGTGGTTCAGTCTCACACTTTGAGACCTACGTCCACTATTCTCGATTAATAAAATTAGTACCAACTCTGGATTACAATTTTATCAACCCTACTCGTGCAACTTTGATGTTAGTCGCAACTCTATCTAGATACCGTTAAATATCTAGCTATGACAAATACCGTTAAATATTTGTCTTACAATGAGTACCGCTAAATACTCGTTCTATCTTACGTTAATAAGATAAAGTCTTCAATGTTTCTTGATGTCACAATCTTGAATGAATAAGATCAATGCTTGAGCACTTGAATCTTGAATCGGATATGACAATGATAAGCTCGAATATAGAAGTAGATGATCGGCGGTTCTCTCTCTCGATTTGCGTGAATATGTGTGTATGTATTTCGTGTCACTTAATGTGTCATGGGTAGTCTATTTATATAGAATATATATCTAGGTAATTCAAACCCTGGATGATTTAGGAATATTACTTAAACTAGAATACTAGTCTTTTAGTAATACTACCTTAAATCTAATCTTAATATATTTAGGAAAGATTTAATAATATACTATAAGTATTATATAAGGAATCAATTTCCTAATTCATATTTAGGAAATATCTTTATATAATAAACAATTAGTATCCTTATTAAATCAACTTCCTAAACCATGTCAAAGATAATAAAATATATTATCATAATATAATCTTAGTTTGTTTAGGATATTAAATAAATACATAATATTTACTTAATCTAATCCTATACGAATTATGGTAATCGTGACATGTTACACGTTTCCCAAAGTCGTAACAAACTATATTTTCGATTATATTATTTGACAATTAAGATCATATAAAAATCCTTAGTTTATTTTAGTAATAAATAATTATCTCATAAGAAAATTATTTATTCCTATTTAACTCAAAGATATTTTATATAATCCTATTAAGATTAACAATTCTATATTTAGAATAGAACACCAATTAACCATTAATTGTACACGACATTATTAGCAAACAATTGTTTCAACCAAACACATATATTCCGACCATTTCTTCATAATATAGAGTTATAGCTACGAGCTATAACTTGGATCAATCTTGTACTAAAGCTATAGTTGATAAGTATAACTTTAGCTCATTATGCGCGCTTGTGATCTTCTATCAATCTTCGACTTAGTCAATTCATTGACTAATATGCTTGAATCTTTTATACTTGATTGATTAGATCTTGTTACTAATATTCTGTACACTTAGCACACGATTATACGTACGAGTATATAATTTATAGATAGCTAGACTTGTCATTATCAAAACATAAACATATATACTTAATATATATTTGAATATATGGTTCAACATTTCTTCTCCTGAAATTGCACGTGAAATTGTTGTACCAATTATGCCGTTACAGTCAAATGACATAATGGAACAACAAGAAAATGAGGTGCAAGACCCACAAAATGACAATAACAATGATAATCAAGTCACAATTCAAGGGGAGAATAATAATAATATGTCACGTGAACAGTCAAGGCAACCTGTAAGGAGAAGAAGCGTAGTCAATGTTCCAGGGGAACAATTAAGGCGATCTATAAGAGAAAGAAGATCTGCCATCCCAGATGACTACGAGACATATAACATTGAATGTGACTTGAGCATTAGTGAGGATCTCGTCTCATTCCATAAGGCCATGGAAAGTGATAATTCTGAAAATTGGTTAATTGCCATGAAAGAAAAGATGGAATCTATGGATGACAACAAAGTAGTGTGGGACTTAGCAGTGTTACCTGAGGGTTCTAAGGCCGTTGGGTGGAAATGGGTCTATAATACCAAAAGGGACTCTAAAGATAACATTGAAAGATATAAAGCTCGACTTGTTGCCAAAGGTTTCAATCCGAAGGATGGTATTGACTATAAGGAAACTTTCTCTCCGGTGTCAAAGAAATATTCTTTAAGAATTGTTTTGGCTTTGGTAGCTCATTATGATCTAGAGCTTCATCAAATGGATGTAAAGACTGCCTTTCTAAACGGTGAGCTTGAGGAAGAAGTATATATGGACCAACCTGAGAGATTTTCATCCCCGGGTAATGAAGATAACACTACTACAAAAATCATCATTAGACATCAGACTTTTTCATCAATATGCATCAGATTTACAACTAATGCATAGTCCACACATGTATATTCTTTTATACATATACATCAGATTTAAATCTGATGTCTATTTTAAGAATAGACATCGGTTGTATTTTATCCGATGTCTATTCGTAAGATATGCATCAGTGTTTTACTAAAGACTGATGTCTATTTCCTCTGTTAGACATCAGGTTTTTGAAAAATTTGATGCATATTATTTATTTTTGTTTTAAAAAAAAAAGTTTAATACGCCGGTTTGATCAACCAATTCAATTACGCAAAACTCACAAGCATCCAAAATCAATAGTTACCAAATACATCCATGGCCAATACATTACGTACGCACTGCTACATCAATGTAACTGCTAGCCTGCACTTCTATTGAAATTACACAGCAAAACTACACTGCCACCACTAATAACAGTCTGCAAATCCAAGCATTTTGTAGATTACTCTGGAACTGATGGAGAAATCACTCAAAAGTTGCTTAATATGAGTGTTCAAGCATTTTCTGTTGAACCTTCAACTTTATCGATTGTCCTATGGGTTACATCCTTCAGTATAGCCTTATGTGGAAGAGCCTTGACCACGTACTCAGAAGAATACTTCAAAGACGAACCCTTTAGAGGCGATTTGCCCTCAAAAGCACTCACTTCAAGTAGCAAATTTGGATATATATCCTGCAATGAGTTTCTGCACCTGTAACATATCATAGGGTTTATCATGAAAACGTTTTTCACCCAAACTTGATCTTACATGTGAGATGACACAAATACCCATATAAGCAAATGAGGAATAAAAGACAAAGTGAAGTTCATTTATATGCCGTGTACCTTTAGCAATCTGTGCAACTCGAATACTTGAACTGCAATTACTCTTTGTTGGCTGAAAAGAGTACCATGAATTAGATTAACAAAAAACATAAAGTAGGAAGGTTATAGTATTATAGCCGAAGATCGCATTAGATTTTTAGATAGCAGTATCGCACTTACTATAGAACAACATAGTCATTGTGCAATGTAAATGCTAATGACTGAAAAGTGAAAACCACATACAGTATCTTATTCAGGTGTCGTGCCCTGTTATTAGTGGTACAGTTCGAAACTCCACTACTAAAAACATATATAACCGTCTCACTTACAATGATTACACAGAATAAATATCATAACTTCATGAGCATGATAATTATTTGAGATAATCAATATTTGAGACAATAAACATGTCAAGCACAAAATTCTATTTTTTGACAAACAGCAATTTCCGTCACACAGCACAATCAAGGACAGAAAACAAAACAGAATGCCAAATGAAATATATATATTTACTGTAAGAAATCTATAGCAGATCCTCTATCCAATTCTACATCTAATAACCTTATTCTTCAACACATGATAACTTACATGTATAATTTACACAGCTGCTAGATTACGGAGTATATTAAAAGGGTAATATGTCGAAAGAACAAGATAGAGAGACAGGAGATGGGACACAAGAATGCGCTGCCATCATGGCACACATTAGTCACCGTCAGTATTGACAACTCCAAAAAGGAGAACTTACCTAACCCTAGGAATTCAGAAAGCAATATCAGTGTAACATAAAGACATGTCAAGCAAGACAAAGGCATTGAGAAATTAAAACAAGGGATGATCCATCATCTCAGGTCCAGCCTGGTATGAATAGACTAGGGGTTTGTCTGCTGAGATAGTTAGAAAACAGATCGTTTTTCTTACTTGCGAACAAAGACTTGCAGTCATCAACAAACTTGCAATATTCATTATGGATCATCAGTAGACGAACCCTATCATGCTTGATTCAGACTCGAAAATGCAGAAATCCATATTATAAACTACTGCAATAAGTTACTCAAAACCTAACAGATGTTATATAGATGAAAATGTGACTTGCACATATAGCTACAGAACTAGCTGGTTAAAACATACTTACACGAGTCCTCTGGTAAGAAAGCTTCCAATCACCCATGGGAAAAACTCGTGCTGAGGCTTCAGTTCTTTCGTCTCCTTGGCGTATATTATCTCAAGCTGCATCGACTCATTTTTCTCAAAATCAAACCGCAAAAACACTCAACATTCTACATTTGCTACTAACCATGGGACTGATTTCTAATGGAGGACTTACCTGCCTGCCATGTTCACTGGAGGAGCAATCCTTGACGAATTTTGGATCCAAACTCAACTTTGTAAAACATGTCTCCCACTTAGTATGTTTTCCCTCGGCAATTAGATTCTCCACACACAGGACGAAAATGAAGTACTCAGCCTATCAAAAATTACGATTAATCTAGTAAAAACAACTACAATTCCGTACATACGAATTGCTTTGTATAAATATTTTCACCTAAATTTCGCTGTCTAACAATTAGGGTTGACTAACCCTAATTACACACTGAAAATCAATTATTGAACCAATACACAAATTCAATTGTTGGATAATAATGAAATGTAAATTGGAAAATTGAAATGAACTTTAGAAGTTAAATTAGATAAACATAGCAATGAACTGAAAACATTAAAAAATTGAAATTAAGAAACTGAAAAATTGAAACCCTAAATTAAAATTACCTGGATACGATTTAAAGGAGCACTAATGGTGGTGGTGATGATGGAGCGACGATGGCACGTTGGAGGAATGAGTGAGAGCAGGGGTGGAGGAATGGGTTTGGCGAGCAGCGGTGGAGGAGTTTTGCAGGTTTTTCGTTTCACCTAAAATATTAAATAGAAGCAGTGTTTGTTTTGGTAATGAGCAACGATGAATGATAATGATCAACCTATATGGAGTATTTGTTTTGAGAAATAGACATCAGTGTTTTAATATCTGATGTCCTTTAAAAAGCAAGTTTGATAGACATCGGTTTTTTAAACACTGATGTATATTTAAATGTATAGACATCTGTTTTCTTAAAATCTCTGATGTCGATGTTTACACATCAGTTTTTTTAAAATATCTGATGTCTATTAAGTGATGTCTATTACGTTTTTTGTAGTAGTGTAAAGTGTGTAGGCTGAGAAAGTCGATATATGGACTAAAACAAGCTTCCAGACAATGGTATTTAAAGTTCAATGATACCATCACGTCATATGGGTTTGTAGAGATTACTGTTGATCGGTGTATCTACATTAAGATCAGTGGGAGTAGATTTGTTATTTTAGTCTTATATGTTGACGATATTTTACTTGCTGCTAATGATCTAGGCATGTTGCATGATGTAAATAAATATTTGTCTAAGAACTTTGAAATGCAAGATTTGGGTGAGGCATCCTATGTGATCGGAATTGAAATTTTCCGTGATAGATCACAAGGATTGTTGGGGTTGTCTCAGAAAGCTTACATTGACAAAGTTTTAGAGAGATATAGAATGAATGAATGCTCTGCGTGAATAGTTCCTACACAGAAAGGGGACAAATTTAGTAAAATGCAATGTCCCCATAATGAATTAGAACAAAAAGAAATGGAGAAAATTCCTTATGCATCTGTGGTTGGGAGTTTGAACTATGTTCAGACATGTACTCGACCCGATATCAGCTTTGCTGTTGGAATAATGGGTCGGTATCAAAGTAATACCAGGATGGACCACTGGAAGGCTGCAAAGAAGGTCCTTAGGTACTTACAAGGCACTAAGGAGCTCATGCTTACTTATAGGAGATCCGATCATCTTGAGGTGATTGGTTATTCAGATTCAGATTATGTCGGGTGTGTTGATAGTAGAAAATCAACATTTGGCTACTTGTTCCTTTTAGCTGGAGGAGCAGTATCATGGAAAAGTGGGAAGCAGTCTGTCATTGCTACTTCTACTATGGAAGCCGAATTTGTGGCATATGCTCTGAGGCCACTATTCATGCATTGTGGTTGCGAAACTTTATCTCGGGACTTGGGATCGTCAATAGTATAGCCAAGCCGCTGAGAATTTATTGTGATAATTCTGCAGCCGTCTTCTTCTCTAAGAACGATAAATACTCCAAGGGTGCTAAGCACATGGAATTAAAATTCTTATCGGTCAAGGAGGCGCTACAGAAGCAAAGAGTGTCTTTTGAGCATATAAGAACGGATAAGATGGTAGCTGATCCATTAACTAAGGGATTACCACCCAAGGCGTTCATTGGCCATGTAGAACGCATGGGTGTTGTATCAAAGGCCTTGTTATTATAAAAAAAAGTATGCTTGTTATATATGTGACATCTAGAATTCACTTATAGTATTGTTTCTATTATATAATAGACATGTTAATCATTATAGTATAAGTATACATCACAGTTATTTGATTACATGTGACTAATCGTCACAATTAATGTTCTTCTCAAAATTAAAGATAACTTAGATTTGGAATTGATTTGTGATACATGGAAGGAATCATGTCGATATAAATGATGTGTGATCGCCATGATCCAATTAGTTCTAATACGATTAAGGATATAAAAGTTAATCAGTTTAACATTAAAGTGCACATTATTATAGTTATTGAACAATCAAGTTAAAACAAAGGCCAAGTGAGAGAATGTTAGAATATTTAATAATATTCTAATGGCCTATTTGTATCGGGTTTAAACATAAGTTAAACTCATATTAAATATTACGAGACTTTAATATATAAGACGGTATCGTGATGAATCGGTCCCGATTAAAGTAATTAAAGTCCGGGATTTATTATTCCCTCTTACCTTACCCTAATATATCCCGTCTTTCACGATAAGGTACGATCGAGTTCGATTATACGAAAACGTACGTAGTATATTATTATATATATACTATGAAACAAGATAATCATTAACAATCATTATCCTAAAAAAACACAAAACAGTAAACGTACTTTGAAATTGAAAGAGTGAAAGACAGTTTCTTCTCCATCATCAAGAAACATTAAGAAAAGGGTCAAGGAGGAGAATCAATTCTTTATAATTCTTTTGTATTGATTGCGTCTGTAAGACATGGACCAAGGTTAGTTCTTTATTCCGTCTTAATTATATTCAAAGGTTGAATTAATTCAAGTCTATATTGATTCTTGGGACTGATTTCATTATAGAAATCATAAAGTGTATCTTACATATAAAGTATGTTGTCAATAACCTTTTTAGATTCAATTCCGAATAAGTGACACTTCATTAGAATATATTTGGTATTCAATGGAATGACTATTCCAATAGTAAATAAAAATAATTAACTTAATAAGCGAGTAATGGATAATTAGAATAAGAATTAGCAGTTAAGATATGTCTTAAGAAGTCATCAAAATATGGCTGCTCATTGTAAATCGTAGATCAGTTTATCAATTTATTTTTTGATATGTCATTATATGTTCGAAACTGGTAGCATCATTCTCATAATCTAATATTAAACAAATATATATAATCATAGACTTATGTATATGACGAAAACAAAATTAAAAATGTTTATAGAATCTCGTTAATTAACCTAATGTCAAAGTATTTTAGTTTCTTACTGACATGTTTTTAAAAAAATTTTGGTAATATTTAAAATAATTGTTATTTATTATCTAAGGACTTCATAGGGTATATTATTTTATGCTAGATTATAATTAAAAATGAAGGTTTATTTAGGTAGATAACCTGTAACAACTCGTATTAAATAATCATAAATAAACGTAAATATACTCGTATATTTAGTGGTAGAAACGTTCAAATAATTGCGACTAGAAACTCATTATTATTAATGATACACATAATTTAGTTTTATTTAAATATTAGTGGTTATAAAAGTTTCAATTTTGATAAACTAAAACGTTAACTTTGACGTCATAATATAAATAGATACAAGGAAACAATAAATCCTAAACAATTATCAGTGCATTACTTAAAAATTTAAAATTAACAAAGTAAAATAATTTAATTCCTTTTTCATAATGGAGTTAAAAACACTCGCCTTTGCAGTTTTTCTAGTTTCAATGTTTGTGATTGCTGAAAATGTTTTTGCTATTGAATCTGCTAACGCTCCTAGCCCTGCCACATTAGATGCGTTCCAAAAATGTGCAAGAGACTTAGGTGCAACTTGTGGTGGTGTCATTTCCAAGTATGTATTTGAGAATGGAGTACAAGTATCAAGAGAATGTTGCACCACATTGCTAGAGGTTGGCGAAGATTGTCATGAGCTTCTAACAGAAGTGACTATTGTATACAAGCGTCTTCATCCAGCGAAAAAAGCTAAGCAAGCTTGGCGTAAAAATGATCGAGTATGGCAGCTTTGCAAGAAAAATGGACACGTTTCTAATTAATGCATTAACATAAATAGAACATGTATTCTCAAAAACAATATTGAATAAAAAATGTATTTTTTACATATTCGATTGATCCAAATTGTTTGGTTAATACAATTATTATGATTTAATAGCATATTGTTAAAATGGCTGATTTGAACATGGTGGTCCTTAGTGGTGCAATAATCACATAAAATTTAATCCGAATTGCCCTTTTAATAGTTCGTCTTGGTTGATGAGCAAAATTATATTCTTGATTTCAGCATCTATTATCTTCTTAGTTAGTTATTTAATTGTAAAGGTTAAAAAAGACAGCTAAATTACATGTGAATCACGTAGATGGAATCAATTTTATCTAAAAAATGAATAATGAATTGTTAGATAAAAATAATTGTATACTTTTCCGAAACACTTTGAATAGTACCCATATTTCATATCTTTCTTCTAAAATCAAATATTTACATATGGATATGACCTAAAATCGATTAGTGATACGAAAAACGGATCAATGTATCTGTTATATTATGATTCACGTATATATTGCAATATTATGCATAATAATATAATGGTTCTTCTAAGATATTTTATGTTAAACCTTTTAAATCGTGTGTACTAGTACAAAAATCCCCTATTGCGTCAAGCAATTTACGTCGGTTGTAACCAAACTGACGCAAAAAGTAATTTATTTTGGCGGGAGTCCAATTTTTCCCTATAGCGTAGTTATTTGCGTCAGTTCTTAATATAGAACAGACGTATAAAAAACGTCAGTTGTCCATAGAACAGACGTATAAAAAACGTCAGTTGTTGGACAACTGACGTTTTTAACCAAAAACATCAGTTGTGCTTATAACTGACGTATTTGGGTTTTAGGTTTTTGCGTCAGTTCTTTAGTAGAACTGATGTATTTGATATAAATTTTAAAAAAACACACGACTAATTAAGAGAGAGTATTATTGTTTTTAACCAAAAACATCAGTTTTGCTTATAACCGACGTATTTGGTTTTAGGTTTTTGCGTCAGTTCTTTAGTTAAACTGATGTATTTGATATAAATTAAAAAAAAACACGCGACTAATTAAGAGATGGAATCCTTTAACCCAATTCATATTAGAATACAGTAACCCCAACCTCACGACTAATAAAACATAGTAACCCCAACCTCACGACAAATTCATCAATTTCTTCAAAAATTGTTCATCAAATTCTTCATCACAAGCTTCATTCGTGATCTTCAACATCAATTTCGACTTCAAATACCTTATTCAATTCATCGGTTGCAAGATTCACGCTCAAACCCTAGCTTTTTCGCTCTAACCCTAGCTTTTTCGCCGATTACATGTAAGTTTCGCTCTTCTTCGTCTATCTTCGTCAAGTTAGAGTAATTGTTGCTAAATTGTTGATGTTACTATGAATTGTAGCCTTAATTTCTCGTTTTAATGACTAAATAGTTGTTGTTACTGGTTCCCCTTTGACATGAATTGAAGCCCTTGAGGCCTTGTTATTATTGCTGCTGTTCCATTTTCGTGTATACTTAATTTAGAATGACTAAGTCTTTGATCGAACAGTTGTTACGCCAGTGGATGTTTACCTGTCCTCGAACATAAGAAAAGGTAAATATCACAGTAAAGGTAATATTGATGCTGTTCCAGTCCCGTAAGCAAGAGCTATTTAAATAATATTCATATAAAAAGAGAGTCAATTTACCCCTTTTCTTACTGTGATATAATAACTGTTGATCTTGCTCTACTATTTAACCTCTTGAATATGTCTCGTGCTATGAAGAATTTCTTATTATAGTGACGGTGAGAGTTTCTAGAATTATGATGTGAATCTAGTGATAGCAGTACTGATACTATAGGTCTCTTCCGGTTCTATCTTCGATCTTGGGATGTTAAACTCGTAACTAGAGCTAGAAAGCGGGGTTTAGTAGGCAGCATCCCCCTCCCTCTCATATTAAGTAGATAGACAAGAAAGTACCATAAAGAGAAAGGCAGGTTAGTAGTGACCTTTTCTGCTTTCTAAAAAAGAGAGGAGAAAGAGCTGAAACAAAGTATACATACACTAGTTTGCACGCATTAGTTTTAATCTAGTATTAAGAAAAGTAATTTTTATGGGACTTGAGCCTTAGTAATAGGAATTTGCAGTCGAGTGTGGTAGGTGCCAAAAAGAGATTTTACAGTATTGAATAACGTAGAGCAAAGGCTTTACTCCTTGTTTCACAAGCTAGCATTTTAATGCGGATCTTCGGATATCTGCAGAACAGGTTATGGGCGTCTTAGATCTTCGAATATCTGCAGAACACGGTGTCATTACGATTTAGATTTAACTGTCACATAAAACAGAAAATAAAACAGAAAAGAAAACCTCTAGCCTTGGATAAAAGGGTACGGCGGGGGAATGTTGTGATAGACCAGCATGCTACCTTATTGCTTCTCGAGTATTATAAAGGATAAGGCTGACCACCGGTCGGTCTGTTTGAGCAGGCTAGGCGTGGGGATTGCCGAAAAACACAATCTCTTGGAAAATAATCTAAGAAGTCGGGTTCAGATAAAGCGGATAGACTTGACCTTCTTGCTTTTCTTTCTTAATATTCTTAGCTTAACTTGTAAAGCTTCTTTTGTTTGCGCCATAGTTAGCTCAACCCCAACCATGAGCTTAACTAAACTGCTTACTTATGTATACGGACAGTAAACTGCCTTGCATTAGCGGGAATATTCGTCCTTAGATACGTCAAGGGAATCATGAACCGTCTTCCATCAGTTGTGTAAACAACAAAATTTCCTTCATCTGTCACTGGTTTTAGCCATGAACCCTTTTCCTGCTCGCAACTGCCATTCTTTGCCATCTTTAATTCAAGTGCTATTAACACATGCTCTTCAGGTGGTTCAGGTGCTCTCTCAGCATCATATCATGAAACCTTTCCTTGCCCTGTTAATTAAACGATATGTCAAACCTAAATAACATCTAAATATTAGTAGAGTGCTTATTTCCCTTGAATAGTCTCTTTGCTGAAGCATATGCTGTTGTATTTTCTTTGTTATTAACACTGGAGAATATTCACGTTGGACAGGTGAGAGAAGCTGTTGGAGTTGCCCTTTGTGTGTTTTGCTCAAATTTTGAACTCCATAGGCCATTTCAATATTCTCATACGGATGAAATGGTAAGTAGTGGCGTAAGTGATGAGCTGGAAATACACTGGAGTCAGCTTCTATCAGAGAAAGCTGCTGAACGCATCACTCGAATTCAGAAAACAGCTCACCTTGACTCTGTTGAGACGCAAACAGAAGGAGCTCTTAAAAATGGAACTACAAGTGATTCAGATGATGTGAAATGGCTAGAAACGGTACAGGATTTCTTCCCTACAAAGATCGCAAATTTCTAAATTTGTGTGTTTTTTAAATATATAAGAGTGATTTAAAATTGAAGTCTCTTTATTGGGAAAGACTTTATCTCTGGCAGATGCTCAATTGGATGTCTGTGTGAAGGTACTCTAATCTACTTGACTAGTTTCTAGTAAATTCATATTACTTTCTTTTTTCCTTGCTGTTATTGCACTTTGTTGTTGCGGCACTCAAGTCTAGATCATTGTATTTGATGGATATACTTGTAGACCATTCTTATGTTATGTTATGACAATTTCAGTTTATAAGTGTTACGGTATTGTTCGTTCACTATTTGATCTTGTACTTTCTTCTTGTTTTAAATGTAGGATGGACATGGGATACTATCAAAGACAACTGTACTATTGTCCGTAATTTTGTGGATCTTTGTGTCCACTCATATCCAATGTGCTTGAAAGGGATTTGTGATTGTGCGGTTTCAGATGAGGTTCAAACTCTCAAGTGAGTATATCCTGTATTGGCTGTGTGTCGCTTAAGATGGTTAGGAATTAGTCTTTCTTCTATTGACTGCACACCCAAACTTTATAGGAGTCATGGACAATTCAACTTAGAATTTGGGACTGAATAGATTGTTGTACCACCTCTGGCTCATCCCATAGTTCTACGTATTCCTTCTTGGCCCGTCCTTGAATATAGTTTACATTTTGTGTCATGGAGAATGAATGTTAGAGTCTCTAGCCCAGTTGCTTGAGCTTACATAATAAATCTAAGCCAAAAAGCATGTGCTGTTACTGGACAACACATAGGGAGAAAATCTTGATTGCTTAGAAAGGGATTTTATGTTCGTAAGTTAGTCTATATAGCAAACGAGCTATCTGAGTATGTCATAAGTCTTGCCAGTTTCCATGCTTCATGTGTTCGACTCACTAATTTTGAATTATCATTCAGATTCATACATATACCAGCAATAATTATTGTTGGCCTACTGGGCTTATGGGCGTATTTATGGAGGTCCCTTTATATACTGCCATGATCATCGTAAAAAGTCCCTACATGTTATTCAAAGGATGACAGCTACTAACTCATGGTCTTATTGCCCGTGAAGGGCCTTTTCTCGAAACATCCTGTATCCCAGTTGTTGCTTTAGTCATCCTTTTTGGGCCAATATTTGTTGCCGGAAACATTATCTCAGCAATCTTCACTAGTGTTGTCGTGGGATTGTATGGTTCAGTTGTTGTGTATCAAGTAGACATTAACTTTGAGAGCATTATAGTTTGTTTCTATCTCATTTTCAGTCATGCAAGCTGTTGTTTTGTTTTGGTGTAGGAAAAATCTTTCAAAAGATGACTTGCTTACATAGTTGCACAGGTTGCCGAATTTGACGAGTACCCTAATGATTGGCTTTATCTGAGAGAAGGGATTCTTCTGCCAAAGTAATTGTTCTATCAATCATCTCTATTTGTATGTTAAATATTAGGATGTTAATCTTTAATGATGCTTGTTTAACTTGATTCTGTTTCCCTTTAAAGTCTATTAATTCCATCCTTTTCTTACCATGGTTAGAGAGGGCTTTAGAGGAGAAGAAAGCAGTTGCGATGGACGCAAAAGACTCCGGAAAGCTTGCTATGTCCGGTTGAGACGTTGTGTTGGTTTAGGTTTGTGGGATCGAGTTTGGATTGATATATAGTTTTATGTAACTTTACTAGATGTTTAATTTAGTATAGATTAGCTTAGTGACTAAGACGTTTGTGGGATTATTTGTACTTTGTATTGTATTTGGAACGTTGATCGGATGAAATGTAATGTCCTTTGGTTGGATATCTTAATGGAGGTGGTTTTAAATATTTGGCGTTTTTGGGTATCAGTTTTATAGGATGGTGCTGCCGAAATTTCGGTAGTGATTTTTTTTTTAAAAAATATAAAAACAATTTGCATCAGTTCTTACAACAAATGATGCAAATGGTAAACAGTAATTGCATCGTTTTTGAAAAGAAATGACGCAAAAAATAAGAGCAAAAGAGTCTGTTCCAGTCATAACTGACGCATATAACACTCTACATGGCGCTAAAATAGTTTATCAAATACATCAGTTGTAGAACAACTGACGCAAAAAGGTGCACTAAATACATCAGTTTTTGAACAACTGACGCAAAAGGGTATGTATTTGCGTCAGTTCAATCACTTTTTGCGTCGGTTCTTATACAGGAACTGATGTATTTGATGATGTATTTGCGTCGGTTTTAGTTAAGAACTGACGCAAATAATGACCTTTTGCGTCAGTTTTAAAACTGACGTTTCATTAAACGTCTCCCCGATATACGTCAACCCAGAACCGACGCAAAAGTTCGCCTAAAACTGACGCAAATAATGACCTTTCAATCACTTTTTCAATAACTAATATACTCCTCCGTGATTAAAACAATATATTGTTGACTGACAATAGTATAAATGCTCTTGTTCTAATCTACTTAAAATGGGTTAGATGCAGTACTCAGGGTAGGTCACCATTTCGTGTCCCTCACTCACAAATTAAGGGGGCCTATTTCTAGCGCCTTTCGACAATAATCATGTGCATCACAAAAACGTTGCAGGAGGTTCCGTATTGGAAGACTACTCCGTTCTAATTCGATAAACCGTGGAGTTCTTATCATGAGCTTTTGGAAAATAAATCACTTTTTGATATGATTAATACTTTCAATCCCTTTGAATATTAGTCGAGAAAGCTTATCTATGATTCTCTCCAATGAGACTAGACAACATGAATAGTCTCTTTTGCTATTATAGAGTATATCACACGACTCTAAACATTTGTGAACTTATTAAAATAAATTAAAATACAACTTATATCAAATAACTAATAAATATATTTTCTAAGACAATCTAATTTATTTCGGTCAAGTTAATAAACATAATATTTATCTAAATTGTTTCATGGATGACGTTATTTGGCACATTTACAATATTATAAAGTATGTTGTCAATAACCTTTTTAGATTCAATTCCGAATAAGTGACACTTCCTTCATTAGAATATATTTTGTATTCAATAGAATGACTATTTCTGTAACATCCCGTATTTTCGTAAAGGTCTATTTTATCAAAATAAAGTAATTTACGGAATTTAATAACAATTTAATAATAATCGTAAATTATATTTTTAAGATTTCCGTTAAGTTCGTCTTAAAAATCGTTTAAGCTTAGGATGCCTTGTTCATTTTATATCAAACCGCTTCACTGTTTCCGTTTCGCTTGAATAGAGTAAACCCGACTCAATAAAGGTGAAAGGACAACTTAAAACCCTACCTTAAACCTCTCCATCGACATTCCATTTCTTTTCACAGTAAACAAACTCAAACACCATTTTCATTTCTCTTCAAGCTTTTCAAGACGATCTCGCCCCCTTCCCGAACTCGTATCGAGGTAAAAGTTACATATTCGGAATCCTCGCGAGATTTATGATCTTTCCATCACTTTCAATTTCAATTTCGTGAAACTTCATTTCGGGGCTGTTTTGCCTTAATCACGAAATTATCACTTTAATCCGTGTTTTTGTGCTTGAAGGTGGAGCTAACAACAATCCGGAGGAAGAACTCGTGATCCTTGAAGAATAAACCGGAGCATTCGCGGAGTAAAGGTGACGATAATGAGAAACTCGGCCTTTTGTCTAAATTAGCACTTTATGTGATTTTTGGTTGTGTTTGATGAATGTTTGATTAGTCTTAAGTTCTTTATTGTTCTTAATATGTTATACAAACGGATTTTATGAAGTTTTATTGATGAATTTGATGAGGAATGAGATTTAAGGTGTATACATGTTAAGACCGGTTTAATTTGTGATTTTATGGTTAAGTACGGAATAATGGTTTGGATACATGTTCATATGTTTATTTGATGTGGTTTACGTGCTGGAAGTGTGAAATCGTTGCTTAGAAACATGTTTGAGTCGGAATTGTAAAGTATTGAATGGATTAGAGAATAGCGAAATTGGCGAAATGCGTGAGCAGAGGCTCTGAGCCGGCAGGCTGACCGGCAGCCGGTCGGCCGGCTCAGAGTCCCCTTTGTATTATTTTGGATTTTCGAAGTTTTTGGGAAATGGGCCCCCAGCCGGTGGACCGGCAGCCGGCCGGCCGGCTGGGAGTCCCTTATGTGTGTGTTGTGTTTGAGAAAAGAAAAGAGAGAGGGGTCCCCAGCCGGTGGACCGGCAGCCGGCCGGCCGGCTGGGAGACCTTGTATGTTGTTTTTGAGTATTGTCGGCTGAAGAGTAAAGGACTCTCAGCCGGTTGACCGGCCACCTGTGGTCAACCGGCTGAGAGCCCCTGATTGTGTTATTTGCTTCGTAACTTATGAATTTCAAGTCGGATTGTATTGATTCCTTTTCCGTATGCTTCGTATGTTTGGTTGAAATCCCCGAGGTACGGGCGACACTATGTTGGGTTCGGGAATAGAGTGAGGATAGAGACCCCCCGGTCGGGCAACCGAAAGGGAAACCGGCTCTCCCTCGGCTTAATTCTCGGGGTCAATTAAGTGTTGGTTTGAGTATACATCGCTTGCATGATTGGTTATGAATTGAGTATGTTCAGTAATGAAGTTGTAGAACTGTGATTTGGATTAGGTCACAGTTTGGAATGTAGTATGATGTGTTAGTACTGTAATTTGGATTAGGTTACAGTTCTGTGTTACCTTTGTATTATGGGGTATGATGTGTTAGGACTGTAATTTGGATTAGGTTACAGTTCTGTGTTACCTTTGTATTATGGGGTATGATGTGTTAGGACTGTAATTTGGATTAGGTTACAGTTCTGTGTTACCTTTGTATTATGGGGTATGATGTGTTAGGACTGTAATTTGGATTAGGTTACAGTTCTGTGTTCCCTTTGTATTATGATGTATGTATTGTTGAGGGACTGTAATTTGGATTAGGTTACAGTCCTGATTCCCTTTGTATTTGAGGTGTATTGTTGTGAGTCAGTGACGAGGATTAGGTCACGGATTTTGGTTATCTTAGTATTGTTCGTCCAAGGCATTGGACGACTCTTAGTCCGGTTTCGTAAATGGTTTGGATTGAAAGACCCCCCGGCCGGGCAACCGGAAGGGAAACCGGCTCTCCTTCCAAATAGTTTCCGAAGTTGGTTGAGAGCCCTTGCGTAAGTATTTGCATGATGTTATGAAAGTTGAGATATTGAGATTTGTATGCTTCACATGTTTTATATATGCTGGAGTATATTGTATGGTTATGTGTTGTGTGTCACTGACAATAGGTGGCTAGGAGCACTCTAGTCACTCCCCACTGACTGTGGCGCACATGTTGTATGTGTGTAGGTACATGAGGCTGTTTGCAGGGGGTTACGTTGAGGCTAGCGAGCGATGATCCTTCATCGTTGACTTTACCTTATCGTGTAGCTAGACCTTAGACTTACGTTTCAGTATTTGGTGCCTGTAGGGATATGCTATCCCAGGCTGCTTTGTATCGTACTTAGTACTTATTTATGTTTTGTCTTTCGCATGTTTAGATTTCTAAAGCACCTCGCATGTTTAGTTTTGTTAAAAAGTTTTAATTCCGCTGCATTTTTGGTACTTTTATGTGTTTATATTTCCGCTTTCGCGAGGGGTTTTACAATTTCAATAGTAAATAAAAATAATTAACTTAATAAGCGAGTAATGGATAATTAGAATAAGAATTAGCAGTTAAGATATGTCTTAAGAAGTCATCAAAATATGGCTGCCTATTGTAAATCGTAGATCAGTTTATCAATTTAATTTTTGATATGTCATTATATGTTCGAAACTGGTAGCATCATTCTAATAATCTAATATTAAACAAATATATCTAATCATAGACTTATGTATATGACGAAAACAAAATTAAAAATGTTTATAGAATCTCGTTAATTAACCTAATGTCAAAGTATTTTAGTTTCTTACTGATATTTTTGTAAAAAAAAAATGGTAATATTTAAAATAATTGTTATTTATTATCTAAGTACTTCATAGCGTATATTATTTTATGCTAGATTATAATTAAAAATGAAGGTTTATTTAGGTAGATAACATGTAACAACTCGTATTAAATAATCATAAATAAACGTAAATATACTCGTATATTTAGTGGTAGAAATGTTCAAATAATTTCGAATAGAAACTCATTATTATTAATGATACATATGATCTAGTTTTATTTAAATATTAGTGGTTATAAAAGTTTCAATTTTGATAAACTAAAACGTTAACTTTGACGTCATAATATAAATAGATACAAGGAAACAATAAATCCTAAACAATTATAAGTGCATTACTTAAAAATTTAAAATTAACAAAGTAAAATAATTTAATTCCTTTTTTGATAATGGAGTCAAAAACACTCGCCTTTGCAGTTTTTCTAGTTTCAATGTTTGTGATTGCTGAAAATGTTTTTGCTATTGAATCTGCTAACGCTCCTAGCCCTGCCACATTAGATGCGTTCCAAAAATGTGCAAGCGACTTAGGTGCAACTTGTGGTGGTGTCATTTCCAAGTCACTACAACAAATCCCTTGTTTTCTCGACGCTTTTTTGGGCTTTTGTCGACGCTTTAAAGCGTCACCATTTTTATTATCGACGCTTCATAAAGCGTGGGCATTTGGGGCGTCAGGATTTGCCGACACTTTTTGGCGTCACCCTTTTCGACGCTTTAAGGTGTCAAGAGCCCCTACACCTTTAAGCGTCATCATTTACCTACGCTTATTTGCGTCGTAATGTTGAAATTCTCGACGCTTTTTTGCACTAGAAAATTTTCATACTACTCTTACTATTTTCTTCAAGGTGATTGAATTAAATCACATAGGTTATTAGATGACATTCTAAATCGTATGTAAACAACATTAATTTGACTAGATCGATTATATGGAAAACTAAATTTTATATCATAAATTAAAATCGCATTGTCAAATTACATGCTATCAAAATTCAAACAAACTATTGTAATTCTTACATCCAAACAAGAGAAATGTTTTCACGCAAAAATAACAAAATATCTGCAAAAGATTAATCCACACCAAAAGGTACGACTATATATAAACTACTCCCAAAAGTGAATTCCATATTTGTTCCTCTTATCTCGATGCACTGCCATCATTTGTTAAGTCCGATATCTACATGCAAAGAAATTAAATATTATCAACAAGTAAGAAGTTTTGCTACTAATAACGGAAAGAGGAAATTACAAAAATCATATATAGGCAAGCGGCTATTTCTTGCTAATTCTTTTTCATAAACATCAAAGCACAAAACTAACCACTTCACATTGCAAAACAGGAGTCGGCAATCTACTAACAGTAGGAGTATCAACAAAAAAATTACGACAGCAACATCCTTCATCATAAAACTCTCTTCTTCCTATAATATTCATTCATGACTAAAACACCATGTGCTTATTGCAATACTAAGGTAATAAAAGAAATCTGAAGATTAAATAATCTAAATCAGCAACAATATCATCTTATTTTATCGAGTATGATTGCATTATTAGCTTCAATCTGACGCAGTATTGCAAGTAATGGCAGTAGCTACTTGTTTTTTTATACTCCATTAAACTAATAAACAAAGAGGGAAGAATAGAGATTACCGAATTTTATCTTCTGGTGAACAGTTAATCTTATCATGAGATCGTCTAATATCAGTGCTTGTGAACTGGAAATGTCGTATGATTGTCGACGCATGTAACATGAAGGTCAGGAAAAAGAAAACTTACATGTGCTCTTCAATTTTCACATCACTGTAAAGCATCTATTCATTTTGTGAGTTAACACAGCACGGACATTTAACTCGGTTGATTAAGAGCTATGCACATGCTTGTGAGTTAAAAATAATGATTAGCAGGAGTAGAAAATGCAGCACAAATGTATGATGGCAGCTGAAAAAGACCTCAAGTACTAGCAAAAAGAGCATACTGGAATGACTATGACCGCCCACTATTTTTGGAAAAATAAGCAAGGCTCTTAACGCACTATTCATTCCCAATAAGGCAACCATATCATTTATTGGAACAATTGGATATTCGCTACCTGCTACATGTTATTTATATTACTTACTTCTACCAACATTTTATTTTTTTTATTAAAGGATTTTTTCTATTGAGATACAATAATCAATGGTGAGTGCAGAAAATAGGGTTTCATGAAGATCTATATTTGGTCTTAGGTAATAATTAGCAACACATTCTAGACGTGTTTACAAGACGATACATACTTGAGTGGTTTTTGCCATAGTTGGATAATATATAGATCTCAGACTACTGGGTTGAAGATAATTACATCGTGAAAGCTAGGAGCTTCAGCCCACTTACTGTCTGGGACATCAATATCATCTCTATACCCATCTTTGTATCCAAGAGACTCTAGCAATCCACCGTTATCATTAGGCGACCACCTCTAAAAAGAAAAAAGAAATCAATTTAAGGTTCTAAGCAAGGCGCTAAACAAGACACTAGAAAATTTCTTTTCGATCACCCTCTATAACCTGTAACCCTCTGAGTACCAGAGACACAAGAAGTCTTACCTCCAATTCTTGTTGTGATAATTCACAGGCTACCGAAAACATGGCATCTTAAGCTTGATTTCTAGTTAGTTACAATACCCAAATTTTGCCAAATTCATCAAGGATCCAATAAATTTAGTGGAGTTTCAAGTGCCATAAATAAATCAATAAACCACCAATAATGGAACGCGTAAAGTCAGTGAATATTGACACTTCTACAATGACATAGATCTTACCTACCATCTCTTGCTAACAAATTTGTCCGGTGATATGCAATTGTAAGATTATACTGAAAAAAAGTAAATCCACGGTCTGCTTCAGCTGGGCGCCACTTTTTGACATCACTTTACACTCGTCTCAGTGTGCAGAACAGAGATATAGACATGTTTCTATTCAGTGCATCACCAATAAACCCTGTATTGTCCCAACTTCACAGCATAAGAATCACTAAAAGTAACACTAGTCCACCATGGATACCAAAAATTAGAGTAATGACCATTTAATATCCAGGTAATGAAAGATCTTTAATAAACCTAGCAACCCAACAACCCAACATAATTACACAGAGACCGAACTTTCTTATTTAGCACTTAAAACTAGTGCTTAAGCCTTAAATTACTGTGTTTCATAAAGCTAAAATCTAAATAAAATAGTTCAGCGTCATGTATTAAGATTTAAGCATCACCTAGTTCCATTCTATGTTATATGAAACTTCGCTTAGCTATCGTGTAGCATGTCCTACACGACACAACACTTCGACCGCATTTACGTTAGACCACAAAATAGAAAACTTTGCAAAAAAAAGCCGTATCCGACACTCCAACAAGTGTCAGACGTGACACCGTGTCGGAGCAACACATGTTCCATACTTAAAACAAAGCCCTCCTACTTCCCATGATACTTTATAGTTCAGAATGTCATACACGAACAAGCTCAAAGTACATGAACTGGATAGTTGAGAGAAGTATACAATATTTGCAGCTGAATGTTGTCATATTTTCGTGCCCAAACAAGTTCAAACACTTCTCTAGCCGAAAGGATGCGCATGAAAATGTCAATCCACCCTAAAACTTAAACTACTGAGGAATTGAAGATGAGTTACAGGAACTTGCTCCCTTAACATTTCAATCCTCTCAATGATACCGCAAGGTCCGGAATGAACCATTGTACTCAGCATCCTACTTAACACATCAACCACTGGGATGAAAATAGTGGTGGTAGAGGATCATCATCTCCTTCGGATACCGAGTACATTTAAACAGTGTCTAGCCCTCTAATAATAAGCACTGAAAATAAGCATGTAATAGATAAAAATTGTTCAACACTACCTTTAACATCCCCACAAACTCCTTCATCTTTAGCACATAATCTAAGAAAGCCTAACTTATCCCGATCAGCTTTCTTTTCAAAATCTAACAACCCATACCGGAGCCTCATCACTGTATCATTGACAATCAATGCAGCACCCGGAGAATAACTACCCAAAGATAAAACAAATGAAGAGATGCAACGACTATCTATGCTTATGTCTTTAACTAAGCACAAACCTATTTCCTATAAGACTTCAAATAAATGATATTTACACTTTAACTAAAAAAACTAAAGCCAAAAAGTCGATTTCATCAACAACACACACGACCAGACAACTAATTTAGTGGTAAAACTAATTCAAACTCCTTCTCTCCATCATACAAAACTTAAAATGAACCAAACAAGTATAACAAGGAATGGGTTCTAAATCCATATCTCCATGATATTACACCCCAATCCATTCTATATTTTTATTCCATTCCATTCTGACCTCTTGAACCAAATGACCCCAATTGTATTAACAATTCCGCCCTGTTATGGCACGATAACTGTTCATTTTTTAGGTCCACCCCATTCTCCATTCCACCATAATTCTGTATATATTCTGGTATACCCATTTTAGCAAAAAACTTATGTGGGTAGTGTTGGGGCTGGTGTCCTTGACAATTAAGTACAATGACTTATTAAATCTCTTTAAGGATCACAAGGGCATACTTCTGTATTATTACCAGTTGATCCACGTTTATCAATAACGGTTGGCTTGCTAGATAAGTTTGACGTTATTGTCATACGGATGGCGGTGGTCAACTGGTCCCTATACGTCACACCTATAGGACACGTTTGAGAGATGTGAAGGTATGAAAATATAGTCACATTTTGCCGGATATGACTAAACGGTTAGTCAGAGGTATTGACTATTAAATTAGTCAATAAGATGTTGAGATTATTATTTAATACGGATTAAATAATTTTAGCTAATACGGATTACATGATTAATTCGTAAATTAAATATAAACGGTTATATTTAATTAAATATTGTATTCGCGTATTAATATAAACAGTTATATTAATTTGGGTAATTATACAATATCGTATTTTATCAGACCGTTATTAATATATCGACTGTATTAATATCTGATAACATGTTACGATTTATAATTATAAACCCGCGAATTATATTTAAGCAATTGGGTCGAATCACGCATTGGGATAAGGTAAGAGTGGAAAGCCCACTCCTACCCAAACCCTATTTCGGCCGAATCCTAGGGCTACATAAGGAGAGTCCTTCTCCTTATGTAGACGACTCTTGTTGCACTGAAAAATAATCTCAGGGTAAAATTAGGGTTTGAGAGCATTCTTCTCCCAAAACCTCAGATCTCACATCTAAAACCTCAAGGGCTCTCCCTATATTGCAAGGCAATTGGAGAGGATTTCTAGCACACGCGGCCACGTCTCAAACTAAGTCTTGGGTGCAAGTTATAGGAGGGAATTTGCATCAATTCCTGTTCTTAGGCCTTTTGCGCGAGGACTAAAGGTTGTACTTCTTTCTCATGTTTTTAATCTTATGACGATATTCACAATTGCATATTTCATTATAATCCTGCAAATTTAGGGTGAATACGCGTTTTATTCCCCACAAGTGGTATCAGAGCCAGGTTATGAAAATTTTACAATTGTGTCTTTCATAAGTTTTAAAAATTTTGAAAACCGTACACTGTGCTTAGGCACTCGATCGAGTACCAGTTGCACTCGATCGAGTGCCCTCGTACCAGGCCCGTGCGTGTGATTTTTGTGAGAAATCGATCTTGTTTTTCGATTATAATTTGCATATTGTTAATTAATCGATATTTTTAGCAATATGTGAATCTTTTGTTGTTGTTTATTTATGATTTACACGTTTTAAATCCATGTTATAAACCCGTTTTAATTTAAAAGTGCAGCGATTTGCAATTTTACGAGCCACTCGATCGAGCCCTGCTGCACTCGATCGAGTGACCCTGACACTCGATCGAGTGCCCCTGTTACTCGATCGAGTGCTCTTGTTTCGGGGTGTTTATTTTCGAAAATAACTTGTTTCTTATTTTCACATGGCTTAAAATAATATACTGTATACGGAAATAGTATATTATTTAGTGAAACGGTTCACCCTCGTTTGATACATATTGTTTTAAAACAGTTTAAAATAATGGATTATATGTTTATTAAAATTGGTGATTAAAGCGGTATAATCACATAATTTTAATCTTAAAAGGTGGTTTGGTATAAATTTATTAATCATAATAACAGTATTATGTCATGTATAAATTTTATTTAGTTGATGCATTTTATTTATCGTCTTGTGAATGCTTTGAATGCTTTCAATAACGAATTTAATTTTTGCAAACGGTTGTAACTTAGTGTGGCCTTAGAAGATTGTGTCACCGTAATGATGGGACACGATCTTGCTTGTAATTTTGAGATCTTGAATCTCCGTTTTGGGTTTTTGCCATGTAATTACTTTTGTATTTAAATTAGAATGTATCTAGGATTACTTTTGTAATTTAAATTAGTAATTTTGTGAAGACCAAAGACAAGACGGAGACCGGATGCTCACTCCCGCTGCAAGGACCAAGATGGAACATCAAGACAAGCTTCTAGGGTCCAACAGTGGATTCCAAGTTGTTTTATGTTTATTTTGGTAGGATAGGCCACACTAGGACTTTTATTTACGTTTATTGCATTTATCTTTACGCTTTCATCGAAAACTATATCATGCCTGAAAACTGACTCATGTAGAGGTCACGCGTTAGTTTTCTGTGACAATACAGATGTCACATGTCAATTTAAAAGCCATCACTTTATTTAATTCATTCACGCAAATGCTAGTTTTTAGTTCACTTAAATATGGATAAATAAGAGTTGATGGGGTCTTCCTCGTATAACCAAAAATTGAGATTAGTCTTTATAAATCAGCCTCCCATGAATCCCTTCTTCGTCGGTAGGCATAATATGACCCCTTCTACGTCGGGTAAGTGGGAACAGATGATTTATTTTATCTCAACATCATGGTCACTCGATAATATTCCAGTGACTGAGATGGACTAATAGATAAGATTTACGGAAATCTATCGACCAAGAGTTCCAACGATTGGAATTAGCCAAACTGTGGGCTTATCAATATACGGAAATTGAGTCTTGGGATCGTTTATATAATTCTTGAGGGAGATCAATTATATAAATGCATGAGTCTACGAGTTTAAATTCAATTTAATATAGACTTAAATCACAACAATAAGTTGCTTATATGGTTTTGTTTTATCTTCTTTCAGTGTAGAACACGTTCATTAAAACTGCTGTAAAACTAAAATGGCTGGTGAAGACCCAATGCCAAGTGCCAAGCTAGCACGTGAATCCTGGCTAAAAGCCTTCATGGACTCCATGAATCAGTCAACTAGACTGAGGAATGATGGGTCAAACTTCTCTGACTGGGAGGCAGCACTACGGAATGCTGCCATTGCTGACGGAAAGCTTAAGTTTTTAACTGAGCCCATTCCGGCACACCCAGGAACTGGAGCTAGAGCCAACGATGTTCGCGCTCATAGCGACTTCGTCATGGAAGCGGGTAAAGAACGTACTCATCTATGCAATGGAATCTAATTTGCAAAGACGCTTCATAACCCATGGTGCAAACAAGATTTTCACCACGCTCACTAACGAATTCTCCAAGGCTCCGAGAATCGTTTCTTATGAGCATACCTGTCGCTTCTTTGAGGCGAAACTCCAGAAGGGCCAAGCTGTTAGCCCACATATTCTCAACATGATTGAGAATATCGAGAAACTGGAGACCCTAAACTGCAAGATCAGTGAGAACATCATCGTTGATCGCATGCTTCATTCGCTTCATGATGGGTTCGCCCTCTTTAGGGCCAACTACTACATGAACGACATGAAGAAGACTCCCCATGAGCTCCACTCCCTTCTCGTACAGACTGAGAAGGATCTAAAGTTGAGTGGGAGTCTAAAGCAGGATGTTCTCATGATCTCAAGTAAGGGAAAAGGTAAAGGGAAGGCTAAAGCTCAGGGCGACCTAGCGGTAGGTAGGCCCAGGTTCAAGAAACCAGGATTTGCTAAGAGTGGGCCTGGTGAGTCGAGTAACTCACAAGGCAAGACAAAGAGCAAGGATACAAGCATGGAATGTCACCATTGCCACAAGACTGGGCATTGGAGGCGCTCATGCCCCGTGTATCGCGAGGACATTAAAGCAGGCCGTGTTACTCCTGTTGGTATGTCTTCTTCTTCTTTTATTCACATGATTGAGATTAACCATGCAAGTTGCGGAACTTGGGTACTTGATACTGGTTGTGGTTCTCATCTATGTAATCATGTGCAGGGCCTCCGAAACCAAGAACCCCTAATCAAGGGTGAGGTGGACCTGTGTGTCGGGAATGGAGCACGTGTGGCTGCAGTCTCGAAGGGAACATACGTAATCCAGCTTCCAAGTGGATTCGAGTTATTTTTATATAACTGTTATTATGTTCCTAGTTTGTCCAAAAACATTATTTCAGTTTCTGCACTTGACAAACTCGGCTTTTCATTTGTAATAGAGAATAATAGCTGTATTTTCTCCTTACACAATATGATTTATGGCAAGGCAGTTTCCATGAATGGAATTTATGTTTAAGATCAAACCACCGAGATATTACATGTGAATAATAAAAGAATAAAGGTAGGTGACAAAGATCAAACTTACCTATGGCATTGTCGTATGGGACACATAAATGAGAAACGCGTAAAACAGCTCATACAGAATGGAGCTATTTCGCCCTTTGATTTCGAATCATATGGCACGTGTGAATCATGTCTCATCGGCAAAATGACTCGTATTTCCTTCAAAGGTGTTGGAATGCGCGCTGCCGACCTATTAGGACTCATACATACGGACGTATGTGGCCCTATGTCGATCAACGCACGAGAAGGCTATAGGTATTTCATCACTTTCACGGATGATTTGAGTAGATATGGCTATGTCTACTTTATGAAACATAAAAGTGAATCCTTTGACAAGTTCAAAGAATACCAGAATCAGGTACAGAACCAGCTGGGTAGAAAGATTAAAGCACTACGCTCGGATCGTGGTGGTGAGTATCTTTCACGCGAGTTTGATCAACACCTAAAAGACTGTGGGATCGTGCTACAGTTGACTCCACCTGGAACACCACAATTAAATGGTGTGTCCGAACGGAGAAATCGAACTTTACTTGATATGGTTCGATCCATGATGAGTCACACCGTTGTGCCTGATTCATTGTGGGGCTATGCTCTTTTGTCGGCCGCTCTAATACTTAACCGAAGTCCGTCTAAAGCTGTTGACAAGACTCCATTCGAGTTATGGAAGGGAACGGTCCCTAACTTGTCCTTTATTCGGGTTTGGGGCTGCGAGGCTTATGTCAAGTGGAGACACGAGGATAAGCTCGGCCCGCGATCGGTCAAGACATACTTTATAGGCTATCCAAAGGGAACGTTTGGTCATTACTTCTACTCGCCTACCGAACAACGTGTTTTTGTTGCGGCTAGTGCGACGTTCTTAGAGAAAGAATTTCTCGAGAACAAGTCGAGTAATAGAACCTTCGAGTTATCGGAGGTTCAAGAACCAACTACCGAGCAACCATTGGAGGAAACAGTACCTTCAACCGAGGCTGCGGTAGATATCCCTGAGGAACCTAGGAGGTCAGGAAGAGTCTCTATTCCACCGGACAGATACATTGGTATGGTCGAGGAACACGATACAGATGCCGTCTTACTCCTAGAGGGTAATGAACCCACAACCTATAAAGGTGCCATGACCAGTTCTGACTCAAAGCTATGGCTAGAAGCCATGCAATCCGAGATGGACTCCATGTATGAGAACAACGTGTGGGATCTTGTGGACCTACCTGCAAAGGTACGTCCCCTTCAATGCAAATGGCTTTACAAGATAAAGCATGCCGTGGAAGGACAACAAGATATCCATAAGGCTAGACTAGTTGCTAAAGGTTTCACCCAAGTGCCAGGCTTGCACTACGATGAGATCTTTGCACCCGTAGTCATGCTACGTTCCATTCGGATTATCTTAGCGATCGCCGCATTTCATGACTATGAAATATGGCAAATGGACGTTAAAACCGCCTTCTTAAACGGTTATTTGGAGGAAGAGTTGTACATGGTACAACCCGAGGGTTTTATCGATCCAGCACATCCTAAGAAAGTTTGCAAGCTTAAGCGTTCCATCTATGGACTTAAGCAAGCATCGCGGAGTTGGAATCATCGCTTCGACCAAGTGATAAAAGAGAATGGGTTCATTCGATCAGTCGAGGAACCATGTCTCTATATCAAGTCGAGTGGGAGTAAGATTGTATTCCTAGTACTGTATGTCGATGACATACTCTTGATTGGGAATGACATACCTCTCTTATCTTCAGTTAAAGCATGGTTGAAAAACCATTTCCAGATGAAAGATCTGGGAGAGGCACAAAGAATTTTGGGCATCCGTATCTACAGGGATAGATCACGACGGATATTGTCTCTCAGTCAGGAGTCTTATATAGAGAAGATTCTGGAGAGATTCAGTATGACGAACTCCAAGAAGGGGTTCCTTCCCATGACTCCTGGGCTTCACTTGAGCAAGACTCAAGAAGCTAAGTCAGTGGAAGAGAAAGAGCGCATGAGTCGGATTCCTTATGCCTCGGCAATAGGATCGATCATGTATGCCATGATATGCACACGTCCAGACGTTGCATATGCATTGAGTATGACCAGTCGATTCCAAGCTCATCCAGGTGAACCACACTGGATGGCCGTGAAAAACATTCTTAAGTACCTACGGAGGACTAAAGATTGGGGATTGACTTATGGAGGCGACTCAACGCTCTGCGCCACGGGTTACGCAGATGCTAGCTTCCAAACAGATCGAGATGACTCGAAATCTCAGTCTGGATTTGTCTTTACTCTTAATGGCGCTGCTGTCAGCTGGAAAAGTTCTAAACAGAGTGTTACAGCAGATTCTACGACTGAGTCCGAGTACTATGCCGCCTCAGAAGCAGCTAAGGAAGCAATATGGATGCGTCAATTCTTACAAGGACTATCAGTAGTGCCTAGTTCGAATGACCCAATCACCGTCTATTGTGACAATAGCGGTGCCATCTTCCAAGCTAAGGAGCATAAGTCTAGCAGCAAGGCTAGGCATGTACAACGGAAAGCTCATCTAATCAGAGATTACGTGGAGCAAAAGGAGATTTTTATTGAAAAGATCGCTACGGATGACAACATAGCTGATCCTCTCACAAAAGCATTACCACGTGATAAGCATGAAGGGCACATTCATTCCATGGGAATTGGATGTGTTCCTAAGTTGTAGTACTCTTTTATGAATTCATGTAATAATTCATTTTCTCGTGTACTCTATTCAACCTTATTGTTATGATATAAAATGTTTTGTTTCTCATGTGGAATTGTACGCCAATTTTGAACACCACAAAGTGAACTGATTAACATTACATCGTTTTGGTCCTTGATTACCCACTTGAGCTGATAACTCAGGTAATCATTTTGTGACGTTGGTTGATGGTGGGTTCAACGAGCCATAAGTCACGTGGATGACTGACCAATCACAAAGGCGAGTTATACGGATATCTCGTAGGACACCCCGTGACATCGTTATGGAGTCCTAAATGTTTTATAACATTGGATGCCAGGTCGTGGATAGGACCTCCATAGTGTTCCTTAGAGTCGAGTCTTTTGACTTTCAACTGTTTCTTGAGATTAAGACAGATTTTGGGTAACTTTGGTTTCTTTCCCACGGTCACCGTAACAGGGGCCAAGAGGATTTTTTCTGGGTTATTTCATGCTGGGCGATATCGGCAGGATTCGAGTTGAGGGAAATATCCAAACCCTTATCAGGATTTTATCATTTCTCAGGGCCACTCGAGGAGTAGTAACTGAAATGCATGGCCATGCTCGAATACAGATTCGTTTTATTAGTTAAGTTACTCTCTAGTCGGGGAAACCACTCTTGATACAGATCGCTTGTGAGATACGACCTTTGCGAATGCGGATTTGCAAATTGTCTTACATTGAGTGGGAGAAATTTTAAAAGGATATGAGATTCGGTTATCGCACCTACACTTGTACGGACAAGTGGGAGTTTGTTGGAGATTGTGTCCTCCACATGTAGTGTGATAACGTCATTGAACATACCCTTGTACGGACAAGTGGGAGATTGTTGGGGCTGGTGTCCTTGACAATTAAGTACAATGACTTATTAAATCTCTTTAAGGATCACAAGGGCATACTTCTGTATTATTACCAGTTGATCCACGTTTATCAATAACGGTTGGCTTGCTAGATAAGTTTGACGTTATTGTCATACGGATGGCGGTGGTCAACTGGTCCCTATACGTCACACCTATAGGACACGTTTGAGAGATGTGAAGGTATGAAAATACAGTCACATTTTGCCGGATATGACTAAACGGTTATTCAGAGGTATTGACTATTAAATTAGTCAATAAGATGTTGAGATTATTATTTAATACGGATTAAATAATTTTAGCTAATACGGATTACATGATTAATTCGTAAATTAAATATAAACGGTTATATTTAATTAAATATTGTATTCGCGTATTAATATAAACAGTTATATTAATTTGGGTAATTATACAATATCGTATTTTATCAGACCGTTATTAATATATCGACTGTATTAATATCTGATAACATGTTACGATTTATAATTATAAACCCGCGAATTATATTTAAGCAATTGGGTCGAATTACGCATTGGGATAAGGTAAGAGTGGAAAGCCCACTCCTACCCAAACCCTATTTCGGCCGAATCCTAGGGCTACATAAGGAGAGTCCTTCTCCTTATGTAGACGACTCTTGTTGCACTGAAAAATAATCTCAGGGTAAAATTAGGGTTTGAGAGCATTCTTCTCCCAAAACCTCAGATCTCACATCTAAAACCTCAAGGGCTCTCCCTATATTGCAAGGCAATTGGAGAGGATTTCTAGCACACGCGGCCACGTCTCAAACTAAGTCTTGGGTGCAAGTTATAGGAGGGAATTTGCATCAATTCCTGTTCTTAGGCCTTTTGCGCGAGGACTAAAGGTTGTACTTCTTTCTCATGTTTTTAATCTTATGACGATATTCACAATTGCATATTTCATTATAATCCTGCAAATTTAGGGTGAATACGCGTTTTATTCCCCACAGGTAGGGATTAACTCCAACCTCCTTCATAGCACCTAGGGCTTTCAATCTATCTCGAGATATTGCTACATACCAACAAAAAATCATGTACAAAATCCCACATTTAGCAAAACTAAAACACAGTAACGCAGTCGAAACTAAATAAACATGAATCACATATCAACACAAACACAATAACAATCTCCAACATGTCAAGCAAGTGAATGTCGACACCGTAATAATGTCAAAAGTGAAACGAAGAAAATCATCAAACTTTCAGCACTAAAACCCCAATTAATCGATATAAATAAAAACTATAAGGGTTTAGAAATGGAGAAAACTGAAATTAAAGAACGATAATGGTAAAATTACCAAAAGCTAGATCTGCTCATACGTTGAATGAAAGAATAGTGAACTTCTCGTTGCGCCCTGATTTATTGAGAAGCTTGACATCCGAATCCACCATTAGACGAATCCGATGGGAATAATACGGGATGGAGAAGGTGAATAGAAATGAATTAGGGTTTGATGAAGAAGGAAAAGAAAGATGTTTAGAGGGGATGGCGCAATATGAAATCATTAGGAGCGGTTTATTTGATTTATTAATGAAAAAACTGAAAATACAATTCGTTGGCCCAATTAAATGAATTCGTGCTCTAAAAAATGCTGACGCTTAGGTAAGCGTCGACCCTAAAGTGTCAAGAAAGCAAGGGATTTGTTGTAGTGAGTATGTATTTGAGAATGGAGTACAAGTATCAAGAGAATGTTGCACCACATTGCTAGAGGTTGGCGAAGATTGTCATGAGCTTCTAACAGAAGTGACTATTGTATACAAGCGTCTTCATCCAGCGAAAAAAGCTAAGCAAGCTTGGCGTAAAAATGATCGAGTATGGCAGCTTTGCAAGAAAAATGGACACGTTTCTAATTAATGCATTAACATAAATAGAACATGTATTCTCAAAAACAATATTGAATAAAAAATGTATTTTTTACATATTCGATTGATCCAAATTGTTTGGTTAATACAATTATTATGATTTAATAGCATATTGTTAAAATGGCTGATTTGAACATGGTGGTCCTTAGTGGTGCAATAATCACATAAAATTTAATCCGAATTGCCCTTTTAATAGTTAGTCTTGGTTGATGAGCAAAATTATATTCTTGATTTCAGCATCTATTATCTTCTTAGTTAGTTATTTAATTGTAACGGTTAAAAAGGACAGCTAAATTACATGTGAATCACGTAGATGGAATCAATTTTATCTAAAAAATGAATAATGAATTGTTAGATAAAATAATTGCATACTTTTCCGAAACACTTTGAATAGTACCCATATTTCATATCTTTCTTCTAAAATCAAATATTTACATATGGATATGACCTAAAATCGATTAGTGATACGAAAAACGGATCAATGTATCTGTTATATTATGATTCACGTATATATTGCAATATTATGCATAATAATATAATGGTTTTTCTAAGATATTTTATGCCAAACCTTTCAAATCGTGTGTAGTAGAAACTTTTTCAATAACTAATATACTCCTCCGTGATTAAAACAATATATTGCTGACTGACAATAGTATAAATGATCTTGTTCTAATCTACTTAAAATGGGTTGGATGCAGTACTCAGGGTAGCTCACCATTTCGTGTCCCTCACTCACAAATTAAGGGGGCCTATTTCTAGCGCCTTTCGACAATAATCATGTGCATCACAAAAACGTTTCAGGAGGTTCCGCATTGGAAGACTACTCCGTTCTAATTCGATAAACCGTGGAGTTCTTATCATGAGCTCTTGGAAAATAAATCACTTTTTGATATGATTAATACTTTCAATCCCTTTGAATATTAGTCGAGAAAACTTATCTATGGTTCTCTCCAATGAGACTAGACAACATGAATAGTCTCTTTTGCTATTATAGAGTATATCACACGACTCTAAACATTTGTGAACTTATTAAAATAAATTAAAATACAACTTATATCAAATAACTAATAAATATATTTTCTAAGACAATCTAATTTATTTCGATCAAGTTATAAACATAATATTTATCTAAATTGTTTCATGGATGACGTTATTTGGCACATTTACAATATTATAAAGTATGTTGTCAATAACCTTTTTAGATTCAATTCCGAATAAGTGACACTTCCTTTATTAGAATATATTTGGTATTCAATGGAATGACTATTTCAATAGTAAATAAAAATAATTAACTTAATAAGCGAGTAATGGATAATTAGAATAAGAATTAACAGTTAAGATATGTCTTAAGAAGTCATCAAAATATGGTTGCTCATTGTAAATCGTAGATCAGTTTATCAATTTATTTTTTGATATGTCATTATATATTCGAAACTGGTAGCATCTTTCTAATAATCTAATATTAAACAAATATATATAATCATAGACTTATGTATATGACGAAAACAAAATTAAAAATGTTTATATAATCTCGTTAATTAACCTAATGTCAAAGTATTTTAGTTTCTTACTGACATTTTTTTTAAAAAAAATTGGTAATATTTAAAATAATTGTTATTTATTATCTAAGGACTTCATAGGGTATATTATTTTATGCTAGATTATAATTAAAAATGAAGGTTTATTTAGGTAGATAACATGTAACAACTCGTATTAAATAATCATAAATAAACGTAAATATACTCGTATATTTAGTGGTAGAAACGTTCAAATAATTGCGAATAGAAACTCATTATTATTAATGATACACATAATTTAGTTTTATTTAAATATTAGTGGTTATAAAAGTTTCAATTTTGATAAACTAAAACGTTAACTTTGACGTCATAATATAAATAGATACAAGGAAACAATAAATCCTAAACAATTATCAGTGCATTACTTAAAAATTTAAAATTAACAAAGTAAAATAATTTAATTCCTTTTTCATAATGGAGTCAAAAACACTCGCCTTTGCAGTTTTTCTAGTTTCAATGTTTGTGATTGATGGAAATGTTTTTGCTATTGAATCTGCTAACGCTCCTAGCCCTGCCACATTAGATGCGTTCCAAAAATGTGCAAGCGACTTAGGTGCAACTTGTGGTGTTGTCATTTCCAAGTATGTATTTGAGAATGGAGTACAAGTATCAAGAGAATGTTGCACCACATTGCTAGAGGTTGGCGAAGATTGTCATGAGCTTCTAACAGAAGTGACTATTGTATACAAGCGTCTTCATCCAGCGAAAAAAGCTAAGCAAGCTTGGCGTAAAAATGATCGAGTATGGCAGCTTTGCAAGAAAAATGGACACGTTTCTAATTAATGCATTAACATAAATAGAACATGTATTCTCAAAAACAATATTGAATAAAAAATGTATTTTTTACATATTCGATTGATCCAAATTGTTTGGTTAATACAATTATTATGATTTAATAGCATATTGTTAAAATGGCTGATTTGAACATGGTGGTCCTTAGTGGTGCAATAATCACATAAAATTTAATCCGAATTGCCCTTTTAATAGTTAGTCTTGGTTGATGAGCAAAATTATATTCTTGATTTCAGCATCTATTATCTTCTTAGTTAGTTATTTAATTGTAAAGGTTAAAAAGGACAGCTAAATTACATGTGAATCACGTAGATGGAATTAATTTATCTAAAAAATGAATAATGAATTGTTAGATAAAAATAATTGTATACTTTTCCGAAACACTTTGAATAGTACTCATATTTCATAAATTTGATTCATATATTTGTTCTAAAACCAAATATTTACATATGGATATGAACTAAAATCGATTAGTGATACGAAAAACGGATCAATGTATCTGTTATATTATGATTCACGTATATATTGCAGTAATATGCATAGTAACATAATGGTTCTTCTAAGATATTATATACTAAACATTTCAAATCGTATGTAGTAGAAACTTTTTCAATAACTAATATACTCCTCCGTGATTAAAACAATACATTGCTGACTGACAATAGTGTAAATGCTAGCTTGTGCTCATCTACTTAAATTGGGTTGGATGCGGTACTCAGGGTAGCTCACCATTTTGTGTCCTTCGCGCACAAATTAACGGGGCCTATTAATCATGTGCATCACATAAACGTAAACAAAATTTAAAATGTTTATAGAATCTCATTAATTAACCTAACATCAAAGCATTTTAGTTTCTTACTGACATTATTTAAAAAAAAAATTGGTAATATTTAATATAATTGTTATTTATTATCTAAGGATTTCATAGGGTATATTATTTTATGTTAGATTATAATTAAAAATGAAGCTTTATTTAGGTAGATAGTGACATGGCTGTCGCAACCCTATCAAAAATAAACCAACTGCTCGCAAACTAATGTAGTAGAGGCAGTCGGGTATCGAATCCACAGGGAGAAGAGAATTCTAAAAGTTCTAATAAGTTTGATAAGTAATCAAAAAGGGGGTTGTTTGTGGTTTATCTGTAGTCTAAAATTTAAAAGAAAAGAAACGAAAACAATGAACCAAGCGATTAAACAAAGAAGAGAAGAGACTAGGATTTTCGGTTCACTATGGCTTAGGGCGAAATGAAAAGGTCGAGAATGTGCCAAAGTCGGGAAAGAGGCAGTGAAGAGGTCCTTTCGGTCCGCTATTTGCCCTAGGATAATACTAACAAACTTTCACTCTTGTAAATCCATCCTAAAGTTCGTCGCAGGTCTACCTAATCCAATCTTTTGATCTAGGGTTAGGAAATCCACACAGTTGATTGGATGTGTCGACTCAAACAATCAAAAGCTATTAAATGCGGCGATTAAATGCAAACCCTAATCTAAAACATTCAAGACAACAATCAGATCTTAAGCCATAGTTCCCGTAAATCCTAGTGAAGAACTTAGCCAACCATTTTCATGAGATTACTAAAGCAAATAGATAAAATGAGATTCAACATGATGAGAAATTAAGAAATGCAAAACATGAATCAAATATTAAAATAGAAAGAAGAATACCGTTACTACAAGATTGAAGGAAGACGAACCAAAAGATTGCTTGAAAACAAAATGTTAAAACTAAGTACAGAATTCTAGAAATGAGAAAAGTGTTTTTTTGAGATCTAGGTTACAATGCTGCTCTTTTCTGCCTGTCGAATGATGTCTTTCTTTCTTCTTTTTATTCCCCTTTTATGCTAATTCTAGGAATCTTTCGAATCCTGAAATCTCGCACCCTAACTCGATCGAGTAAGTGAGTTACTCGATCGAGCAGTTCCTTGCTCCTCTCTAATCGATCGAGTAATTGTCAGTACTCGATCGAGTATTCTTCAAATGGTCCTCGATGTCATCGCAGGTGGCCTTTGATCGAGCGCCTTTTCTCCAACAACCACTCTATCGAGTGAAATCAAAGGTCGATCGAGTGAATTACAGGTTTTTGGCGATAGTTCCTTCTTCTGGGATTCCTGATCTTTTCCTGATGTCCTTGGAGATGCCGATTTACTAAGATTTGGGCGCATTTCTTCTTCGATCTCCCTCGTTATTTATCTGCAATGAACACAAAGGCAACAAAGTAGATAATTCGGAGGAAAAAGGGTGCTAAAAGCTAAGAGTTAAAGGACAAATACGTGCAAAATGGACCTAAAAAGTGTATATAAATTGCACGTATCAAATATCCCCAAACCAAACCTTTGCTTGTCCTCAAGCAGATAAGGTGCATCTAGCCTTGCAAAAAGGAACTGAGCGCAGAACACTTGCCGAAATGTCTACTCAAACCATATTTAAGACATAAGTAAAAGGTCTTACATAACCTAGCACGCAGTTGAGTTGCAACTTTGGCAAAGGCCTACTAAACTGTCAACCTTGCAAGACCCTTGTTGATGGACCCTCGCGGGTCACTCTTCTCTCGTGAAGCAAAGGGTAAAATAAGTGAATATAAGAGAGATAGAGGAAAAGTCGCTCGCCTAGACTGCGACCAACATAATCGTGCATGCAATTTAGTATGATAAATGATTCTAGCTACCGTGCACATACATTCCAACCATTCAGGGTCCATCACATGCCGAATACTTGCAAAGTTTGGATAAGTGAGGCTATGGGTAAGAAGAGGCAAAACAATATGGGAGTCAAAGGGAAAGTAGCCAAGCTAGCATCCTAATCAAACCGAATAAAACATCCACTTATAACTCACTGAATTAAACCCAAAGCCTTACCTCACTGATCCAAAATAAAACTCCTCATAAAAAATGGATTGCAACGTAGGAGAAAAATTCCAATTTTTTTTTTCTTTTTGCCGTTTCCATTTTTTTCTTCTTCTTTTCGGCAATTGTTTTTTCTTTTTTCATTCCACTTCTTCATTCACAAACTTCATATAATAAGATCGAGCCAAAATTGATACAAAAAACGAATACCACTAAAACTACTAAACTAGCTCAGCAAAAGGTAGGCTTAGTTTATGGATTGTAGCTAAAGGGTCAACTGGCAATTTCTGGCTAATGTGAAGTTAATGGGTAAAACGAATAAAAAGGATTTTGCAAGCATTCTCCAAACATGTAATACCATCCACAAACCTGAATGTATATAGGTAATAAGCAATCAAATTTCATACTTGTGCAAATTAATGTTACACGACATGCAGAGAGTAGCTACTCACAATCCTAAATGAACCGGTCATGAATGACACCAGTTAAAAGCTCTAAACCTCAGAAAGATGTTGTAGTTTGCCAAAATCTCAAGTCCAGTCTATTTGTTCAGTAGTTTTCTGGTGAAGCGACAACTCATGCACACTGTTTATGTAAAAGCTAAAGGTTATGTCAGGTTTGAAAACAGACAAAACATGAAGGTTCCGACTCAGCTTCTAATGCAGACAAGATGGAAGCATAAACCTCCCAAACCAACCGATACAATGTCCTCATTGTGCAAGGTGAAGGTGAAAAAGAGAAGATGAGACGGGAACTTACAGGGTTAATCAGAACAGCGACCTCCCCAAACCGAACGAGAAAGTGAGGTTTGTTAGAGGTGAGAGCAGTAGCGCAACCGTTCGATCGAGATTGCAAAGGCTTCGATCGAGCTGGCAATCGTTCGATCGAAGATGGTGGTTGCTCGATCGAACATCCGTCAGCTGCAGGTTACACGATCAAATATTGTTCAGGGGTGAATCGTTCGATCGAGGCGTTTCTCCACTCGATCGAGCAGATATGTCACTCGATCGAGGGTTTTCGTCTGCGAACTTGCGAAGGATATTGAAGCAGCAACAGAGAAAACAGAAAACTCTCTAAAAACAGTCTTGAAACAGTACAAAAGCAATAAATTGTCCGTATTGAAAATAAAACATGAAAAACCGGGTTGCCTCCCGGGAAGTGCTAGTTTAACAGGTCCTGCACGACCTTTTGTTCATTTGGTGTCAACTTTCCTCAATGTCGAAGAATAACACTTCAACCAAATTACCAACTTCCTCAGTTCCGTGATAATGCTTCAGTTGATGACCGTTGACCTTAAACTTCGACCCCTAAGACTCTTCCAACTCGATGGAACCAAATTTGGTGACTCCCACCACCGTGTAAGGGCCCGTCCACCTCGATTTCAGCTTGCATGGGAACAGTCTCAGACGGGAATTGAAGAGCAACACTTTTTGACCCACGTGGAATTCCCGTGGTAGGATGCGCTTGTCATGCCATCTTTTTGTCTTTTCTTTGTAAATTCGCGAACGTTCATAGGCTTTCAAGCGGAATTACTCAATCTCATCAATCTGCAAAAGACGGTTCTCACCACAACGATCAGCATCATAATTAAGTTGGCGTATTGCCCACCATGCCTTATGCTTTAGCTCGACAGGTAAATGACACGATTTCCCGTACACTAACCGATATGGTGAGGCACCGATTGGTGTTTTGAAAGCCATTCTATAGGCCCACAAAGTATCATCAAGTTTCTGACTCCAATCCTTACGAGACTTAGACACAACCTTAGCTAGGATCTCCGTAAGTGTAATACCCCGTATTTTATCGTATTCTATTTTAATATGTTATATTATCTTACTTTGACGTGTGATAATTATTTGAATGTTTTAGATCAATGATTAACTTATCGAATAAGTTTCTAGTATTTTGTATAAGAATAGTGAAGTGTCGGGTACGGGTTTTAATATCAAGTCACACCTTAGTTGTGCTTGAAGGCTTAGGAATGTGTGCAAGGGTGTCAGTTAGGCCTCGAGGTGCGTGTTAAGAGAGGAACAGCCCAACTCGACACATCACCCAGCTGCTCAAACCACAACAAATTGTATCTGCTGCCCTATATTTAAACCTCTCGACGCGAAAACCTAACCCTAACCCTAGAACGCCTCTCACTCTCACATACTCTCACTGCTGCCACATCAAGGAGTAAGGACAAGGGTTGCACGGTGGTCAAGGGGTGGTCAAAGGCCGTTCGTTTGCTTCAGGAAGACGGTACACTCACCTTCGTTTCTATTGTTTTCGTAGTTTATGCCTACTTTGAGTCACGTTTTGTAGATACTGAAATCATGTCATGGTTCTGATTTTTATGTAGTTTTGATATAGGATGTCTACTAGTCATGTCTGGGTCAGGGTAGAGTCGTCGTTGAACTCCGTTGACCGTCGAAGGTGGTGGTTTAATCGCATGAACAAGGTCGTATTACAGTAGTCCTGAATAACGTGTTTGAACTGTGATGTTATACTTCGATTCGTTTAAGCACCTTGTTTATGTTTCGTATGTTTGTTCTGGTTTTATGAAGAGGATTGTCGGAGTGTCGTCGCGGTGGTTGTTGCGGTGGTTCCTGGTTGTTGGGGGTGTAATTAAAGTGAATCTCGTTTAGAGGTACAACCGTGAAACAGGCTGTTCAGTGGTGGTTGAGTCATTTTCTGCTCGGTTGTTTAGGAGTCGTGGGTGGTGTCAAGTGCAACCACTGGTCCCCCAGGAACCACCAGGGCTCAGAGGCGAGCCTAGTGGTGCCCTTGGCGAGTTCAGTGGAGGCAGTTGGTGTCGAAGGCAGTGTTTGTCGGGGTGGTTCGGTGACGGTCTGCGTATTGTCGTGTAACAAAGCGCTGGGAATGGCGTGTATTTGTGGGGTGTTTTAATTGGTTGTTTTTATCATTGTTTTCATTACACTAATTGTTAGTATTATTGTTTTAGTTATAGTGTATTATTGTTATTATTATTATTATTGTTGTTAAGACTTGATAATTTTATGCTAATGGTACTATAAATAGTATTAATCATGTGTTAATAATTATTGGGGATTGTTACTATTGTTAAGCTATATTGTAACTATTAATAATTATCTATAGTGTTGTGATATAATAATAATTGTTTGGTTGAGATATGCTATTTTTAGTAAGTCTAAATATAGTAAGTCTAAAAATAGTAAGTTATATTTGGTCAATGATAATTGTACGTTATGGGCATGCTTGTATGTGGATATATTCATAATGTAGATAAATCAATTAGGAACATGATCAAGTGATTTTAGTAGCGATTGTCTATATGAGTAGAATTTGATATGAATAATAATTATAGGAACCGAGTGCGAGGTGGAATATTCCTAGCAGCTGTTCGGTTGTCCTTCTGCAAATTGAGGTAGGGAATGGACTGAGATTTATATTATGTCACGTAATGCGACAATTTGTTTATTATATGAGATTGATATACGATGTTTATTATTTTGTCGAGACGTTATTATTAATCTTGAATATTATTGTATGATGTGGAGAGGAGAATTGGGACTTGTGATATGAGACTTGTGATATGGGACTTGTAATACGGGACTTCTGATATGGCCATGGGTGGTGTGATGTGATGGAAGGTGTGGTGTGATGGAAGGAGTGGTGTGATGGAGGTGAAGTGGTTGACTGGATGATGTGGAGATGGAAGGAAGTTTTAATATGTTCATTTATGTCTTGTTGATGTTTTCCTACTCAACCTCTTGGTTGACCCTGTGTATTCGTGTGACACCTACGAGGATCCGGAATGGGGAGTAGATTCTACAGGAAAGAGACAGATGAGCTAGGAGCTGGGACGGGAATGTGAGATGCTGATTTGGGACCAACTTAGATTTATGTCACTTATAATATAGTCACCAGTTGTACTTTTTCTGTTGCGTAGTTTTGTAATATCAAAGTTTAAACCTAATCAGTTTTTATATAAGGCACTTTGGTTGATTTAGTTTGTTATTCACTACCTCAGACATTCCGAGATGGTAACAGCTCTATTTACTAAGAATGTCTTGCTAAAGGCTTCTTAAATAAATGGGGGTGTTACAAGTAGTATCAGAGATTTAGGATATGGCTAGTTGTATGACCTGGTTAATTTGGTATGTCGTGATTGTTTGAATATACTTTATAACCCTGTTATTTCTGCTCTGCATGTTATTGTGTTTCGTGATGTACCCTTTAATTTAGTGATATGTTAAACTTTGGGGACAAAGTTTTCTTAAGGAGGATAGAATGTGACAACTCGTGTTTTGAAGTACTTCTACTAGTATTTGATGTTATGTGGCGACTAGTTTGTTGACCACGGGATGGTGAACTTCGGGACGAAGTTCATTTTAAGGGGGGAAGACTGTAATACCCCGTATTTTATCGTATTCTATTTTAATATGTTATATTATCTTACTTTGACGTGTGATAATTATTTGAATGTTTTAGATCGATGATTAACTTATCGAATAAGTTTCTAGTATTTTGTATAAGAATAGTGAAGTGTCGGGTACGGGTTTTAATATCGAGTCACACCTTAGTTGTGCTTGAAGGCTTAGGAATGCGTGCAAGGGTGTCAGTTGGGCCTCGAGGTGCGTGTTAAGAGAGGAACAGCCCAACTCGACACATCACGCAGCTGCTCAAACCACAACAAATTGTATCTGCTGCCCTATATTTAAACCTCTCGAAAACCTAACCCTAACCCTAGAACGCCTCTCACTCTCACATACTCTCACTGCCGCCACATCAAGGAGTAAGGACAAGGGTTGCACGGTGGTCTAGGGGTGGTCAAAGGTGGTTCGTTTGCTTCAGGAAGACGGTACACTCACCTTCGTTTCTATTGTTTTCGCAGTTTATGCCTACTTTGAGTCACGTTTTGTAGATACTGAAATCATGTCATGGTTCTGATTTTTATGTAGTTTTGATATAGGATGTCTACTAGTCATGTCTGGGTCAGGGTAGAGTCGTCGTTGACCTCCGTTGACCGTCGAAGGTGGTGGTTTAATCGCATGAACAAGGCCGTATTACAGTAGTCCTGAATAACGTGTTTGAACTGTGATGTTATACTTCGATTCGTTTAAGCACCTTGTTTATGTTTCGTATGTTTGTTCGGGTTTTATGAAGAGGGTTGTCAGAGTGTCGTCGCGGTGGTTGTTGCGGTGGTTCCTGGTTGTTGGGGGTGTAATTAAAGTGAATCTCGTTTAGGGGTACAACCGTGAAACAGGCTGTTCAGTGGTGGTTGAGTCGTTTTCTGCTCGGTTGTTTAGGAGTCGTGGGTGGTGTCAAGTGCAACCACTGGTCCCCCAGGAACCACCAGGGCTCAGAGGCGAGCCTGGTGGTGCCCTTGGCGAGTTCAATGGAGGCAGTTGGTGTCGAAGGCAATGTTTGTCGGGGTGGTTCGGTGACGGTTTGCGTATTGTCGTGTAACAAAGCGCTGGGAATGGCGTGTATTTGTGGGGTGTTTTAATTGGTTGTTTTTTTCATTGATTTCATTACACTAATTGTTAGTATTATTGTTTTAGTTATAATGTATTATTGTTATTATTATTATTATTGTTGTTAAGACTTGATAATTTTATGCTAATGGTACTATAAATAGTATTAATCATGTGTTAATAATTATTGGGGATTGTTACTATTGTTAAGCTATATTGTAACTATTAATAATTATCTATAGTGTTGTGATATAATAATAATTGTTTGGTTGAGATATGCTATTTTTGGTAAGTCTAAATATAGTAAGTCTAAAAATAGTAAGTTATATTTGGTCAATGATAATTGTACGTTATGGGCATGCTTGTATGTGGAAATATTCACAATGTAGATAAATCAATTAGGAACATAATCAAGTGATTTTAGTAGCGATTGTCTATATGAGTAGAATTTGATATGAATAATAATTATAGGAACCGAGTGCGAGGTGGAATATTCCTAGCAGCTGTTCGGTTGTCCTTCTGCAAATTGAGGTAGGGAATGGACTGAGATTTATATTACGTCACGTAATGCGACTATTTGTTTATTATATGAGATTGATATACGATGTTTATTATTTTGTCGAGACGTTATTATTAATCTTGAATATTATTGTATGATGTGGAGAGGAGAATTGGGACTTGTGATATGAGACTTGTGATATGAGACTTGTGATACGGGACTTGTGATATGGCCATAGGTGGTGTGATGTGATGGAAGGTGTGGTGTGATGGAAGGAGTGGTGTGATGGCGGTGAAGTGGTTGACTAGATGATGTGGAGATGGAAGGAAGTTTTTATATGTTCATTTATGTCTTGTTGATGTTTTCCTACTTAACCTCGTGGTTGACCCTGTGTATTCGTGTGACACCTACGATGATCCGGAATGGGGAGTAGATTCTACAGGAAAGAGACAGATAGATGAGCTAGGAGCTGGGACGGGAATGTGAGATGCTGATTTGGGACGGACTTAGATTTATGTCACTTATAGTATAGTCACCAGTTGTACTTTTTGTCTTGCGTAGTTTTGTAATATCAAAGTTTAAACCTAATCAGTTTTTATATAAGGCACTTTGGTTGATTTACTTTGTTATTCACTACCTCGGACTTTCCGAGATGGTAACAGCTCTATGTACTAAGAATGTCTTCCTAAAGGCTTCTTAAATAAATGGGGGTGTTACAAGTGGTATCAGAGATTTAGGATATGGCTAGTTGTATGACCTGGTTAATTTGGTATGTCGTGATTGTTTGAATATACTTTATAACCCTGTTATTTCTGTTCTGCATGTTATTGTGTTTCGTGATGTACCCTTTAATTTAGTGATACGTTAAACTTTGGGGACAAAGTTTTCTTAAGGAGGGTAGAATGTGACAACTCGTGTTTTGAAGTACTTCTACTAGTATTTGATGTTATGTGGCGACTAGTTTGTTGACCACGGGATGGTGAACTTCGGGACGAAGTTCATTTTAAGGGTGGAAGACTGTAATACCCCGTATTTTATCGTATTCTATTTTAATATGTTATATTATCTTACTTTGACGTGTGATAATTATTTGAATGTTTTAGATCGATGATTAACTTATCGAATAAGTTTCTAGTATTTTGTATAAGAATAGTGAAGTGTCGGGTACGGGTTTTAATATCGAGTCACACCTAAGTTGTGCTTGAAGGCTTAGGAATGCGTGCAAGGGTGTCAGTTGGGCCTCGAGGTGCGTGTTAAGAGAGGAACAGCCCAACTCGACACATCACGCAGCTGCTCAAACCACAACAAATTGTATCTGCTGCCCTATATTTAAACCTCTCGAAAACCTAACCCTAACCCTAGAACGCCTCTCACCCTCACATACTCTCACTGCCGCCACATCAAGGAGTAAGGACAAGGGTTGCACGGTGGTCTAGGGGTGGTCAAAGGTGGTTCGTTTGCTTCAGGAAGACGGTACACTCACCTTCGTTTCTATTGTTTTCGCAGTTTATGCCTACTTTGAGTCACGTTTTGTAGATACTGAAATCATGTCATGGTTCTGATTTTTATGTAGTTTTGATATAGGATGTCTACTAGTCATGTCTGGGTCAGGGTAGAGTCGTCGTTGACCTCCGTTGACCGTCGAAGGTGGTGGTTTAATCGCATGAACAAGGCCGTATTACAGTAGTCCTGAATAACGTGTTTGAACTGTGATGTTATACTTCGATTCGTTTAAGCACCTTGTTTATGTTTCGTATGTTTGTTCGGGTTTTATGAAGAGGGTTGTCAGAGTGTCGTCGCGGTGGTTGTTGCGGTGGTTCCTGGTTGTTGGGGGTGTAATTAAAGTGAATCTCGTTTAGGGGTACAACCGTGAAACAGGCTGTTCAGTGGTGGTTGAGTCGTTTTCTGCTCGGTTGTTTAGGAGTCGTGGGTGGTGTCAAGTGCAACCACTGGTCCCCCAGGAACCACCAGGGCTCAGAGGCGAGCCTGGTGGTGCCCTTGGCGAGTTCAATGGAGGCAGTTGGTGTCGAAGGCAGTGTTTGTCGGGGTGGTTCGGTGACGGTCTGCGTATTGTCGTGTAACAAAGCGCTGGGAATGGCGTGTATTTGTGGGGTGTTTTAATTGGTTGTTTTTATCATTGATTTCATTACACTAATTGTTAGTATTATTGTTTTAGTTATAATGTATTATTGTTATTATTATTATTATTGTTGTTAAGACTTGATAATTTTATGCTAATGGTACTATAAATAGTATTAATCATGTGTTAATAATTATTGGGGATTGTTACTATTGTTAAGCTATATTGTAACTATTAATAATTATCTATAGTGTTGTGATATAATAATAATTGTTTGGTTGAGATATGCTATTTTTGGTAAGTCTAAATATAGTAAGTCTAAAAATAGTAAGTTATATTTGGTCAATGATAATTGTACGTTATGGGCATGCTTGTATGTGGATATATTCAGAATGTAGATAAATCAATTACGAACATGATCAAGTGATTTTAGTAGCGATTGTCTATATGAGTAGAATTTGATATGAATAATAATTATAGGAACCGAGTGCGAGGTGGAATATTCCTAGCAGCTGTTCGGTTGTCCTTCTGCAAATTGAGGTAGGGAATGGACTGAGATTTATATTACGTCACGTAATGCGACTATTTGTTTATTATATGAGATTGATATACGATGTTTATTATTTTGTCGAGACGTTATTATTAATCTTGAATATTATTGTATGATGTGGAGAGGAGAATTGGGACTTGTGATATGAGACTTGTGATATGAGACTTGTGATACGGGACTTGTGATATGGCCATGGGTGGTGTGATGTGATGGAAGGTGTGGTGTGATGGAAGGAGTGGTGTGATGGAGGTGAAGTGGTTGACTGGATGATGTGGAGATGGAAGGAAGTTTTTATATGTTCATTTATGTCTTGTTGATGTTTTCCTACTCAACCTCGTGGTTGACCCTGTGTATTCGTGTGACACCAACGATGATCCGGAATGGGGAGTAGATTCTACAGGAAAGAGACAGATAGATGAGCTAGGAGCTGGGACGGGAATGTGAGATGCTGATTTGGGACGGACTTAGATTTATGTCACTTATAGTATAGTCACCAGTTGTACTTTTTGTCTTGCGTAGTTTTGTAATATCAAAGTTTAAACCTAATCAGTTTTTATATAAGGCACTTTGGTTGATTTACTTTGTTATTCACTACCTCGGACTTTCCGAGATGGTAACAGCTATATGTACTAAGAATGTCTTCCTAAAGGCTTCTTAAATAAATGGGGGTGTTACAAGTGGTATTAGAGATTTAGGATATGGCTAGTTGTATGACCTGGTTAATTTGGTATGTCGTGATTGTTTGAATATACTTTATAACCCTGTTATTTCTGTTCTGCATGTTATTGTGTTTCGTGATGTACCCTTTAATTTAGTGATACGTTAAACTTTGGGGACAAAGTTTTCTTAAGGAGGGTAGAATGTGACAACTCGTGTTTTGAAGTACTTCTACTAGTATTTGATGTTATGTGGCGACTAGTTTGTTGACCACGGGATGGTGAACTTCGGGACGAAGTTCATTTTAATGGGGGAAGACTGTAATACCCCGTATTTTATCGTATTCTATTTTAATATGTTATATTATCTTACTTTGACGTGTGATAATTATTTGAATGTTTTAGATCGATGATTAACTTATCGAATAAGTTTCTAGTATTTTGTATAAGAATAGTGAAGTGTCGGGTACGGGTTTTAATATCGAGTCACACCTTAGTTGTGCTTGAAGGCTTAGGAATGCGTGCAAGGGTGTCAGTTGGGCCTCGAGGTGCGTGTTAAGAGAGGAACAGCCCAACTCGACACATCACGCAGCTGCTCAAACCACAACAAATTGTATCTGCTGCCCTATATTTAAACCTCTCGAAAACCTAACCCTAACCCTAGAACGCCTCTCACTCTCACATACTCTCGCTGCCGCCACATCAAGGAGTAAGGACAAGGGTTGCACGGTGGTCTAGGGGTGGTCAAAGGTGGTTCGTTTGCTTCAGGAAGACGGTACACTCACCTTCGTTTCTATTGTTTTCGCAGTTTATGCCTACTTTGAGTCACGTTTTGTAGATACTGAAATCATGTCATGGTTCTGATTTTTATGTAGTTTTGATATAGGATGTCTACTAGTCATGTCTGGGTCAGGGTAGAGTCGTCGTTGACCTCCGTTGACCGTCGAAGGTGGTGGTTTAATCGCATGAACAAGGCCGTATTACAGTAGTCCTGAATAACGTGTTTGAACTGTGATGTTATACTTCGATTCGTTTAAGCACCTTGTTTATGTTTCGTATGTTTGTTCTGGTTTTATGAAGAGGGTTGTCAGAGTGTCGTCGCGGTGGTTGTTGCGGTGGTTCCTGGTTGTTGGGGGTGTAATTAAAGTGAATCTCGTTTAGGGGTACAACCGTGAAACAGGCTGTTCAGTGGTGGTTGAGTCGTTTTCTGCTCGGTTGTTTAGGAGTCGTGGGTGGTGTCAAGTGCAACCACTGGTCCCCCAGGAACCACCAGGGCTCAGAGGCGAGCCTGGTGGTGCCCTTGGCGAGTTCAATGGAGGCAGTTGGTGTCGAAGGCAGTGTTTGTCGGGGTGGTTCGGTGACGGTCTGCGTATTGTCGTGTAACAAAGCGCTGGGAATGGCGTGTATTTGTGGGGTGTTTTAATTGGTTGTTTTTATCATTGATTTCATTACACTAATTGTTAGTATTATTGTTTTAGTTATAATGTATTATTGTTATTATTATTATTATTGTTGTTAAGACTTGATAATTTTATGCTAATGGTACTATAAATAGTATTAATCATGTGTTAATAATTATTGGGGATTGTTACTATTGTTAAGCTATATTGTAACTATTAATAATTATCTATAGTGTTGTGATATAATAATAATTGTTTGGTTGAGATATGCTATTTTTGGTAAGTCTAAATATAGTAAGTCTAAAAATAGTAAGTTATATTTGGTCAATGATAATTGTACGTTATGGGCATGCTTGTATGTGGATATATTCACAATGTAGATAAATCAATTAGGAACATGATCAAGTGATTTTAGTAGCGATTGTCTATATGAGTAGAATTTGATATGAATAATAATTATAGGAACCGAGTGCGAGGTGGAATATTCCTAGCAGCTGTTCGGTTGTCCTTCTGCAAATTGAGGTAGGGAATGGACTGAGATTTATATTACGTCACGTAATGCGACTATTTGTTTATTATATGAGATTGATATACGATGTTTATTATTTTGTCGAGACGTTATTATTAATCTTGAATATTATTATATGATGTGGAGAGGAGAATTGGGACTTGTGATATGAGACTTGTGATATGAGACTTGTGATACGGGACTTGTGATATGGCCATAGGTGGTGTGATGTGATGGAAGGTGTGGTGTGATGGAAGGAGTGGTGTGATGGCGGTGAAGTGGTTGACTGGATGATGTGGAGATGGAAGGAAGTTTTTATATGTTCATTTATGTCTTGTTGATGTTTTCCTACTCAACCTCGTGGTTGACCCTGTGTATTCGTGTGACACCTACGATGATCCGGAATGGGGAGTAGATTCTACAGGAAAGAGACAGATAGATGAGCTAGGAGCTGGGACGGGAATGTGAGATGCTGATTTGGGACGGACTTAGATTTATGTCACTTATAGTATAGTCACCAGTTGTACTTTTTGTCTTGCGTAGTTTTGTAATATCAAAGTTTAAACCTAATCAGTTTTTATATAAGGCACTTTGGTTGATTTACTTTGTTATTCACTACCTCGGACTTTCCGAGATGGTAACAGCTCTATGTACTAAGAATGTCTTCCTAAAGGCTTCTTAAATAAATGGGGGTGTTACAAGTGGTATCAGAGATTTAGGATATGGCTAGTTGTATGACCTGGTTAATTTGGTATGTCGTGATTGTTTGAATATACTTTATAACCCTGTTATTTCTGTTCTGCATGTTATTGTGTTTCGTGATGTACCTTTTAATTTAGTGATACGTTAAACTTTGGGGACAAAGTTTTCTTAAGGAGGGTAGAATGTGACAACTCGTGTTTTGAAGTACTTCTACTAGTATTTGATGTTATGTGGCGACTAGTTTGTTGACCACGGGATGGTGAACTTCGGGACGAAGTTCATTTTAAGGGGGGAAGACTGTAATACCCCGTATTTTATCGTATTCTATTTTAATATGTTATATTATCTTACTTTGACGTGTGATAATTATTTGAATGTTTTAGATCGATGATTAACTTATCGAATAAGTTTCTAGTATTTTGTATAAGAATAGTGAAGTGTCGGGTACGGGTTTTAATATCGAGTCACACCTTAGTTGTGCTTGAAGGCTTAGGCATGCGTGCAAGGGTGTCAGTTGGGCCTCGAGGTGCGTGTTAAGAGACGAACAGCCCAACTCGACACATCACGCAGCTGCTCAAACCACAACAAATTGTATCTGCTGCCCTATATTTAAACCTCTCGAAAACCTAACCCTAACCCTAGAACGCCTCTCACTCTCACATACTCTCACTGCCGCCACATCAAGGAGTAAGGACAAGGGTTGCACGGTGGTCTAGGGGTGGTCAAAGGTGGTTCGTTTGCTTCAGGAAGACGGTACACTCGCATTCGTTTCTATTGTTTTCGCAGTTTATGCCTACTTTGAGTCACGTTTTGTAGATACTGAAATCATGTCATGGTTCTGATTTTTATGTAGTTTTGATATAGGATGTCTACTAATCATGTCTGGGTCAGGGTAGAGTCGTCGTTGACCTCCGTTGACCGTCGAAGGTGGTGGTTTAATCGCATGAACAAGGCCGTATTACAGTAGTCCTGAAAAACGTGTTTGAACTGTGATGTTATACTTCGATTCGTTTAAGCACCTTGTTTATGTTTCGTATGTTTGTTCTGGTTTTATGAAGAGGGTTGTCAGAGTGTCGTCGCGGTGGTTGTTGCGGTGGTTCCTGGTTGTTGGGGGTGTAATTAAAGTGAATCTCGTTTAGGGGTACAACCGTGAAACAGGCTGTTCAGTGGTGGTTGAGTCGTTTTCTGCTCGGTTGTTTAGGAGTCGTGGGTGGTGTCAAGTGTAACCACTGGTCCCTCAGGAACCACCAGGGCTCAGAGGCGGGCCTGGTGGTGCCCTTGGCGAGTTCAGTGGAGGCAGTTGGTGTCGAAGGCAGTGTTTGTCAGGGTGGTTCGGTGACGGTCTGCGTATTGTCGTGTAACAAAGCGCTGGGAATGGCGTGTAATTGTGGGGTGTTTTAATTGTTTGTTTTTATCATTGATATCATTACACTAATTGTTAGTATTATTGTTTTAGTTATAGTGTATTATTGTAATTATTATTATTATTATTGTTGTTAAGACTTGATAATTTTATGCTAATGGTACTATAAATAGTATTAATCATGTGTTAATAATTATTGGGGATTGTTACTATTGTTAAGCTATATTGTAACTATTAATAATTATCTATAGTGTTGTGATATAATAATAATTGTTTGGTTGAGATATGCTATTTTTAGTAAGTCTAAATATAGTAAGTCTAAAAATAGTAAGTTATATTTGGTCAATGATAATTGTACGTTATGGGCATGCTTGTATGTGGATATATTCACAATGTAGATAAATCAATTAGGAACATGATCAAGTGATTTTAGTAGCGATTGTCTATGAGTAGAATTTGATATGAATAATAATTATAGGAACTGAGTGCGAGGTGGAATATTCCTAGCAGCTGTTCGGTTGTCCTTCTGCAAATTGAGGTAGCGAATGGACTGAGATTTATATTACGTCACGTAATGCGACTGTTTGTTTATTATATGAGATTGATATACGATGTTTATTATTTTGTCGAGACGTTATTATTAATCTTGAATATTATTGTATGATGTGGAGAGGAGAATTGAGACTTGTGATATGAGACTTGTGATACGGGACTTGTGATATGGCCATGGGTGGTGTGATGTGATGGAAGGTGTGGTGTGATGGAAGGAGTGGTGTGATGGAGGTGAAGTGGTTGACTGGATGATGTGGAGATGGAAGGAAGTTTTTATATGTTCATTTATGTCTTGTTGATGTTTTCCTACTCAACCTCGTGGTTGACCCTGTGTATTCGTGTGACACCTACGATGATCCGGAATAGGGAGTAGATTCTACAGGAATGAGACAGATGAGCTAGGAGCTGGGACGGGAATGTGAGATGCTGATTTGGGACGGACTTAGATTTATGTCACTTATAGTATAGTCACCAGTTGTACTTTTTGTCTTGCGTAGTTTTGTAATATCAAAGTTTAAACCTAATCAGTTTTTATATAAGGCACTTTGGTTGATTTACTTTGTTATTCACTACCTCGGACTTTCCGAGATGGTAACAGCTCTTTGTACTAAGAATGTCTTCCTAAAGGCTTCTTAAATAAATGGGGGTGTTACAGTAAGTTCCCTATTGGAGACCTCAACTTGACCACTGGTCTGAGGGTGATATGCCAAACCTCTACGATGTCGTACACCAAACTTAGTCAACATATGGGTCAGAGTTTGTTCCTTAAAGTGCATACCCCTATCACTAATGACGACACGTGGGACTCCGAAACGACGAAAGATGACTTTACGAAATAACTTAATAACAGTTTTGGCATCCCAATTGGGTGTCGCGACAGCTTCGACCCATTTTGACACATAATCAACTGCGACTAAGATATAGCGGTTACCTTGACTTGTAGGGAACGGTCCTTGGTAGTCAATACCCTAGACATCAGAGAGTTCAACTTCTAAAATACCGTTCTGGGGCATCTCATGTCGTTTAGAAAGGTTACCTGATCGCTGGCATTCGTCACACCTGGAAACAAAAGCTCTAGTGTCAGCAAACATGGTTGGCGAATAAAAACCTGATTGAAGTATCTTAGTCACGGTTCGCGATGGACCGTGATGACCACCATAATGTGAGGAATGACACCCTTCCAGAATTGCTTTGGTCTCCCATTGTGGAATACATTGTCGGTAGAGACCGTCTGCACATTCTTTGAATAGGTAAGGCTCGTCCCAGAAGTAATGTCGGGCATCATGTAAGAACTTCTTGCGTTGTTGGTAACTTAGGCCTTTCGGCATTTCCTTAACAGCTGCAAAATTAGCAAAATCTGCAAACCACAGTTCAACCTTATCGTTAGTCTGATCAATAATAGTACAAAGGGAGAAAAGAGAATCGTCACCAAAAGAGTCATTGATGGGTAAAGTGTCCTCCCCTTCTTGATAAGTCAAACGTGACAGATGATCGGCCACGACATTCTCAGCGCCCTTCTTGTCCTTGATTTCCAGATCGAATTCCTGAAGCAAAAGTATCCACCGCAGCAATCTGGGTTTTGCTTCCTTCTTTCCCAAAAGGTGCTTCAGGGCTGCATTATCTGTAAAAACAATGACTTTAGAACCAAGAAGATATGAACGGAATTTATCAAGAGCAAAAATTACAGCCAAAAGCTCCTTCTCAGTAGTAGCATATTTCACTTAAGCCTCATCCAGAGTTCGGCCCGTGTAATAAATGGCACTCAAAGCTTTCTCCTTCCGCTGTCCCAAAACCGCTCCCAACGCATAATCACTGGCATCGCACATGATCTCAAAGGGCAACTCCCAGTTTGGGGGTTGAATGATCGGTGCAGACACCAAAGCCTGACAATCGTCAGTAAATACAAAGGGGGCATCCTTCAAGAGCAACTGTGTAGGTGGCTTAGCTATCTTTGAGAAGTCCTTGATGAACTGGCGATAAAATCCGGCATGACCAAGGAAACTTCTCACACCCTTAATATTAACTGGGGGTAGTAGATGCTTAATCACTTGCACCTTTGCCTTATCAACCTTTATGCCTCGGTTAGAAACCAAATGGCCAAGGACTACACCCTCATTGACCATAAAATGGCATTTCTCCCAGTTCAGCACCAAATTAACTTCTATGCAACGCTGCAAAATCTTATCGAGGTTAGCTAGACAATCATCAAAACTGTTACCATAGACACTGAATTCATCCATAAAGACCTCCATAATTGACTCTATGTACTCAGAAAATATCCCCATCATGCACCTTTGGAAGGTGGCAGGGGCGTTACATAGCCCAAAAGGCATTCTGCGATAAGCAAAAACACCCTTTGGGCAAGTAAAAATAGTCTTTTCCTGATCCTCCGGATGTATCGGGATCTGCAAAAAACCTGAGTATCCGTCTAAGTAGCAGAAAAATTCATGTGACGCTAACCTTTCCATCATTTGGTCGATAAAGGGAAGAGGGAAATGGTCTTTCTTAGTAGCTGCATTCAGCTGGCGATAATCTATGCACATTCGCCAGCCGGTTACCAAACGAGTGGGTATTAGCTCATTTTTCTCATTCTTTACAACGGTAGTACCTCCTTTCTTATGTACTACCTGAACCGGACTTACCCTCTTGGAGTTCCCTACAGAATAGATGATACATGCATCGAACAATTTCATCACCTCGGTCATGACCACTTCCTCCATCTTCGGGTTTAGCTTACGCTGTCCTTGTGTACATGGCTTATGACCTTCTTCCAGCTCGATTCTGTGCATGCATACATCAGCGTTGATGCCCTTGATGTCATCCAAAGAGTATCCCATGGCCTTCCTGTTTCGTTTAAGAACGGTTAGTAAGGCAGTTAACTGAACATCTTCCAGTTTGTTGCTAACAATAACTGGAAATTGCTCAGTGTCATCAAGGAAAGCATAACGGAGATGAGATGGAAGTGGCTTACGCTCAGGAACCTTTTCCTCAAGAGAGCACAAGGTACTTACCAGTGACCCTACCTCTTTCTTTTCACCCTTGGTCAACCTACCTGGAGTGAGACAGTTGGCTCAGAATCATTACCAATACCTGTGTACTCTGCATATTTACTTAGCAGACTCAATGCTGACGATGGTGCCTCGATCAAAGATTCCGTCCAAGTCTCACTGCTAAGATGCTTAAAAATATCAACAGAATAACACGTATCCGCAATCATAGGCCTGGAAAGTGTCTTAGCCAAACTAAAGGAGGCTATGTCATCCCCTACCGATAAGGTCAAACGTCCTTGTCTAACATCTATGACTGCCCCAGCAGTGCATAAGAAGGGTCTGCCTAAGATGATCGGTGTGCGGGTGTCTTCAGCTATGTCTAACACAATAACGTCTACCGGGATAAAAAAAAACTTACCTACTCTAACAGGTACGTCCTCTAAGATACCTAAAGGTGTCTTAACTGACCTATCTGCCATTTGTAGGGTAATGTTAGTTTCCTTCAAGCGACCTAGGTTGAGTTTACGACAGACAGAGAATGGCATAATACTGACGCTAGCCCCGAGATCACATAGGGCTTTATCTATGGTTCCACTCCCTATGGCACATGTGATGGAAAATCTCCCTGGGTCTTTCTGCTTAGGAGAAGAATTACTAAGAAGAAAGCTACTTGCCTCGGTCATAAAAGCAACAGTGGCAACCTCCCCAAGTTACTTCTTACGCGATAGAATGTCTTTCATGAATTTGGCGTAAGGAGAAATTTGGGTGATTACCTCAGCAAAAGGAATTAATACCTGGATGTTTTTGATCATCTCAATGAACTTACGGAATTGCTTCTCGAGCTTTGCGTTCTTTAGTCTTGCGGGATACGGAATCTTTACCATGGGAACGGCATTTCCAGCTTTCTTTTTCTCCGTAACAGCTCGTGGTACCACCACAGCAGGGGAGGGTAGTCCATCAGAATTATCAGCCTGGCCTTCTTTGTTAGAGGCGAATTCACTCGAACGAGTTAGGCTTTCACTCGATCGAGTGATTTCTTCTTCGAAGTTACTCGATGGAGGCTGTATTATGTTCGATCGTGAGTCCTCCAAACCAGGTTCAGTCGATCGAGTAAGGTGATCGCTCGATCGAGGATTCGCCAGTATGGATTCACTCGATCGAGTCAATTCTGGAGCTCGATCGAGGGGATTTCTGTTCGATCGCGTCATTCGAGCAGCTTGTTGATTTTCTAGAGCTTGCTCTTCGTCCAGTTCGTTGAGCACAGCTTCCAGTTCAGCCTCTTGATTATTATAAGAGCGCCCGCTCCTCAAACTCGCGACGCGTTCCCATTCTTCCTCAAAAATCAGTGAATCTGTCGGTTCATGTTGATAGCAAATTTCCCAGCTAATCTCACTTGGTTGATTAACCGGCGGTCTATCATCCGTGAAAGAAACGATATTTGCCTTCTCAAACTCGGCATACATCTCAGAAAAGGAGCCACCTAACCTAAATTATTTGGAGGCCAGCACCCTCGCCGAATCAGCTAGACATGTGACAGGGTTGTGCCCTTTTTCGCCACACCTACCACACGTATCCTCCTCAACGAGGTGAACTCGGTTCACTTCACTAACTTTATAGAATTCACAAGCAACTTTCATCTCCGATTCTTCCCGCGGATTTCCGTATTGGGCCTCATGTGTGGCTATATTATCAATCAACTGCCACCCTTTGTCATCCGCCACATTCACCAAAAATCGACCTTGAGCGGCCGAATCTAGCAATGCTCTTTTTGAGTAGGACAATCCATTGTAGAATTTGCTACATAGGAACCATCGTTCAAACCCGTGATGTGGAATTGAACGGACCAACTTTTTGAATCTTCCCCATGCGGCATTCAAGTCTTCGGTATCCTTTTGGGTGAATTCGTTTATTTGTCCCCTTAACGCGTTAGTTTTCTGAGGGGGAAAGTACTTTCGATAGAAATTCAATGCCAAAGATTTCCAATCCGTTATCCCGGAACTCTCCTTATCTAGATCCCTACACCAATCCTTCGCATCCTCGGTCAAGGAAAAAGGGAAGAGGAATTCCTTGACCCTCTCGTGCGTAACACCAGGAGCTAGTGGTACCGTGGAACAATAATCGGTGAACGTCTCAAGGTGTTTTGATGGATCCTCATTTACCTCTCCTTTGAACACATTCCGTTCTATCAGTTGATAGAACGAAGGATAGATAGAAAAGGTAGCCTCACTTGCGGTAGGAAGCAGAGAAACGGTGGGAAGTGATTGAACATTAGGATCGGAATGGCTTGCAATAGTAGGCATTTTAGATGGAAAACTGCCAACCTCTCTGGTGCAAAGTACCTGAAAATACTCACAGCACTAGAGAAAAATATGAGAACAGCCTCAAGGAATTGCTTGCCTGAGGCTAAAAACAAACTTAAAAAGAACAAATAAAATTACACTGTCTCCCCGGCAACGGCGCCAAAATTTGACACGGCTGTCGCAACCCTATCAAAAATAAACCAACTGGTCCCAAACTAATGTAGTAGAGGCAGTCGGGTATCGAATCCACAGGGAGAAGAGAATTCTAAAAGTTCTAATAAGTTTGCTAAGTAACCAAAATGGGGGGGGGGGGGGGGTGTTTGTGGTTTATCTGTAGTCTAACATTTAAAAGAAAAGAAACGAAAACAATGAACCAAGCGATTAAACAAAGAAGAGAAGAGACTAGGATTTTTGGTTCACTATGGCTTAGGGCGAAATGAAAAGGTCGAGAATGTGCTAAAGTCAGGAAATGGGCAGTGAAGAGGTCCTTTCGGTCCGCTATTCGCCCTAGGATAAAACTAACAAACTTTCGCTCTTGTAAATCCATCCTAAAGTTCGTCGCAGGTCTACCTAATCCAATCTTTCGATCTAGGGTTAGGAAATCCACACAGTTGATTGGATGTGTGGACTCAAACAATCAAAAGCTATTAAATGCGGCGATTAAATGCAAACCCTAATCTAAAACATTCAAGACAACAATCAGATCTTAAACCATAGTTCCCCTAAATCCTAGTGAAGAACTTAGCCAACCATTTTCATGAGATTACTAAAGCAAATAGATAAAATAAGATTCAACATGATGAAAAAGTAAGAAATGCAAAACATGAATCAAATATTAAAATAGAAAGAAGAATACCGTTACTACAAGATTGAAGGAAGATGAAGAACCAAAAGATTGCATGAAAACAAAATGTTAAAACTAAGTAAAGAATTCTAGAAATGAGAAAAGTGTTTTTTTGAGATCTAGGTTACAATGCTGCTTTTTTCTGCCTGTCGAATGATGTCTTTCTTTCTTCTTTTTCTTCCCCTTTTATGCTAATTCTAGGAATCTTTCGAATCCTGAAATCTCGCACCCTAACTCGATCGAGTAAGTGAGTTACTCGATCGAGCAGTTCCTTGCTCGCCTCTCTAATCGATCGAGTAATTGCCAGTACTCGATCGAGTACTCTTCAGATGGTCCTCGATGACATCGCAGGTGGCCTTCGATCGAGCGCCTTTTCTCCAACAACCACTCGATCGAGTGAAATCAAAGGTCGATCGAGTGAATTACAGGGTTTTGGCGATAGTTACTTCTTCTGGGATTCCTGATCTTTTCCTGATGTCCTTGGAGATGCCGATTTGCTAAGATTTGGGCGCATTTCTTCTTCTCCCTCGTTAGTTATCTGCAATGAAAACAAAGGCAACAAAATAGACAATTCGGAGGAAAAAGGGTGCTAAAAGCTAAGAGTTAAAGGACAAATACGTGCAAAATGGACCTAAAAAGTCTATATAAATTGCACGTATCAGATAGCATGTAACAAATCGTATTAAATAATCATAAATAAACGTAAATCTACTCGTACATTAGTGATAGAAACTTTCAAATACTTGAAAATAGAAACTCATTATTAATGATAATACACATAATTTAGTTTTATTTAAATACTAGTAAATAAAAATAATTAACTTAATAAGCGAGTAATGGATAATTAGAATAAGAATTAGCAGTTAAGATATGTCTTAAGAAGTCATCAGAATATGGCTGCTCATTGTAAATCGTAGATCAGTATATCAATTTATATTTTGATATGTCATTATATGTACGAAACTGGTAGCATCATTCGAATATTCTAATATTAAACAAATATATATATAATCATAGACTTATGTATATGACGAAAACAAAATTTAAAATGTTTATAGAATCTCAATAATTAACCTAACGTCAAAGTATTTTAGTTTCTTACTGGTTTTATTTAAAATAATTGTTATTTATTATCTAAGCACTTCATAGGATATATTATTTTATGCTAGATTATAATTAAAAATAAAGGTTTATTTAGGTAGATAACATGTAACAACTTGTATTAAATAATCATAAATAAACGAAAATCTACTCGTCTATTTAGTGGTAGAAACGTTCAAATAATTGCGAATAGAAACTCATTATTATTAGTGATACACATTATTTAATTTTATTTAAACATTAGTGATTATATAAGTTTCAATTTTGATAAACTAAAACGTTAAGTTTGACGTCAAATATAAATAGGTACAAGGAAACAATAAATCCTAAACGATTATCAGTGCATTACTTAAAAATTTAAAATAAACAAAGTAAAATAATTTAATTCATTTTTCATAATGGAGTAAAAAACACTCGCCTTTGCAGTTTTTCTAGTTTCAATGTTTGTGATTGCTGAAAATGTTTTTGCTATTGAATCTGCTAAAGCACCTAGCCCTGCCACGCACTACTACAAAAAAGGTCTAAGACATCAATTATAAGACACCTGTTTTTTTTCTAACAGATTTCTTAACGTAAGACACCAGTGATTTAATATAACAAGTTTGCAATGTTTAAATAAGAAACCTGTCCTTTAGAATCCGGTTTCCTATATTTTAATTTTCATTTTATTTAATAACTAAGAAACATGTCCTCCAAAATCCGGTTTCCTATATATTAATTTTCAATTTATTTAATAACTAAGAAACATGTCCTCCAGAATCCGGTTTCCTATATATTAATTTTCAATTTATTTAATAACTAAGAAACCTGTCCTCCAAAATCCGGTTTCCTATATATTAATTTACAATTTATTTAATAACTAATAATAATAAATTAATCTTAAATAATATATTGTTTAATTAATTCTACTAGATTCACCGAGTAATACATGCATACCTCTATCTCTTAACTTACCATAATCCACCGCCTAAGACATTCTTTAAATAATAATTATCAATATCTACTTAAATATATCAAAGACACCGGGTGTAAATGAGAGTGGTGTCATAGACAGGGGCGAACCCACCTTTGAGCAAGGGGTAGCATCCGCTACCCCAAACTTTAAAAAAATTGGCTTAAAAAACGGTTTTTTGCGACCCCAAATATTGATAAATAGTAGATAATTAAATGTTATCCCAATAAATCTACAATAAATATCTTGTGGCTCAATGCTACAGGCCGTATAACCATTAAATATCCTCCTTGTGGTTGTGGGTTCGAATCCCATTGCATGTATTGTTTTTTTTTTTTAAATGAACCATGCGAAAGACACCGGGTGTAGATGAGAGTGGTGTCATAGATATATGCCAAAGACACCAGACATAATTGATAACAGGTATAAGTCAAAGACACCAGTTATTAATAAAAACAAGTCTCTTTAATTGTTAGATAAGATACCAGTTACTCCAACAAGTTTCTTAACCAAAGACACCTATGACATAGACACCTGTTATAAACAGGTGTCTAAGGCCTTTTTCAACAGGTTTCTTTGGCCTTTTTTGTAGTAGTGCTGCCACATTAGATGCGTTCCAAAAATGTGCAAGCGACTTAGGTGTAACTTGTGGTGGTGTCATTTCCAAGTACGTATTTGAGAATGGAGTACAAGTATCAAGAGAATGTTGCACCACATTGCTAGAGGTTGGCGAAGATTGTCATGACCTTCTAACAGAAGTGACTATTGTATACAAGCGTCTTCATGCAGCGAAAAAAGCTAAGCAAGCTTGGCGTAAATATGATCGAGTATGGCAGCTTTGCAAGAACAATGGACAAGTGTCTAATTAATGCATTAACATAAATTGAACATGTATTCTCAAAAACAATATTGAATAAAAAAGTATTTTTTACATATTCGATTGATCCAAATTGTTTGGTTAATACAATTATTATGATTTAATACCATATTGTTAAAATGACACATTTGAACATGGTGGTCCTTAGTGGTTTGATAATCACATAAAATTTTATCCGAATTCCCCTTTTGATAGTTAGTCTTGGTTAATGAGCGAAATTATATTCTTGATTTCAGCATCTATTATCTTCTTAGTTAGTTATTTAATTGTAAAGGTTAAAAAGGACAGCTAAATTACATGTGAATCACGTACATGAAGTCAATTTTATCTAGAAAATGAATAATGAATTGTTAGATAAAAATAATTGTATACTTTTCCGAATCACATTGAATAGTACTCATATTTCATATCTTTCTTCTAAAACCAAATATTTACATATGGATATGAACTAAAATCGATTAGTGATATGAAAAACGGATCAATGTATCTGTTATATTATGATTCACGTATATATTGCAATAATATGCATACTAACATAATGGTTCTTCTAAAATATTATATACAAAACGTTTCAAATCGTACGTAGTAGAAACTTTTTCAATAAGTAATATACTCCTCCGTGATTAAAATTACAATATATTGCTGACTGACAATAGTGTAAATGCTCTTGTTCTCATCTAGTTAAAATGGGTTGGATGCGTTACTCAGGGTAGCTCACCATTATTGGTCCTTCACTCACAAATTAACGGGGCCTATTTCTAGCGCCTTTCGACATTAATCATGTGCATCACATAAACGTTTCAGGAGGGTCCGCATCGGAAGACTACTCCGTTCTAATTCGATAAACCGTGGAGTTCTTATCATGAGCTTTTGGAAAATAAATAACTTTTTGATATGATTAATATTTTCAATCCCTTGGAATATTAGTCAAGAAACCTTATCTATGGTCCTCTCCAATGAGACTAGACAACATGAATAGCCTCCTTTGCTATTATAGAGTATATCACTCGGTTCTAAACGTTTGTGAACTTATTAAAATGAATTAAAATACAACTTATATCAAATAACTAATAAACCTATTTTCTAAGACAATCTAATTTACTTCGGTCAGGTTATAGACATAATATTTATCTAAATTGTTTTATAGATGACGTAATTTGGCACATTTATAATATTATAAAGTATGTTGTCAATAACCTTTTTAGATTCAATTCCGAATAAGTGGCACTTCCTTCATTAGAATATATTTTGTATTCAACGGAATGACCATTCCAATAGTAAATAAAAATAATTAACTTAATAAGCGAGTAATGGATAATTAGAATAAGAATTAGCAGTTAAGATATGTCTTAAGAAGTCATCAGAATATGGCTGCTCATTGTAAATCGTAGATCAGTATATCAATTTATATTTTGATATATCATTATATGTTCGAAACTGGTAGCATCATTCGAATACTCTAATATTCAACAAATATATATATATAATCATAGACTTATGTATATGACGAAAACAAAATTTAAAATGTTTATAGAATCTCAATAATTAACCTAACGTGAAAGTATTTTAGTTTCTTACTGACATTTTTTAAAAAAAAATGGTTTTATTTAAAATAATTGTTATTTATTATCTAAGCACTTCATAGGATATATTATTTTATGCTAGATTATAATTAAAAATAAAGGTTTATTTAGGTAGATAGCATGTAACAACTCGTATTAAATAATCATAAATAAACGAAAATCTACTCGTCTATTTAGTGGTAGAAACGTTCAAATAATTGCGAATAGAAACTCATTATTATTAGTGATACACATTATTTAATTTTACTTAAACATAAGTGATTATATAAGTTTCAATTTTGATAAACTAAAACGTTAAGTTTGACGTCAAATATAAATAGGTACAAGGAAACAATAAATCTTAAACAATTATCAGTGCATTACATAAAAATTTAAAATAAACAAAGTAAAATAATTTAATTCATTTTTCATAATGGAGTCAAAAACACTCGCCTATTCAACAAATATATATATATAATCATAGACTTATGTATATGACGAAAACAAAATTTAAAATGTTTATAGAATCTCAATAATTAACCTAACGTGAAAGTATTTTAGTTTCTTACTGACATTTTTTTAAAAAAAATGGTTTTATTTAAAATAATTGTTATTTATTATCTAAGCACTTCATAGGATATATTTTTTTATGCTAGATTATAATTAAAAATAAAGGTTTATTTAGGTAGATAGCATGTAACAACTCGTATTAAATAATCATAAATAAACGAAAATCTACTCGTCTATTTAGTGGTAGAAACGTTCAAATAATTGCGAATAGAAACTCATTATTATTAGTGATACACATTATTTAATTTTACTTAAACATAAGTGATTATATAAGTTTCAATTTTGATAAACTAAAACGTTAAGTTTGACGTCAAATATAAATAGGTACAAGGAAACAATAAATCTTAAACAATTATCAGTGCATTACTTAAAAATTTAAAATAAACAAAGTAAAATAATTTAATTCATTTTTCATAATGGAGTCAAAAACACTCGCCTATTCAACAAATATATATATATAATCATAGACTTATGTATATGACGAAAACAAAATTTAAAATGTTTATAGAATCTCAATAATTAACCTAACGTGAAAGTATTTTAGTTTCTTACTGACATTTTTAAAAAAAAAAATGGTTTTATTAAAAATAATTGTTATTTATTATCTAAGCACTTCATAGGATATATTATTTTATGCTAGATTATAATTAAAAATAAAGGTTTATTTAGGTAGATAGCATGTAACAACTCGTATTAAATAATCATAAATAAACGAAAATCTACTCGTCTATTTAGTTGTAGAAACGTTCAAATAATTGCGAATATAAACTCATTATTATTAGTGATACACATTATTTAATTTTATTTAAACATTAGTGATTATATAAGTTTCAATTTTGATAAACTAAAACGTTAAGTTTGACGTCAAATATAAATAGGTACAAGGAAACAATAAATCCTAAACAATTATCAGTGCATTACTTAAAAATTTAAAATAATCAAAGTAAAATAATTTAATTCATTTTTCATAATGGAGTCAAAAACACTCGCCTTTGCAGTTTTTCAAGTTTCAATGTTTGTGATTGCTGAAAATGTTTTTGCTATTGAATCTGCTAAAGCACCTAGCCCTGCCACATTAGATGCATTCCAAAAATGTGCAAGCGACTTAGGTGTAACTTGTGGTGGTGTCATTTCAAAGTATGTATTTGAGAATGGAGTACAAGTATCAAGAGAATGTTGCACCACATTGCTAGAGGTTGGCGAAGATTGTCATGACCTGCTAACAGAAGTGACTATTGTATACAAGCGTCTTCATCCAGCGAAAAAAGCTAAGCAAGCTTGGCGTAAAAATGATCGAGTATGGCAGCTTTGCAAGAACAATGGACACGTGTCTAATTAATGCATTAACATAAAAAATCTATTTTTTACATATTCGATTGATCCAAATTGCTTGGTTAATACAATTATTATGATTTAATACCATATTGTTAAAATGACACATTTGAACATGGTGGTCCTTAGTGGTTTGATAATCACATAAAATTTTATCCGAATTCCCCTTTTGATAGTTAGTCTTGGTTGATGAGCGAAATTATATTCTTGATTTCAGCATCTATTATCTTCTTAGTTAGTTATTTAATTGTAAAGGTTTAAAAGGACCGCTAAATTACATGTGAATCACGTACATGAAGTCAATTTTATCTAGAAAATGAATAATGAATTGTTAGATAAAAATAATTGTATACTTTTCCGAATCACATTGAATAGTACTCATATTTCATATCTTTCTTCTAAAACCAAATATTTACATATGGATATGAACTAAAATCGATTAGTGATATGAAAAACGGATCAATGTATCTGTTATATTATGATTCACGTATATATTGCAATAATATGCATACTAACATAATGGTTCTTCTAAAATATTATATACTAAACGTTTCAAATCGTACGAAGTAGAAACTTTTTCAATAACTAATATACTCCTCCGTGATTAAAACAATATATTGCTGACTGACAATAGTGTAAATGCTCTTGTTCTCATCTACTTAAAATGGGTTGGATGCGGTACTCAGGGTAGCTCACCATTATTGGTCCTTCACTCACAAATTAACGGGGCCTATTTCTAGCGCCTTTCGACATTAATCATGTGCATCACATAAACGTTTCAGGAGGTTCCGCATCGGAAGACTACTCCGTTCTAATTCGATAAACCGTGGAGTTCTTATCATGAGCTTTTGGAAAATAAATCACTTTTTGATATGATTAATATTTTCAATCCCTTGGAATATTAGTCGATAAACCTTATCTATGGTCCTCTCCAATGAGGCTAGACAACATGAATAGCCTCCTTTGCTATTATAGAGTATATCACTCGGTTCTAAACGTTTGTGAACTTATTAAAATGAATTAAAATACAACTTATATCAAATAACTAATAAAAGTATTTTCTAAGACAATCTAATTTACTTCGGTCAGGTTATAGACATAATATTTATCTAAATTGTTTCATAGATGACGTAATTTACCACATTTATAATATTATAAATTATGTTGTCAATAACCTTTTTAGATTCAATTCCGAATAAGTGACACTTCCTTCATTAGAATATATTTTGTATTCAATGGAATGACTATTCCAATAGTAAATAAAAATAATTAACTTAATAAGCGAGTAATGGATAATTAGAATAAGAATTAGTGTAACATCCCGTATTTTTATAAAAGTGATTTTAATAATTTAAAAGTAGTTTACGGAATTTAATAAGATTTTAATAATAAATCGTGAATTTATTTTAAGTTTCTCCGTTTTGATCCGTCTTAAGAATGTTTTAGTTCTTAAGATGTTAACTTGGCAAAATCAAACCCCGACTTGAACCCGTTTCACAAAACAAGTAACCCGACTCAAAATACGGAAAGGACAATATAAACCCCACCAAAACCCTATTCCATCGACATCCATCTTCATTTCCACTGCTTCTTCATTTCCACCATTGTTCTTCATTCTTAAGAGCTTAAAATCAACATTTCAACCTCTTCCCGAACTCGAATCGCGGTAAGTCTTACATTTTCGGAATCCTTGCGAGATTTGCAAGCTTTCTATCTCTTTCAATTTCAATTTTATCAAACTCGAAAAAGACGCTGTTTTGGGTAAATTCCGTTTTAAGCTTCTAAAACCCGTTTCTTTTGTTGTAAGAGTTGGATTAGAGGACCCGAAGGGTGGTAGCTTCGTTATTGAAGAAGAATTCGGAGCATAACCGCTTTTAAGGTGACGATAATGAGAAACTCGGCTTTTTGTCTAAATTAGCACTATATGTGATTTGAATGCATGTGTTTTGATGAAGCTAGTATAATTGTTAGGTTCTTTAATGTTCTTATGATGATTTACAAACTGGTTTTTGTGATGATTGAGGAGGAATTGGATGAGAAAGTGGTTTTAAGAGTATACATGTTAAGATCGGTATCATTTGGGATTTTCGTTCTTATGCTTGTTTAATGCTTGATTTTGTGCTAAGATTATATATGAGACACACTTGGGATTGTTATGGGTTGATATGTGCTGATAGTATAGGTTTTATACTAGAAATCATGGTTTAGAAGTGTTTGTCGAAAGATAGATTGAATTGTCGAATTGCAGGAAATGCGTATGAACTACATGTCCCGTGCTTGGGCGCAGGCTGCGCCTCAAATTGCGCAGGCTGCGCAGCTCAGGCGCAGCTGCGCACCCCCTTGCGCAGGCTGCGCAAAACCGCTGTAACTTTCTGCTCGTTTATCGGATTGTCGAGCCGTTTTGGGGGCTTGTTTCCCAATTGTCTTTAGGATGTTTTAAGTGATGTTTGGTGGTAAATATACTTGGTATTAAATGTAGATTGGAGTTAGGAAAGTCATCATAAGAAGCGTGGTTACCCGTCTCGAGTCAAATAGCTCATAAGGAGTTGATTGCGGAAATTGTGCATGAAGATAGTTAACTTTTAGGGACTTTCTTGTGAAGAGTCTAAACATATTTTAATCATGTTGTGAGGCTCATATGGTTGGTTTGAGATGTATATTTATTTAATATGAGACTCTCCGCCTGTGGCCAACCGGCTGAGAGCCCCTGATTGTGTTATTTGCTTATAACTTTTGATTTTCAAGTCGGATTGTATTGATTCTTTTTCCGTAAGCTTCGTATGCATGTTTGAGGTCCCCGAGGTTCGAGCGGCACTATATTGGGTTCGGGAATAGAGTGAGGATAGAGACCCCCCGGTCGGGCAACCGAAAGGGAAACCGGCTCTCCCTCGGCTTAGTTCCTGGGGTCAATTAAGTGTTGGTCTGTATATACGTCGCTTGCATGATTGGTTATGAATCGAGTAAGTTCAGTAATGAAGTTGTAGGACTGTGATTTGGTTTAGGTCATAGTTCTGATGTGAAATGTGGTTGTAGAACTGTGATTTGGATTAGGTCATAGTTTTGGTATGCCTTGTATTGTGGTGGAACTGTGATTTGGATTAGGTCACAGTTTTGCTTGCCTTTGTATTTTGAGGTGTATTGTTGTGGAATCTGTGATTGGGATTAGGTCACAGTTTCTGTTTGCCTTTGTATTTTGAGGTGTATTGTGGTGGAACTGTGATTTGGATTAGGTCACAGTTTTGCTTGCCTTTGTATTTTGAGGTGTATTGTGGTGGAACTGTGATTTGGATTAGGTCACAGTTTTGCTTGCCTTTGTATTTTGAGGTGTATTGTTGTGGAATCTGTGATTGGGATTAGGTCACAGTTTCTGTTTGCCTTTGTATTTTGAGGTGTATTGTGGTGGAATTGTGATTGGGATTAGGTTACAGTTTTGCTTGCCTTTGTATTTTGAGGTGTATTGTTGTAGGTATGTGATTTGGATTAGGTCACAGTTCTGCGTGCCTTTGTATTTTGAGGTGTACTGTTGTAGGATCTGTGATTTGGATTAGGTCACAGTTTTCGTTTGCCTTTGTATTCTGAGGTGTATTTATGCATGTGGATCATAAATGCTGAGGCTATGTATTTATGCCGTGGTTGTATAATAGAGTCTCCATATGAGTTTTCCCTTGCAGTGTGTATTTGTATCCTTCCATGCCTAGGATTGGGGTTATGGTCTGATATTGCTGATGGTATATACTTGCCTGAGTAGGGGTACGGTGTTATATACTTACTGTTGTACATCTGCTTGCCTAGAGTGGTACAGTGTCAGATATGTATGTTGATAGTGATGAGTATATTACTTTGATTATAGTGTTGTTCATCCAAGGCATTGGATGACTCTTTTATTGGTTTCGTAAATGGTTTGGATTGAAAGACCCCCCGGCCGGGCAACCGGAAGGGAAACCGGCTCTCCTTCCAAATAGTTTTCGAAGTTGGTTGAGAGCCTTGCATAGTATTCGCGTGATGATAGGAGTTTTGAGATGTTGATGTAAATGCTTCACATGATTGTTTATGTTGGAGTATGATACTTATAATTTCATGTTCTGTGTTGTATGACATTAGGTGGCTATGAGAGTTCTAGTCACTCCCCACTGACTGTGGCGCACATGTTGTATGTGTGTAGGTACTTGATGCTGTTTGCAGGGGGTTACGTTGAGGCTAGCGAGCGATGATCCTTCATCGATGACTTTACCAATTCGTTAGCTAGACCTTAGTTTTATGATTTCAGTATTTGTGCCTGTAGGGATATGCTATCCCGGGCTGCTTTTGTATAGTATTTACTTATACTTATCTATGTTTTATCTTTCGCATGTTTAGTTGTTAAAGCGCCTCGCATGTTTAGTTTGTTAAAAAGTTTTAATTCCGCTGCAATTTTGGTACTTTGTGTGATTTATATTTCCGCTTTCGCGAGGGGTTTTACAATTAGCAGTTAAGATATGTCTTAAGAAGTCATCAGAATATGGCTGCTCATTGTAAATCGTAGATCAGTATATCAATTTATATTTTGATATGTTATTATATGTTCGAAACTGGTAGCATCATTCGAATATTCTAATATTAAACAAATATATATATATAATTATAGATTTATGTATATGACGAAAACAAAATTTAAAATGTTTATAGAATCTCAATAATTAACCTAACATCAAAGTATTTTAGTTTCTTACTGACATTTTTTTTAAAAAAAATGGTTTTATTTAAAATAATTATTATTTATTATCTAAGCACTTCATAAGATATATTATTTTATGCTAGATTATAATTAAAAATAAAGGTTTATTTAGGTAGATAGCATGTAACAACTCGTATTAAATAATCATAAATAAACGAAAATCTACTCGTCTATTTAGTGGTAGAAACGTTGGAATAATTGCGAATAGAAACTCATTATTATTAGTGATACACATTATTTAATTTTATTCAAACATTAGTGATTATATAATAAGTTTCAATTTTGATAAACTAAAACGTTAAGCTTGACGTCAAATATAAATAGGTACAAGGAAACAATAAATCCTAAACAATTATCAGTGCATTACTTAAAAATTTAAAATAAACAAAGTAAAATAATTTAATTCATTTTTCATAATGGAGTCAAAAACACTCGCCTTTGCAGTTTTTCTAGTTTCAATGTTTGTGATTGCTGAAAATGTTTTTGCTATTGAATCTGCTAAAGCACCTAGCCCTGCCACATTAGATGCGTTCCAAAAATGTGCAAGCGACTTAGGTGTAACTTGTGGTGGTGTCATTTCCAAGTATGTATTTGAGAATGGAGTACAAGTATCAAGAGAATGTTGCACCACATTGCTAGAGGTTGGCGAAGATTGTCATGACCTTCTAACAGAAGTGACTATTGTATACAAGCGTCTTCATCCAGCGAAAAAAGCTAAGCAAGCTTGGCGTAAAAATGATCGAGTATGGCAGCTTTGCAAGAACAATGGACACGTGTCTAATTAATGCATTAACATAAATTGAACATGTAGTCTCAAAAACAATATTGAATAAAAAATGTATTTTTTACATATTCGATTGATCCAAATTGTTTGGTTAATACAATTATTATGATTTAATTCCATATTGTTAAAATGACACATTTGAACATGGTGGTTCTAGTGGTTTGATAATCACATAAAATTTTATCCGAATTCCCCGTTTGATAGTTAGTCTTGGTTGATGAGCGAAATTATATTCTTGATTTCAGCATCTATTATCTTCTTAGTTAGTTATTTAATTGTAAAGGTTAAAAAGGACAGCTAAATTACATGTGAATCACGTACATGAAGTCAATTTTATCTAGAAAATGAATAATGAATTGTTAGATAAAAATAATTGTATACTTTTTCGAATCACATTAAATAGTACTCATATTTCATATCTTTCTTCTAAAACCAAATATTTACATATGGATATGAACTAAAATCGATTAGTGATATGAAAAACGGATCAATGTATCTGTTATATTATGATTCACGTATATATTGCAATAATATGCATACTAACATAATGGTTCTTCTAAAATATTATATACTAAACGTTTCAAATCGTACGAAGTAGAAACTTTTTCAATAACTAATATACTCCTCCGTGATTAAAACAATATATTGCTGACTGACAATAGTGTAAATGCTCTTGTTCTCATCTACTTAAAATGGGTTGAATGCGGTACGTACTCAGGGTAGCTCACCATTATGTGTCCTTCACTCACAAATTAACGGGGCCTATTTCTAGCGCCTTTCGAGATTAATCATGTGCATCACATAAACGTTTCAGGAGGTTCCGCATCGGAAGACTATTCCGTTCTAATTCGATAAACCGTGGAGTTCTTATCATGAGCTTTTGGAAAATAAATCACTTTTTGATATGATTAATATTTTCAATCCCTTGGAATATTAGTCGAGAAACCTTATCTATGGTCCTCTCCAATGAGACTAGACAACTTGAATAGCCTCCTTTGCTATTATAGAGTATATCACTCGGTTCTAAACGTTTGTGAACTTATTAAAATGAATTAAAATACAACTTATATCAAATAACTAATAAACCTATTTTCTAAGACAATCTAATTTACTTCAGTCAGGTTATAGACATAATATTTATCTAAATTGTTTCATAGATGACGTAATTTGGCACATTTATAATATTATAAAGTATGTTGTCAGTAACCTTTTTAGATTCAATTCCGAATAAGTGACACTTCCTTCATTAGAATATATTTTGTATTCAATGGAATGACCATTCCAATAGTAAATAAAAATAATTAACTTAATAAGCGAGTAATGGATAATTAGAATAAGAATTAGCAGTTAAGATATGTCTTAAGAAGTCATCAGAATATGGCTACTCATTGTAAATCGTAGATCAGTATATCAATTTATATTTTGATATGTCATTATATGTTCGAAACTGGTTGCATCATTCGAATACTCTAATATTAAACAAATATATATATAATCATAGACTTATGTATATGACGAAAACAAAATTTAAAATGTTTATAGAATCTCAATAATTAACCTAACGTCAAAGTATTTTAGTTTCTTACTGACATTTTTTTTAAAAAAATTGGTTTTATTTAAAATAATTGTTATTTATTATCTAAGCACTTCATAAGATATATTATTTTATGCTAGATTATAATTAAAAATAAAGGTTTATTTAGGTAGATAGCATGTAACAACTCGTATTAAATAATCTTAAATAAACGAAAATCTACTCGTCTATTTAGTGGTAGAAACGTTCAAATAATTGCGAATAGAAACTCATTATTATTAGTGATACACATTATTTATTTTTATTTAAACCTTAGTGTGATTATATAAGTTTCAATTTTGATAAAATAAAACGTTTAGTTTGACGTCAAATATAAATAGGTACAAGGAAACAATAAATCCTAAACAATTATCAGTGCATTACTTAAAAATTTAAAATAAACAAAGTAAAATAATTTAATTCATTTTTCATAATGGAGTCAAAAACACTCGCCTTTGCAGTTTTTCTAGTTTCAATGTTTGTGATTGCTGAAAATGTTTTTGCTATTGAATCTGCTAAAGCACCTAGCCCTGCCACATTAGATGCGTTCCAAAAATGTGCAAGCGACTTAGGTGTAACTTGTGGTGGTGTCATTTCCATGTATGTATTTGAGAATGGAGTACAAGTATCAAGAGAATGTTGCACCACATTGCTAGAGGTTGGCGAAGATTGTCATGACCTTCTAACAGAAGTGACTATTGTATACAAGCGTCTTCATCCAGCGAAAAAAGCTAAGCAAGCTTGGCGTAAAAATGATCGAGTATGGCAGCTTTGCAAGAACAATGGACACGTGTCTAATTAATGCATTAACATAAATTGAACATGTATTCTCAAAAACAATATTGAATAAAAAATGTATTTTTTACATATTCGATTGATCCAAATTGTTTGGTTAATACAATTATTATGATTTAATACCATATTGTTAAAATGACACATTTGAACATGGTGGTCCTTAGTGGTTTGATAATCACATAAAATTTTATCCGAATTCCACTTTTGATAGTTAGTCTTGGTTGATGAGCGAAATTATATTCTTAATTTCAGCATCTATTATCTTGTTAGTTAGTTATTTAATTGTAAAGGTTATAAAGGACAGCTAAATTACATGTGAATCACGTACATGAAGTCAATTTTATCTAGAAAATGAATAATGAATTGTTAGATAAAAATAATTGTATACTTTTCCGAATCACATTGAATAATACTCATATTTCATATCTTTCTTCTAAAACCAAATATTTACATATGGATATGAACTAAAATCGATTAGTGATATGAAAAACGGATCAATATATCTCTTATATTATGATTCACGCATATATTGCAATAATATGCATACTAACATAATGGTTCTTCTAAAATATTATATACTAAACGTTTCAAATCGTACGTAGTAGAAACTTTTTCAATAACTAATATACTCCTCCGTGATTAAAACAATATATTGCCGACTGACAATTGTAAAACCCCTCGCGAAAGCGGAAATATAAACATACAAAAGTACTAAAAATGCAGCGGAATTAAAACTTTTTAAAAGATAAACAACATGCGAGAAGTCTTAAACTGAAACTGAAACTGAAACAAAACCAAAATAGATAAGTAACAGTTCTAAGTACTGAAATGAAATATATACACAGCCTGGGATGGAACATCCCTACAGGCACCAAAACGAAAAGTAACAAAAGTCTAACAGTCTAGCTAACGATAGGGTATAAGTCATATGATGAAGGATCATCACTCGCTAGCCCTCCTGTGATCCCATCTCCAACCTGCATGTACCTACATACATGAAAACATGTACGCCACAATCAGTGGGGAGTGACTAGAGTTCTCCTAGCCACCTTTTGTGACAACACGTAACATATAAAACAATACAGAATACTCCAACATATATAAACATGTGAAGCATAAACAACTCATCAACTGATCTCAGACTATCATGCAAACTCTAGTGCACGGCTCTCAACCAACTTCATAAACTGTTAGGAAGGAGAGCCGGTTTCCCTACTGGTTACCCAGTCGGGGGGTCTTTCAATCCAACTATTTATGAAACCGAACTAAGAGTCACCCAATGCCTTGGATGATCAAACCACAACTTAACAAACAATCATTTACTCATCATTATCAAACTCTATATCTGACACGTACCAACTCAAGGCAAGCAGATAAAATCAGCAAGTAGAAGGTTCAGCGGTCAACTTAAGACATAACCTAATACCAAATCAATCAGCAAGTGTAAAGGTTCAGCGGTCAACTTAAGACATAACTGTGGGGAATAAAACGCGTATTCACCCTAAATTTGCAGGATTATAATGAAACATGCAATTGTGAATATCGTCATAAGATTAAAAACATGAGAAAAGAAGTACAACCTTTAGTCCTCTCGCAAAAGGCCTAAGAACAGGAATTAATGCAAATTCCCTCCTATAACTTGCACCCAAGACTTTGAATGAGACGAGGCCGCGTGTGCTAGAAATCCTCTCCAATTGCCTTGCAATATAGGGAGAGCCCTTGAGGTTTTAGATGTGAGATCTGAGGTTTTGGGAGAAGAGTGCTCTCGAAACCCTAATTTTTCTTGAGAATTGTTTTTGCAGTGAAACAAGAGTAGTTGACAAAAGGAGAAGTCTCCTCCTTTTGTAACACTGGCCGGCCGAAAATAGGGTTTGGGTAGGAGTGGGCTTTCCACTCTTACCTTATCCCAATGCGTGATTCGACCCATTTAGCTTTAAGTTGTTCGCGGGTTTTATTAATAAATCGTAACATGTTATCAGATATTAATACAGTCGATATATTAATAATGGTCTGACAAAATACGATATTGTATAATTACCCAAATTAATATAACTATTTATATTAATACGCGAATACAATATTTAATTAAATATAACCGTTTATATTTAATTTACGAATTAATCATGTAATCCGTATTAGCTAAAATTATTTAATCCGTATTAAATAATAATCTCAACATCTTATCGACTAATTTATTAGTCAACACCTCTGACTAACTGTTTAGTCATATCCGGCATAAATGTGACTGTATTTTCATACCTTCACATCTCTCAAACGTGTCCTATAGGTGTGACGTATAGGGACCAGTTGATCACCGCCATCCGTATGACAATAACGTCAAACTTATCTAGCAAGCCAACCGTTATTGATAAACGTGGATCAACTGGTAATAATACAGAAGTATGCCCTTGTGATCCTTAAAGAGATTTAATAAGTCATTGTACTTAATTGTCAAGGACACCAGCCCCAACAATCTCCCACTTGTCCGTACAAGGGTATGTTCAATGACGTTATCACACTACATGTGGAGGACACAATCTCCAACAAACTCCCACTTGTCCGTACAAGTGTAGGTGCGATAACCGAATCTCATATCCTTTTAAAATTTCTCCCACTCAATGTAAGACAATTTGCAAATCCGCATTCGCAAAGGTCGTATCTCACAAGCGATCTGTATCAAGAGTGGTTTCCCCGACTAGAGAGTAACTTAACTGATAAAACGAATCTGTATTCGAGCATGGCCATGCATTTCAGTTACTACTCCTCGAGTGGCCCTGAGAAATGATAAAATCCTGATAAGGGTTTGGATATTTCCCTCAACTCGAATCCTGCCGATATCGCCCAGCATGAAATAACCCAGAAAAAATCCTCTTGGCCCCTGTTACGGTGACCGTGGGAAAGAAACCAAAGTTACCCAAAATCTGTCTTAATCTCAAGAAACAGTTGAAAGTCAAAAGACTCGACTCTAAGGAACACTATGGAGGTCCTATCCACGACCTGGCACCCAATGTTATAAAACATTTAGGACTCCATAACGATATCACGGGGTGTCCTACGAGATATCCGTATAACTCGCCTTTGTGATTGGTCAGTCATCCACGTGACTTATGGCTCGTTGAACCCACCATCAACCAACGTCACAAAATGATTACCTGAGTTATCAGCTCAAGTGGGTAATCAAGGACCAAAACGATGTAATGTTAATCAGTTCACTTTGTGGTGTTCAAAATTGGCGTGCAATTCCACATGAGAAACAAAACATTTTATATCATAACAATAAGGTTGAATAGAGTACACGAGAAAATGAATTATTACATGAATTCATAAAAGAGTACTACAACTTAGGAACACATCCAATTCCCATGGAATGAATGTGCCCTTCATGCTTATCACGTGGTAATGCTTTTGTGAGAGGATCAGCTATGTTGTCATCCGTAGCGATCTTTTCAATAAAAATCTCCTTTTGCTCCACGTAATCTCTGATTAGATGAGCTTTCCGTTGTACATGCCTAGCCTTGCTGCTGGACTTATGCTCCTTAGCTTGGAAGATGGCACCGCTATTGTCACAATAGACGGTGATTGGGTCATTCGAACTAGGCACTACTGATAGTCCTTGTAAGAATTGACGCATCCATATTGCTTCCTTAGCTGCTTCTGAGGCGGCATAGTACTCGGACTCAGTCGTAGAATCTGCTGTAACACTCTGTTTAGAACTTTTCCAGCTGACAGCAGCGCCATTAAGAGTAAAGACAAATCCAGACTGAGATTTCGAGTCATCTCGATCTGTTTGGAAGCTAGCATCTGCGTAACCCGTGGCGCAGAGCGTTGAGTCGCCTCCATAAGTCAATCCCCAATCTTTAGTCCTCCGTAGGTACTTAAGAATGTTTTTCACGGCCATCCAGTGTTGTTCACCTGGATGAGCTTGGAATCGACTTGTCATACTCAATGCATATGCAACGTCAGGACGTGTGCATATCATGGCATACATGATCGATCCTACTGCCGAAGCATAAGGAATCCGACTCATGCGCTCTTTCTCTTCCACTGACTTAGCTTCTTGAGTCTTGCTCAAGTGAAGCCCAGGAGTCATGGGAAGGAACCCCTTCTTGGAGTTCGTCATACTGAATCTCTCCAGAATCTTCTCTATATAAGACTCCTGACTGAGAGACAACATCCGTCGTGATCTATCCCTGTAGATACGGATGCCCAAAATTCTTTGTGCCTCTCCCAGATCTTTCATCTGGAAATGGTTTTTCAACCATGCTTTAACCGAAGATAAGAGAGGTATGTCATTCCCAATCAAGAGTATGTCATCGACATACAGTACTAGGAATACAATCTTACTCCCACTCGACTTGATATAGAGACATGGTTCCTCTACTGATCGAATGAACCCATTCTCTTTTATCACTTGGTCGAAGCGATGATTCCAACTCTGCGATGCTTGCTTAAGTCCATAGATGGAACGCTTAAGCTTGCAAACTTTCTTAGGATGTGCTGGATCGATAAAACCCTCGGGTTGTACAATGTATACCTCTTTTCCCTCAAATAACCGTTTAAGAAGGCGGTTTTAACGTCCATTTGCCATATTTCATAGTCATGAAATGCGGCGATCGCTAAGATAATCCGAATGGAACGTAGCATGACTACGGGTGCAAAGATCTCATCGTAGTGCAAGCCTGACACTTGGGTGAAACCTTTAGCAACTAGTCTAGCCTTGTGGATATCTTGTTGTCCTTCCACGGCATGCTTTATCTTGTAAAGCCATTTGCATTGAAGGGGACGTACCTTTGCAGGTAGGTCCACAAGATCCCATACGTTGTTCTCATACATGGAGTCCATCTCGGATTGCATGGCTTCTAGCCATAGCTTTGAGTCAGAACTGGTCATGGCACCTTTATAGGTTGTGGGTTCATTACCCTCTAGGAGTAAGACGTCATCTGTATCGTGTTCCTCGACCATACCAATGTATCTGTCCGGTGGAATAGAGACTCTTCCTGACCTCCTAGGTTCCTCAGGGATATCTACCGCAGCCTCGGTTGGAGGTACTGTTTCCTCCAATGGTTGCTCGGTAGTTGGTTCCTGAACCTCCGATAACTCGAAGGTTCTATTACTCGACTTGTTCTCGAGAAATTCTTTCTCTAAGAACGTCGCACTAGCCGCAACAAAAACACGTTGTTCGGTAGGCGAGTAGAAGTAATGACCAAACGTTCCCTTTGGATAGCCTATAAAGTATGTCTTGACCGATCGCGGGCCGAGCTTATCCTCGTGTCTCCACTTGACATAAGCCTCGCAGCCCCAAACCCGAATAAAGGACAAGTTAGGGACCGTTCCCTTCCATAACTCGAATGGAGTCTTGTCAACAGCTTTAGACGGACTTCGGTTAAGTATTAGAGCGGCCGACATAAGAGCATAGCCCCACAATGAATCAGGCACAACGGTGTGACTCATCATGGATCGAACCATATCAAGTAAAGTTCGATTTCTCCGTTCGGACACACCATTTAATTGTGGTGTTCCAGGTGGAGTCAACTGTAGCACGATCCCACAGTCTTTAAGGTGTTGATCAAACTCGCGTGAATGATACTCACCACCACGATCCGAGCGTAGTGCTTTAATCTTTCTACCCAGCTGGTTCTGTACCCGATTCTGGTATTCTTTGAACTTGTCAAAGGATTCACTTTTGTGTTTCATCAAGTAGACATAGCCATATCTACTCAAATCATCCGTGAAAGTGATGAAATACCTATAGCCTTCTCGTGCGTTGATCGACATAGGGCCACATACGTCCGTATGTATGAGTCCTAATAGGTCGGCAGCGCGCATTCCAACACCTTTGAAGGAAATACGAGTCATTTTGCCGATGAGACATGATTCACACGTGCCATATGATTCGAAATCAAAGGGCGAAATAGCTCCATTCTGTATGAGCTGTTTTACGCGTTTCTCATTTATGTGTCCCATACGACAATGCCATAGGTAAGTTTGATCTTTGTCACCTACCTTTATTCTTTTATTATTCACATGTAATATCTCGGTGGTTTGATCTAAAACATAAATTCCATTCATGGAAACTGCCTTGCCATAAATCATATTGTGTAAGGAGAAAATACAGCTATTATTCTCTATTACAAATGAAAAGCCGAGTTTGTCAAGTGCAGAAACTGAAATAATGTTTTTGGACAAACTAGGAACATAATAACAGTTATATAAAAATAACTCGAATCCACTTGGAAGCTGGATTACGTATGTTCCCTTCGAGACTGCAGCCACACGTGCTCCATTCCCGACACGCAGGTCCACCTCACCCTTGATTAGGGGTTCTTGGTTTCGGAGGCCCTGCACATGATTACATAGATGAGAACCACAACCAGTATCAAGTACCCAAGTTCCGCAACTTGCATGGTTAATCTCAATCATGTGAATAAAAGAAGAAGAAGACATACCAACAGGAGTAACACGGCCTGCTTTAATGTCCTCGCGATACACGGGGCATGAGCGCCTCCAATGCCCAGTCTTGTGGCAATGGTGACATTCCATGCTTGTATCCTTGCTCTTTGTCTTGCCTTGTGAGTTACTCGACTCACCAGGCCCACTCTTAGCAAATCCTGGTTTCTTGAACCTGGGCTTACCTACTGCTAGGTCGCCCTGAGCTTTAGCCTTCCCTTTACCTTTTCCCTTACTGGAGATCATGAGAACATCCTGCTTCAGACTCCCACTCAACTTTAGATCCTTCTCAGTCTGTACGAGAAGGGAGTGGAGCTCATGAGGAGTCTTCTTCATGTCGTTCATGTAGTAGTTGGCCCTAAAGAGGGCGAACCCATCATGAAGCGAATGAAGCATGCGATCAACGATGATGTTCTCACTGATCTTGCAGTTTAGGGACTCCAGTTTCTCGATATTCTCAATCATGTTGAGAATATGTGGGCTAACAGCTTGGCCCTTCTGGAGTTTCGCCTCAAAGAAGCGACAGGTATGCTCATAAGAAACGATTCTCGGAGCCTTGGAGAATTCGTTAGTGAGCGTGGTGAAAATCTTGTTTGCACCATGGGTTATGAAGCGTCTTTGCAAATTAGATTCCATTGCATAGATGAGTACGTTCTTTATCGCACCCGCTTCCATGACGAAGTCGCTATGAGCGCGAACATCGTTGGCTCTAGCTCCAGTTCCTGGGTGTGCCGGAATGGGCTCAGTTAAAAACTTAAGCTTTCCGTCAGCAATGGCAGCATTCCGTAGTGCTGCCTCCCAGTCAGAGAAGTTTGACCCATCATTCCTCAGTCTAGTTGACTGATTCATGGAGTCCATGAAGGCTTTTAGCCAGGATTCACGTGCTAGCTTGGCACTTGGCATTGGGTCTTCACCAGCCATTTTAGTTTTACAGCAGTTTTAATGAACGTGTTCTACACTGAAAGAAGATAAAACAAAACCATATAAGCAACTTATTGTTGTGATTTAAGTCTATATTAAATAGAATTTAAACTCGTAGACTCATGCATTTATATAATTGATCTCCCTCAAGAATTATATAAACGATCCCAAGACTCAATTTCCGTATATTGATAAGCCCACAGTTTGGCTAATTCCAATCGTTGGAACTCTTGGTCGATAGATTTCCGTAAATCCTATCTATTAGTCCATCTCAGTCACTGGAATATTATCGAGTGACCATGATGTTGAGATAAAATAAATCATCTGTTCCCACTTACCCGACGTAGAAGGGGTCATATTATGCCTACCGACGAAGAAGGGATTCATGGGAGGCTGATTTATAAAGACTAATCTCAATTTTTGGTTATACGAGGAAGACCCCATCAACTCTTATTTATCCATATTTAAGTGAACTAAAAACTAGCATTTGCGTGAATGAATTAAATAAAGTGATGGCTTTAGAATTGACATGTGACATCTGTATTGTCACAGAAAACTAACGCGTGACCTCTACATGAGTCAGTTTTCAGGCATGATATAGGTGGTTTGATCTTTAGGCGGAATATGATGCAAGCTATTATCGATGAAAGCATAAAGATAAATGCAATAAACGTAAATAAAAGTCCTAGTGTGGCCTATCCTACCAAAATAAACATAAAACAACTTGGAATCCACCGTTGGACCCTAGAAGCTTGTCTTGATGTTCTATCTTGGTCCTTGCAGCGGGAGTGAGCATCCGGTCTCCGTCTTGTCTTTGGTCTTCACAAAATTACTAATTTAAATTACAAAAGTAATCCTAGATACATTCTAATTTAAATACAAAAGTAATTACATGGCAAAAACCCAAAACGGAGATTCAAGATCTCAAAATTACAAGAAAGATCGTGTCCCATCATTACGGTAACACAATCTTCTAAGGCCACACTAAGTTACAACCGTTTGCAAAAATTAAATACGTTATTGAAAGCATTCAAGGCATTCACAAGACGATAAATAAAATGCATCAACTAAATAAAATTTATACATGACATAATACTGTTATTATGATTAATAAATTTATACCAAACCACCTTTTAAGATTAAAATTATGTGACTATACCGCTTTAATCACCAATTTTAATAAACATATAATCCATTATTTTAAACTGTTTTAAAACAATATGTATCAAACGAGGGTGAACCGTTTCACTAAATAATATACTATTTCCGTATATAGTATATTATTTTAAGCCATGTGAAAATAAGAAAACAAGTTATTTTCGAAAAGAGAGCCCGAAACATGAGCACTCGACCGAGCAGCAGAGGCACTCGATCGAGTGCCAGTGTCACTCGATCGAGTGCAGCAGGGGCTCGATCGAGTGACTCTTTAAAACGCAATCGCTGCACTTTTAAATCAAAAACGAGTTTATAACTTGGATTTAAAACGTGTAAATCATATATAAACAACAACAAAAGATTCACATATTGCTAAAAATATCGATTAATTAACAATATGCAAATCATAATCGAAACACAAGATCGATTTCTCACAAAAATCACACGCACGGGCCTGGTACGAGGGCACTCGATCGAGTGCAACAGGGACTCGATCGAGTGCCTGCGACAGAATGTACGGTTTTCAAAATTTAAAACTTATGAAAGACACAATTGTAAAATTTTCATGGCCTAAGGCTCTGATACCACTTGTGGGGAATAAAACGCGTATTCACCCTAAATTTGCAGGATTATAATGAAACATGCAATTGTGAATATCGTCATAAGATTAAAAACATGAGAAAAGAAGTACAACCTTTAGTCCTCGCGCAAAAGGCCTAAGAACAGGAATTAATACAAATTCCCTCCTATAACTTGCACCCAAGACTTTGAATGAGACGAGGCCGCGTGTGCTAGAAATCCTCTCCAATTGCCTTGCAATATAGGGAGAGCCCTTGAGGTTTTAGATGTGAGATCTGAGGTTTTGGGAGAAGAGTGCTCTCAAAACCCTAATTTTTCTTGAGAATTGTTTTTGCAGTGAAACAAGAGTAGTTGACAAAAGGAGAAGTCTCCTCCTTTTGTAACACTGGCCGGCCGAAAATAGGGTTTGGGTAGGAGTGGGCTTTCCACTCTTACCTTATCCCAATGCGTGATTCGACCCATTTAGCTTTAAGTTGTTCGCGGGTTTTATTAATAAATCGTAACATGTTATCAGATATTAATACAGTCGATATATTAATAATGGTCTGACAAAATACGATATTGTATAATTACCCAAATTAATATAACTGTTTATATTAATACGCGAATACAATATTTAATTAAATATAACCGTTTATATTTAATTTACGAATTAATCATGTAATCCGTATTAGCTAAAATTATTTAATCCGTATTAAATAATAATCTCAACATCTTATCGACTAATTTATTAGTCAACACCTCTGACTAACTGTTTAGTCATATCCGGCATAAATGTGACTGTATTTTCATACCTTCACATCTCTCAAACGTGTCCTATAGGCGTGACGTATAGGGACCAGTTGATCACCGCCATCCGTATGACAATAACGTCAAACTTATCTAGCAAGCCAACCGTTATTGATAAACGTGGATCAACTGGTAATAATACAGAAGTATGCCCTTGTGATCCTTAAAGAGATTTAATAAGTCATTGTACTTAATTGTCAAGGACACCAGCCCCAACAATAACCTAAACACCAAAACATTCAGCAAGCAAGGACTCAGAGGCCAACTTAAGGCATGGACCTGCTAATCAGCAAGACACTAGACTCAGCGGCCAACTTAAGGCATAGACTAGCATCCAAAAGTAAAGGACTCAGAGGCCAGCTTAAGGCATGTCCCTTCACCACATCACAAGGTACTAAACTCAGAGGCCAGCTTAAGGCATGTTCTAGCACCAAACATCTGCACCCCGGGCAAGGTGTCAGTTCCTTAGCTACCCCGTTGTGCAGCTGCTCTACTCCTCAGAATCAGAGGCCAACTTAAGGCATGTTCCAACGCGATCACTATCACACATGTCTGGACTCAGAGGCCAACTTAAGGCATGTCCCAGACACGACAATCATACACATATAGGGCTCAGAGGCCAGCTTAAGGCATATCCCCATATATGACAAACAACTCACGTATTAAGTTCAGAGGCCAGCTTAAGGCATAACTTAATACGCATCAATACAATATCCACCAAAGTCTATGAACTAATCTATAGTTCTACTTTTCTTAACTTCTAATCAACACTTAATTGACCCCGGGAAATAAGTTGAGGGAGAGCCGGTTTCCCTTTCGGTTACCCGACCGGGGGGTCTCTATCCTTACTCCATTCCCGAACCCAATATAATGTTTCCCGTTTACCGGGGACCTCATATACATATCACGGGTATACAAAACAAGTTTCAATCAAAACCGATTAACCGTTTGAAAGTTACGAACGATTTACAAATCAAAATTTAGCTTACAGGGGTCCCCAGCCGGTCGGCAGGCAGCCGGTCGGCCGGCTGGTGACCTCCTCAGCCTCCCTTTCTATTTTGCACAAAACCACACAAGTGTTGGGTTTTTTTAGTTACTCATAAAGTAATTTTAGTCATACTAACATAATCTTTTAATTAACTCTTTAATTAACATATTATAAGTGATCGTAAGCATGCTAAAATGCGGAAATAAGAGAGTTCTCGAACCCTTACACACGGTCCGAAAGTTTAGCAAGGATGATCCTCCTAGTACCCAAATAAGAATACCTCCTTTGGATGCACCAAGACAACCCTTAACCAACCGAGATCTTGAACAAGCTAGCACAAAAACCGGTTTCTCCTTAAAATTATTCTAATCTCTCTAATTAGAATATTATTTCAATACTACAAAATAGTATGATTTTATTATCTTATAATATATATTTAGAGGTTGTAAAATTCTTCTTACTTAGGCAAATTTTCGGCTAAGAAGAGAAGAAGAGAATGGGTGTGAGATATATCATATATATATATATATATATATGCCATAAACCCTAGTCTCAATTAACAATTAACTAAGGAGTATATGGGGAGTGGTGGCCGGTTATGGGAAGGAGAAAAGAAGGGGACAAGTTCTCTTCTCAAGGTTTCTTAGGGTGGCTATAGGTAGTCTTTCAAGACACCTTTAATGATTGTGTTTTATACCCTAATAAACACTAATCATGCCATTAACAACCCTCACCAAAACCGGCACCCTTAATCCATAAAATGGATTTCATTTTACAACTTGTCAATCTTATAATTTGTACAAAGTGTGACATCTTATATGTCACTAATTAATAAAATGTTTTAGAACATGTAAAACATGTAAATAGTTATCTTATAAATATTGTACATAATTAAATAAATCAAATTTATTAATTAACAAGTAATTCGAAATCACAATTGTAAAATGATTATTTATCGTCAATACGATTTACAACCTTTGTATTAATTTCAACCCAATTCATTCTAATTACGATATTATAAAAATATCGTTTATTGTTTAACAATTGACACGTTTCAATTTTAAACATAAATCTTACAATAAGATTTAACCTCTAATTTCTCGATATACGAGTTTAAGGAATATGATCAAATCGTATCAATATACATTTGATCATATTATCAATTAAGGGAATTGTCCTAAAGGTGTGACCTAAAGGGATCAACTGACCACCACCGTCATACGACAGTAATGTCAAACTCTAGCTAGCCAATCATTACCGATTAATGTTGGTCAGTTGACTAATATAAATCGTATCATCCCTTGCGCATTCTCGTCATGAGATTTAATTACGTGATCGCACTATTGTTGAGGACACATTTCCCAACAATCTCCCACTTGTCCTCGACAAGTGTGCGTCACCAATTCTCTTGTCCTATTACAATCTCCCACTCAATGCAAGATGTCTCTCTGAGGTCGTACTTGCATTCGATCATATCATGAGTAGTTTCCTCGATCTGGAGAATAACTGTTTGACCGGAATTATCTACCATAGATACCTTCCGAGCGTGGCCACGCATTTCTGTTGAACCATATATTCAAATATATATATAGTATATATGTTTATGTTTTGATAATGACAAGTCTAGTCATTTATATATTATATACTCGTATGTATAATTGTGTGCTAAGTGTACAGAACATTAGTAACAAGATCTAATCAATCAAGTATAAAAGATTCAAGCATGTTAGTCAATGAATTGACTAAGTCGAAGATTGATAGAAGATCGCAAGCGCGCATAATGAACTAAAGTTATATTCATCAACTATAGCTTTAGTACAAGATGGATTCAAGTTATAGCTCGTAGCTATAACTCTATATCATGAAGAAATGATCGGAATATATATGTGTTTGAGTTGAAACAATTGTTTCTATATTAGTGTTGTGTAGAATTAGTGTTTAATTGGTATTCTATTTTAATAAATAGAATTGTTAATCTTAATAGGATTATATAAAATATCTTTAAGTTAAATAAGGAATAAATAATTGTCTTATGAGATAATTATTTATTACTAAAATAAACTAAGGATTTTTATATGATCTTTATTGTCAAAAATATATAATCTAGATAAAGTTTGTTTCGATTTTTGGAAACGTGTGATATGCCACATTACCATAAATCGTTTAGGGTTTATTTAAATAAATATTATGTATTTATTTAATGTCCTAAACAAACTAAGATTATATTATGGTAATATATTTTATTATCTTTGACATGGTTTAGGAAGTTGATTTAATAAGAATACTAATTGTTTATTGTATAAAGATCTTTCCTAAATATGAATTAGGAAATTGATTCCTTATATAATACATATAGTATATTATTAAATCTTTCCTAAATATATTAAGATTAGATTTAAGGTAGTATTACTAAAAGACTAGTATTCTAGTTTAAGTAATATTCCTAAATCATCTAGGGTTTAAATTACCTAGATACATATTCTATATAAATAGACTATCATGATACATTAAGACAAACGACATACACACACAATATACACGCAAATCAAGAAAGAAAAACCGCCGTTCGTATTCTTCAAGTTCGAGCTTTTCATTGTCATATCCGATTCAAGATTCAAGTGCTCAAGCATTGATCTTATTCATTCAAGATTGTGACACCAAGAAAACATTGAAGACTTTATCTTATTAACGTAAGATAGAACGAGTATTTAGCGGTACTCATTGTAAGACAAATATTTAACGGTATTTGTCGAAGCTAGATATTTAACGGTATCTAGATAGAGTTGTGACTAACATCAAAGTCACACGAGTAGGGTTGATAAAATTGTAATCCAGAGTTGGTACTAATTTTATTAATCGAGAATAGTGGACGTAGGTCTCAAAGTGTGAGACTGAACCACTTCAAAAATATCGTGTCTCTCTTTATTACTTGCTCTACTCAACGATCATCATACAACCATACACACATCGAAGAAGATTTAAAAAGAAGGCATACTCAATTCAACCCCCCCCTTCTTGAGTATATTACATCAATAGACTCTTCAATTGGTATCAGAGCCTCGTGCTCTTGATCGCCTAGCCGCGTGAGTTTTGATCCTTCTATTGATTCTATATTATATACTCTTTCATCAATGGATTCCAAGCATCTCAAGTGCCCTATCTTCGATGGCAAAAACTATAGTTTATGGAAAAATATGATGACTCATTACATCAAGGGTTGTGATTGGGAATGTTGGAAGATCATCCAAACTGGACCAAAGAAGATCTTGGTCGCCGCCGCCAATGGAACAACCTATGAAAAGATGGAAAGCGATTATGTGGAAAGTGACTACAAAATTGCAGAGAAAAACTCTAAGGCCATGAGCTTCCTACAGAACGGTATGATAACCTCAGAATTCGATAGATTCTCATCCTGTAGTTCCGCTAAAGAAATATGGGATAGTCTCGAACTTGCTTATGAAGGAACATCCGCAGTCAGGAAACATCGTATAGACTTGCTCGTTCAAAGATATGAACTTTTCAATATGGAAAAGAATGAATCTATTGATAGCATGTCTGCACGATTTTCTTGTATTATTAATGAACTGCGGAACCTTGGCAAAAAAATCGATTCTGAGGATATCATTCGTAAGATTCTTAGGAGTCTCACCAAAAAGTGGCAACCTAAGGTCACGGCCATAGAGGAAGCACGTGATTTATCTAAAATCACTTACCAAGAATTGATTGGATCCTTAATGGCACACGAGATCATACTAAATAAAAACGATGATGATCCCCAAGGAAAGGGCGTCGCTTTACAAGCCTCCACAAGCGAAGTAAGCGAAGAAGAACTTGAGGATGAAACAGTTCTATTCGCTAGACGATTTAAGAAAGCAGTTTTCAAAGGTAGATACAAAAACCCTAACAACAAAACGTTCGACAAAAAGAAAACTGACTCCAAACAAACATTCTTCAAAAGAGGATGTTTCAAGTGTGGACAACAAGACCACATGATCAAAGATTGTCCAAGTTGGGACAAAATCAAAGACAAGTCAAAAAGAGAAAAGACCAAAACAGAGTTTAAGAAAGTAATGCTTGCGTCATGCTGGGGAGAATTAGAATCTGAAGATGACGAGGACTCTGAAGAAGAAGAGGTAGCAAACCTGTGCCTAAGCAACGTCAGCCTAGATCTAATCTCAAACGACAATGATGAAGATGACGCATCTAATATGTGTCTCCTTGGAGAATCAGACTCAGACGACGACGACGAAGAGGTAAATTTTCTTCAACTCAAAAGTCAAGTTAAAAACTTATCTAAAGCTATGCTAATTAAATATTTTGAGAAAACCCTAGACCAATGTCATGAACAAAGTCTTGAGTTAGATGACTTGAAAGAACAGATCCTCGATATTGCTGAGGAAAATCAACTTCTGAAAGCCAAAGCTAAGAAACTGAAATCCAAAATAAGCATTGAAGTAAATGCTAAGTTGGAAACAGTTATGTCTGAGAAAAAGGTTCTTGAGTCTAAAGTTATAGCTAATGAAGCTATAACCTCAAAACTAAAACTCAACATTAAAGAGCTTCAATCTAAAGTTATAGCTAATGAAGCTATAACTTCAGAATTAAGAAAGGTTAATGAACGGCTTAAGTCATAATCTTCGACTATGGTCGAAGATGAGACTCATCAAGAAGAAGTTGAGATTCTCGAAAGCAAAATCATGGATCTAGAATTCAGTATATCTAAAATCAAGAAAGAACATGCCAAAATTGTGTCTGACTTCCATAAAGACATTCAAAACCTAAAAGAGTCTAGCAACACTGACCACAGTGAATGTAAGAAAGAAATATACTCCTTGAAAAACATCCTTCTTCATGCTCGGAAAGTTCACGATAAGTGGGAAGGAAGCACTAACGTTCTAAACTTCCTAACTGAACAATCCGACAACAACATGAAGATGGGTTTAGGTCACGAATGTTATGGAAGAAGGGATCACTCAAAGTGTAAACAAAGTCCAACAGATAGAGACTTTAGAAGAAGGAAATATGCCGACCTTCCTGAGTATTTAATATGCACTTATTGTGGCCATACTGGACACCTCCGAGAAAACTGTGTGAAACACGCACAAGATTTTAAAACTGGAGTTAAGTTTGTTAAATCCTTAGGAATTCCAAGCGACACTATTTCTGTCTCTGATAGTGATGGTGACAAAACTGAGGAAAGAAACATTGACCACAGATGGTTCTATGACATGACATTTGACTACGAAGAAAAGAAAAACAGAACCAAACAGACTCCTCAAACATCACACAAAAAATGGTCACCAAGAGTCCAAACTAAAACCTACACAAGAACATCAAAACCCAACCACTACCGATATAGAAAGACCTATGTAAGACAAGTCTGGGTTAAAAAGGAAGATGTATCTGTGATTACTAACAACAAAGGACCCAAGTATGCTTGGGTACCTAAATCCTGTCTTTAAAATTATTTGTGCAGTTTGTCGCCAAGGAAAATAATCTATGGTATCTCGACAGTGGATGCTCAAGACATATGACAGGCGACGTAAACCTATTCCAAACCCTAAAACCTTTTGACGGAGGTAAAGTCACATTCGGTGATAACAAAAAGGGAAAGATCATCGGAATTGGTAAGATAGGTATTTCATCCTCTCATGCTATAAATGATGTATACCTTGTAAGTGGTCTCAAACACAATCTTATCAGTATATCTCAATTATGTGACAAAGGAAATAAAGTGGTTTTTCATTCAGATATATGTCGTATAATCTTAGAAGGCACCAGTAAAGTAATACTTGAAGGTCACAGGATAAAAAATGTTTATATGATTGATTTAAATGTTGTACCCACTGATTCTCTATCATGCATGAAAGTTACGTTAGATGATCCATGTCTATGGCACAAGAGATTTGGTCATATTAGCTCACCTATTCTAAGTAAGCTGAAAAGATGGGACTTGGTCGAAGGTCTTCCAAAGATCAAATTTGATCAAGAAAAGATGTGTGACACATGTGCACGATGTAAACACGTCAGATCATCTTTTAAGCCAAAAAGAGTGGTAAGCACAGAACAAGCTCTTGAACTAGTACACATGGATCTATGTGGCCCTATGAAGGTAAGAAGCAGAGGTGGTTCCAGGTACGTTTTCGTTCTAGTTGATGATTACTCTAGATTTGTTTGGCCAATCTTTCTTCACTCTAAAGACGAAACATTCGATGAATTCGTTAGTCTCATGAAACTTGTCCAAAACAAATATAAATCAAACCTAGTAACAATCCGTACTGATCATGGAACTGAGTTCGACAATCATGCTTTTATTGAGTTCTGTAAAACCAATGGTGTTGGTCATAACTTCTCGGCCCCTAGAACCCCTCAACAAAATGGAGTCGTAGAATGAATGAACAGAACCCTAGAAGACATGGCTAGAACAATGCTTCTTTGTAGTGGCCTACCTAGAAACTTTTGGGCTGAGGCTATTAGTACAGCTTGCTATATTCATAATCGTGCTATGATTAGACCTATCCTTAAAAAGACTCCTTATGAACTTCTTCGTGGTCGCAAACCAAACATATCACATTTAAGATGCTTTGGTAGTAAATGCTTTGTTCACAACAATGGTAAAAACAAATTAAGCAAATTCGACCCTAGAAGTGATGAAGCAATCTTTATAGGATATTCAGATCATAGTAAAGCCTACAAAGTTTTTAACAAACGTAATTTATGCATAGAGGAAAGCATTCATGTTATCTTTGATGAGAATAATGTCTTCGATAAGCCATTACAGGACATAGAGGAAAACCTAGACGAACCTGATTTCAGGTTATCAAGGGAAGATTCTCCTGAAATGGAAATTGAAGAAGGAGAACCTCAAGGAATTCATGATGAACTCAACTTGGGAGAAAATGGTGCGAGAGATGAAACTAAAGTTGATGATACTGTAGATAACTCTCAAACCAATGACTTGGAACCCAGAGTTACAGGTAATGAAGCTGTAACTTTGAATCAAAACCAAAGGGAAGAGGCCAGAGTTATACCTGACCCTACTATAAACCCAGGTTTGGATTCAGGGGGAACAAGTCAAGATCCCGAGTCAAGTTCAGGGAATGCAAATGATCAATCAAGGAACTGGAGATACAAAGGTTCTCATCCTTTGGACAATGTCATAGGAAGCCTGACAGATGGAGTTCAGACTCGAAGGAGCTTAAATAACTTTTGCTCATTCTACTCCTTTCTCTCCACCATTGAACCTTCAAATATCAAGGAAGCTCTCGCAGAACCAGACTGGATAGTCGCCATGCAAGAAGAACTCCAGCAATTTGAAAGAAACAAAGTTTGGCATCTTGTTCCTCGACCTAAGGACAGAACTGTCATTGGAACTAGATGGGTATTCAGAAACAAATTGGATGACACTGGAGTCATTGTGCGAAACAAGGCCAGATTAGTGGCTCAAGGATACAACCAACAGGAAGGGATCGATTATGACGAAACCTTTGCTCCTGTTGCTCGTCTTGAGGCAATAAGACTACTTATTGCATTTGCAGCTCATAAGGGAATGAAGCTTTTTCAGATGGACGTTAAGACTGCATTTCTTAATGGCTATCTCCAAGAGGAAGTATTTGTTGAACAACCTCCTGGATTTCCTGACAGCAAACTCAAAGATCATGTATTCAAATTGGACAAAGCTCTCTATGGCCTGAAACAAGCACCTAGGGCATGGTACGACAGATTATCAAAGTTCCTATTGGAGAGTGGATTCAAGAGAGGGTCTGTCGATAAAACCCTATTTCTTAAAAGTGAAAACTCAGATCTACTAGTCGTTCAGATCTATGTTGACGATATTATTTTTGGCTTAACTAATAAAAAGTTGTGCAAGTACTTCTCTGAGTTGATGACTTCTGAATTCGAGATGAGCATGATGGGAGAACTAAAATTCTTCCTTAGACTTCAAATACAACAAACTGAAGAAGGAATCAAAGTTCATCAACAAAAATACGTCAAGGAGTTACTAAAGAAATTTGGAATGGAAACCTCTCATGCAATGCCTACTCCAATGGTCACAGATAAGAAGTTAACCAAACACGAAGATGGTAAGTCTGTAGATGAAACAACTTACAGAGATGCGGATTATGCAGGATGTTCTTTAGACAGAAAAAGTACCTCCGGACTTGCTACCTTTGTAGGTCCTTGTATTATATCTTGGGGATCCAAGAAACAAAATTCTGTCGCCCTATCAACTGCTGAAGCAGAATATATTGCAGCCGCACTGGTATGTTCTCAACTTTTATGGTTAAAGCAACAGTTACATGATTATGGTGTTGATGTTGGATGTGTGCCTATCTTATGTGATAATACGAGTGCTATAATTATATCTAAAAACCCAGCCCAGCACTCGAGAACCAAACATATTGAAATTAGACACCACTTTCTAAGAGACCATGTTGAAAAGAAAAATATAAAATTGGAATTTTGTAGTACGGAAAAACAATGGGCAGATATCTTCACTAAACCATTGGCTAGAGAATGCTTTGAGACTTTGCGATTGGAAATTAGTTTAATCGGTGGCACCTAATCAAATCTTAAAAGCAAAAATAACCCAATGATTGACTACGGTTTAGATGAGATTATATGACCGTGTCCGTATACTCCGCTGCATGTGTATGTGTGTATTCAATGATAAATTATGTGAACACAATTTTGTTATGTAATTCATATATGTGTGTGTGCACAACCGAATCTCACAATAATAATACGACACATATTATAATTTACCCTACAATATTTACCTATACATATTAATATTTACATATTATTAAAACAAAAAAAAAGGGGGGGGGGGGGGGGGGGGGGAAAGAAAAACACTCTTACCTTACACGAAAACCGTGTTAATATACCCCACTACACCCCATCATCACCGTCCACGTGTCACCTCACCATCACTATTGACTTTTACCACCCCACACATTTACTACCCCTAACTCCTTCTTATCGTCTTCACCAAAAACCCAAATCCCCAAATAACTACCTCCCATTAAACCTACATTACCAAAACCAAAGAAACCTCCAAAAATACAATCAAGCCTCAAGAAGCAAAACCCACCATCTCCACCGTCCCTAACACCCATCTCCGTGTCCATTCCGACGACCAACACTGGAAACGTTGCAAACTTAACCAAGACTCACCTGTAGTTCCTGAGTACTCGCCGGAGTTAAATTGGTTGGTCGGGACAAACTCTCTTGTTGTGAAGCTGTGGTGTTGTACAATCGGTTGGAAGGGACGAAGGTAAATTTAGCTTCGTTGATTTGTTTCAAGATTTGTCATGTCTCTAATGTGTTGGTTAAAGAAAAGGGGTGCTCGACAATTGTGGGTGTCGCAGATTCTGTTCAAGAAAAGTGTTATTGACGAAGAGAGTTATGGGGTTATGCCAAGAAATCGACTGTGTGATAAATTGCTTAAGCTAATGGGTATTTCCTTTGTTTAAACGTCTAGATGCCAAGATGGATAAAATCCTTGGTCTATACGAGGTTAAGAAAGAAAAAGAAAGCGCGGGAAGTAGTAGTGGTGGTGGTATGGATTGCGAAGGTTAGATGGATAAGGTTAATAAACGGATTGCGAAGGTTGGCACGGATGTTCAATTGTTGTGAGATGAGTTATTCATCAACAGTGATCGTTGCTCTCGTCCGTTATCAGAGTTGCAGTGATCATTCATTGTTCTTGTCTTAGTTTTGTTTTCGGTATTTTCGGCTGTTGTGTTTGAATCCGGAATGGACTTCCTCAAACTCTTACTCTTATCCTAGCCCAACTCTGAAACTATCTTTGGCCCAACAAAATTCGAGGCCCACTAGCCCTTATGTTGCCAATCTTAACCTTTCCTAATTGGTTCCAAAAGGCCCATCTAAAAATTATCCAAGCCGGCCCAATTTTCTCATATTTGACCCATATTCGGCCCAGTGGCATAGTATTTCAGTTTAATTGTGTATATTTCTCACACTCATACTTGCAATTGTATGATATTATGTGTGTTTGTATATTACGTCTTTGATGCATGCTTATTCATGTTTCGTCGTATATTATTCTAGTCGTTTTATGTCTTTGTTCTCATCTTTTCGATGATGTCAAGAGGGGGAAAAATGCGACTTAGATTAGAATTTGCCTAAGCTTGCTCCTTGTCGTAATTCATTGTCTCTTAGGGTCCTTAAAGGATATGGGATAGATAGAAGATAAAAACCCTAAGTTGATCTTTGCTATGATTGACCATTATTATATTGAGGGGGAACATACACTTAGACACGAAATCTAAGAAAGACTTGCCATCATCAAAAAGGGGGAATTTGTTGAACCATATATTCAAATATATATATAGTATATATGTTTATGTTTTGATAATGACAAGTCTAGTCATTTATATATTATATACTCGTATGTATAATTGTGTGCTAAGTGTACAGAACATTAGTAACAAGATCTAATCAATCAAGTATAAAAGATTCAAGCATGTTAGTCAATGAATTGACTAAGTCGAAGATTGATAGAAGATCGCAAGCGCGCATAATGAACTAAAGTTATATTCATCAACTATAGCTTTAGTACAAGATGGATTCAAGTTATAGCTCGTAGCTATAACTCTATATCATGAAGAAATGATCGGAATATATATGTGTTTGAGTTGAAACAATTGTTTCTATATTAGTGTTGTGTAGAATTAGTGTTTAATTGGTATTCTATTTTAATAAATAGAATTGTTAATCTTAATAGGATTATATAAAATATCTTTAAGTTAAATAAGGAATAAATAATTGTCTTATGAGATAATTATTTATTACTAAAATAAACTAAGGATTTTTATATGATCTTTATTGTCAAAAATATATAATCTAGATAAAGTTTGTTTCGATTTTTGGAAACGTGTGATATGCCACATTACCATAAATCGTTTAGGGTTTATTTAAATAAATATTATGTATTTATTTAATGTCCTAAACAAACTAAGATTATATTATGGTAATATATTTTATTATCTTTGACATGGTTTAGGAAGTTGATTTAATAAGAATACTAATTGTTTATTGTATAAAGATCTTTCCTAAATATGAATTAGGAAATTGATTCCTTATATAATACATATAGTATATTATTAAATCTTTCCTAAATATATTAAGATTAGATTTAAGGTAGTATTACTAAAAGACTAGTATTCTAGTTTAAGTAATATTCCTAAATCATCTAGGGTTTAAATTACCTAGATACATATTCTATATAAATAGACTACCATGATACATTAAGACAAACGACATACACACACAATATACACGCAAATCAAGAAAGAAAAACCGTCGTTCGTATTCTTCAAGTTCGAGCTTTTCATTGTCATATCCGATTCAAGATTCAAGTGCTCAAGCATTGATCTTATTCATTCAAGATTGTGACACCAAGAAAACATTGAAGACTTTATCTTATTAACGTAAGATAGAACGAGTATTTAGCGGTACTCATTGTAAGACAAATATTTAACGGTATTTGTCGAAGCTAGATATTTAACGGTATCTAGATAGAGTTGTGACTAACATCAAAGTCACACGAGTAGGGTTGATAAAATTGTAATCCAGAGTTGGTACTAATTTTATTAATCGAGAATAGTGGACGTAGGTCTCAAAGTGTGAGACTGAACCACTTCAAAAATATCGTGTCTCTCTTTATTACTTGCTCTACTCAACGATCATCATACAACCATACACACATCGAAGAATATTTAAAAAGAAGGCATACTCAATTCAACCCCCCCCCTTCTTGAGTATATTACATCAATAGACTCTTCAATTGGTATCAGAGCCTCGTGCTCTTGATCGCCTAGCCGCGTGAGTTTTGATCCTTCTATTGATTCTATATTATATACTCTTTCATCAATGGATTCCAAACATCTCAAGTGCCCTATCTTCGATGGCAAAAACTATAGTTTATGGAAAAATATGATGACTCATTACATCAAGGGTTGTGATTGGGAATGTTGGAAGATCATCCAAACTGGACCAAAGAAGATCTTGGTCGCCGCCGCCAATGGAACAACCTATGAAAAGATGGAAAGCGATTATGTGGAAAGTGACTACAAAATTGCAGAGAAAAACTCTAAGGCCATGAGCTTCCTACAGAACGGTATGATAACCTCAGAATTCGATAGATTCTCATCCTGTAGTTCCGCTAAAGAAATATGGGATAGTCTCGAACTTGCTTATGAAGGAACATCCGCAGTCAGGAAACATCGTATAGACTTGCTCGTTCAAAGATATGAACTTTTCAATATGGAAAAGAATGAATCTATTGATAGCATGTCTGCACGATTTTCTTGTATTATTAATGAACTGCGGAACCTTGGCAAAAAAATCGATTCTGAGGATATCATTCGTAAGATTCTTAGGAGTCTCACCAAAAAGTGGCAACCTAAGGTCACGGCCATAGAGGAAGCACGTGATTTATCTAAAATCACTTACCAAGAATTGATTGGATCCTTAATGGCACACGAGATCATACTAAATAAAAACGATGATGATCCCCAAGGAAAGGGCGTCGCTTTACAAGCCTCCACAAGCGAAGTAAGCGAAGAAGAACTTGAGGATGAAACAGTTCTATTCGTTAGACGATTTAAGAAAGCAGTTTTCAAAGGTAGATACAAAAACCCTAACAACAAAACGTTCGACAAAAAAAAACTGACTCCAAACAAACATTCTTCAAAAGAGGATGTTTCAAGTGTAGACAACAAGACCACATGATCAAAGATTGTCCAAGTTGGGACAAAATCAAAGACAAGTCAAAAAGAGAAAAGACCAAAACAGAGTTTAAGAAAGTAATGCTTGCGTCATGCTGGGGAGAATTAGAATCTGAAGATGACGAGGACTCTGAAGAAGAAGAGGTAGCAAACCTGTGCCTAAGCAACGTCAGCCTAGATCTAATCTCAAACGACAATGATGAAGATGACGCATCTAATATGTGTCTCCTTGGAGAATCAGACTCAGACGACGACGACGAAGAGGTAAATTTTCTTCAACTCAAAAGTCAAGTTAAAAATTTATCTAAAGCTATGCTAATTAAATATTTTGAGAAAACCCTAGACCAATGTCATGAACAAAGTCTTGAGTTAGATGACTTGAAAGAACAGATCCTCGATATTGCTGAGGAAAATCAACTTCTGAAAGCCAAAGCTAAGAAACTGAAATCCAAAATAAGCATTGAAGTAAATGCTAAGTTGGAAACAGTTATGTCTGAGAAAAAGGTTCTTGAGTCTAAAGTTATAGCTAATGAAGCTTTAACCTCAAAACTAAAACTCAACATTAAAGAGCTTCAATCTAAAGTTATAGCTAATGAAGCTATAACTTCAGAATTAAGAAAGGTTAATGAACGGCTTAAGTCAGAATCTTCGACTATGGTCGAAGATGAGACTCATCAAGAAGAAGTTGAGATTCTCGAAAGCAAAATCATGGATCTAGAATTCAGTATATCTAAAATCAAGAAAGAACATGCCAAAATTGTGTCTGACTTCCATAAAGACATTCAAAACCTAAAAGAGTCTAGCAACACTGACCACAGTGAATGTAAGAAAGAAATATACTCCTTGAAAAACATCCTTCTTCATGCTCGGAAAGTTCACGATAAGTGGGAAGGAAGCACTAACGTTCTAAACTTCCTAACTGAACAATCCGACAACAACATGAAGATGGGTTTAGGTCACGAATGTTATGGAAGAAGGGATCACTCAAAGTGTAAACAAAGTCCAACAGATAGAGACTTTAGAAGAAGGAAATATGCCGACCTTCCTGAGTATTTAATATGCACTTATTGTGGCCATACTGGACACCTCCGAGAAAACTGTGTGAAACACGCACAAGATTTTAAAACTGGAGTTAAGTTTGTTAAATCCTTAGGAATTCCAAGCGACACTATTTCTGTCTCTGATAGTGATGGTGACAAAACTGAGGAAAGAAACATTGACCACAGATGGTTCTATGAAATGACATTTGACTACGAAGAAAAGAAAAACAGAACCAAACAGACTCCTCAAACATCACACAAAAAATGGTCACCAAGAGTCCAAACTAAAACCTACACAAGAACATCAAAACCCAACCACTACCGATAAGAAAGACCTATGTAAGACAAGTCTGGGTTAAAAAGGAAGATGTATTTGTGATTACTAACAACAAAGGACCCAAGTATGCTTGGGTACCTAAATCCTGTCTTTAAAACTATTTGTGCAGTTTGTCGCCAAGGAAAATAAGCTATGGTATCTCGACAGTGGATGCTCAAGACATATGACAGGCGACGTAAACCTATTCCAAACCCTAAAACCTTTTGACGGAGGTAAAGTCACATTCGGTGATAACAAAAAGGGAAAGATCATCGGAATTGGTAAGATAGGTATTTCATCCTCTCATGCTATAAATGATGTATACCTTGTAAGTGGTCTCAAACACAATCTTATCAGTATATCTCAATTATGTGACAAAGGAAATAAAGTGGTTTTTCATTCAGATATATGTCGTATAATCTTAGAAAGCACCAGTAAAGTAATACTTGAAGGTCACAGGATGAAAAATGTTTATATGATTGATTTAAATGTTGTACCCACTGATTCTCTATCATGCATGAAAGTTACGTTAGATGATCCATGTCTATGGCACAAGAGATTTGGTTATTTAAACATTAGTGATTATATAAGTTTCAATTTTGATAAACTAAAACGTTAAGTTTGACGTCAAATATAAATTGGTACAAGGAAACAATAAATCCTAAACAATTATCAGTGCATTACTTAAAAATTTAAAATAAACAAAGTAAAATAATTTAATTCATTTTTCATAATGGAGTCAAAAACACTCGCCTTTGCAGTTTTTCTAGTTTCAATGTTTGTGATTGCTGAAAATGTTTTTGCTATTGAATCTGCTAAAGCACCTAGCCCTGCCACATTAGATGCGTTCCAAAAATGTGCAAGCGACTTAGGTGTAACTTGTGGTGGTGTCATTTCCAAGTATGTATTTGAGAATGGAGTACAAGTATCAAGAGAATGTTGCACCACATTGCTAGAGGTTGGCGAAGATTGTCATGACCTTCTAACAGAAGTGACTATTGTATACAAGCGTCTTCATCCAGCGAAAAAAGCTAAGCAAGCTTGGCGTAAAAATGATCGAGTATGGCAGCTTTGCAAGAACAATGGACACGTTTCTAATTAATGCATTAACATAAATAGAACATGTACTCTCAAAAACAATATTGAATAAAAAATGTATTTTTTACATATTTGATTGATCCAAATTGTTTGGTTAATACAATTATTATGATTTAATACCATATTGTTAAAATGACACATTTGAACATGGTGGTCCTTATTGGTTTGATAATCACATAAAATTTTATCCGAATTCCCCTTTTGATTGATGAGCGAAATTATATTCTTGATTTCAGCATCTATTATCTTCTTGGTCAGTTATTTAATTGTAAAGGTTAAAAAGGACAGCCAAATTACATGTGAATCACGTACATGAAGTCAATTTTATCTAGGAAATGAATAATGAATTGTTAGATAAAAATAATTGTATACTTTTCCGAATCACATTGAATAGTACTCATATTGCATATCTTTCTTCTAAAACCAAATATTTACATATGGATATGAACTAAAATCGATTAGTGATATGAAAAACGGATCAATGTATCTGTTATATTATGATTCACGTATATATTGCAATAATATGAATACTAACATAATGGTTCTTCTAAAATATTATATACTAAACGTTTCAAATCGTACGTAGTAGAAACTTTTTCAATAACTAATATACTCCTCCGTGATTAAAACAATATATTGCTGACTGACAATAGTGTAAATGCTCTTGTTCTCATCTACTTAAAATGGGTTGGATGCGGTACTCAGGGTAGCTCACCATTATGTGTCCTTCACTCACAAATTAACGGGGCCTATTTCTAGCGCCTTTCGACATTAATCATGTGCATCACATAAACGTTTCAGGAGGTTCCGCATCGGAAGACTACTCCGTTCTAATTCGATAAACCGTGGAGTTCTTATCATGAGCTTTTGGAAAATAAATCACTTTTTGATATGATTAATATTTTCAATCCCTTGGAATATTAGTCGAGAAACCTTATCTATGGTCCTCTCCAATGAGACTAGACAACATGAATAGCCTCCTTTGCTATTATAGAGTATATCACTCGGTTCTAAACGTTTGTGAACTTATTAAAATGAATTAAAATACAACTTATATCAAATAACTAATAAACCTATTTTCTAAGACAATCTAATTTACTTCGGTCAGGTTATAGACATAATATTTATCTAAATTGTTTCATAGATGACGTAATTTGGCACATTTATAATATTATAAAGTATGTTGTCAATAACCTTTTTAGATTCAATTCCGAATAAGTGACACTTCCTGTTGGTTTCACTAGGTAGTCATACTAGCTAATGTACTATTATTAGTCTTACTAATGTACTAATTAATCTCATATTAATTTAGTTTAGCCAATCTTAATCTTATGCATGCAAAATAAAAGCGGAAATAATGAGAATCGTATTCTTACAACCGGTCCGAAATGTGCTAAGGACGATCCTCCAAAAGCAACCAAGTAAGCTTGCCTCCAATGAGTGCGCACCAAGACCTTACCCTTAAACACCGATACACGAACCCGAGCTAGGAGACGTAATCGGTTAACTTAAAACCGTAAACTAATACTAATATTAGTATACTACAAATATTATATAAGTAGTATTTGGGAGGTTTTATGATATTTTAGTTTCTTACTCTAAAAACTAAAACATAGATTAGTTGTATAATGTGAATGATCACATGTATATATAGAGAATATGATGCATGGTGGGTGGGATGTTTGTGTCGTGTAAGCTAGAGCAAAGGGAAGGGATTTTAATCCCTTTTGCATGTTCATGTGCACATAGTCAAGTCATGTCATATTTTGACTTAAAATATAAGATAAAATATCTTATACTATATTATCTTATAGTGCCACTTACACGGTATACACATACGTAAAATGGACCTTCATTTTACGTTTTATAATTCGTATGATTTAACTCATTACGTAACATCTTATGTGACATAATAGTTGTATTAATTTAAAAATATAAATTTATCATATAAATAATATTTCTAAATTAATTAAATCACTTTTAACAAATCATTAAGTAATTCGAAATTACTGTCCCAACATATGGTTATCGTAATAATCGTCGATACGATATATTTAACAACGTTTGTTATAACCATGAACCGTTCATAATACTAATCTTGATATTTCTAAAATATCGTTTAATATTTGATAATTGACACAATTCAATTTCAAATATAAATCTTACCTTAAGATTCAACCTCTAATTTCTCAATATACGGTTTCAATAATATCAATCAATCTGTATCCTATACAATTAATCAATATACGTTTAAGGGGTCAGTCCTAAAGGTGTGACCTAAAGGGATCAACTGACCACCACCGTCATACGACAGTAATGTTAAACTCTAGTCAGCCAATCATTACCGATTAATGTTGGTCAGTTGACTAAATCAATATTGGATCGTCCCTTGCATATTCTTTTCATAAGATTTATGACAATGATATTTTATCATTGTCGTGATCGCACTATTGTTGAGGACACATTTCCCAACAATCTCCCACTTGTCCTCGACAAGTGTGCGTCACCAATTCTCTTGTCCTATTACGTCATCTCCCACTCAATGCAAGGTGTCTTCCAGGTCGTACTTGCATTTGATCATATCTTGAGCGGTTTTCTCGATCTGGAGATTTAACTGCTTTGACCGGAATTATCTACCATAGATACCTTCCGAGCGTGGCCACGCATTTCCAGTTAAACTTCTCCTCGAGTGGCCTTGAGATTTAAGACAACCCTGACAAGGGGTTGGACAATTCCTATCCTACTGTTCCCTTCGACTAACACAGTCCATCATGACCCAAAAGAAGCCCATTTGACCCCTTTAACGGATGATCGTAGAGCTAAAATCAAAGTCAATCTGAGGCTGCATCACCTTGGGCGAACAGTATCAAGTCAAAGAATCGACTTATGTGAATAATATAGTAGCTCTCGCCACGACCGGGCTAATTATAAAATTTCCAGAACTCTATAAGCGGTCACTAAATGCCCAACAGAGTGTTACACAGTCTGCCGATGTGATCGACTAGTCATCCCATATGACTCTATGACATTTGAACTTGCCATCAATCGCCTCACATTGTAGTCGCTTCGAGACGTCACCTCATACAAGCGACTATGGGCTATACTAAGTTAATCCAGTTCACTTATGGGGTTCAAATTGTCTCTTACAACCCATTTGGATTTCACAAAGTATAAATTGTGAGTTAATATTAATAATAATAACTCAAACGATAAGAGTGATTGTTATGTGCGAACAAACAATACGATATTGTTGCTCCACATAAACAATCTTTGATGATCATACATCAATTTGTATTAATGGTTTGCTATGTGAATATACCTTATCTTCACATCCTTTAACCTACAAATTTCGGTTTCCTTTTAACTCATATTATCTCGTATAATACGATCTTATTCAAGTACACTTCAAGTCTCTCACACTCGACTCGAGTCTCCTTACTTTAAGGAAGCTCCCACTGTTTTCTTAAAACTCATGACATGTCATCCAAATGAACATAGTCATATTGTACTAGAATTTATATTGTAGTTAACCTAGATTCGATCTCTTAGTTCTCCTCGAGAAACTTATATCGAAATAGGGCTTTATTTCAACTTATGGCATTTTGATCGAGGTTATATGAATTAACATTTTCATATCTCGGATTTAAATCTAAACCTTGTAATCTGATAAGTGACGTTTCATTATCATATAATAAACTCACTTATGATTTATGTTCTTAACATACATTCATCTAGAATTGAAAACCTTATATTCTTTAACCTTTAAAGAATCACCATTCTCTCTAAATGGTAGGTTTCGTTTCCTTAATAACTTTTCTCCCACTGAATTTCACATAACTATCTTATAGTTTAATAACTCCCACTATCTTCATAGTGATTAGGTAACATCTTCAAACATCTTCTCAACTCATAATGAACATTTCATTTTGATTTACTTCAAACATTTTCTCAACTCGTAATGAACATTTCATTCTCATTTTCTTTCCCACGGAAAGAATCTTAGTATTATCATTTAAAAATCGAGACGATTTCTCCTCTATTATCTTTATAAAACAGAAACATTAACATCATGGAAACAATTTCCTTCCGTTAACACTCGCGGTTCCCTTTGTCCTCTCTAGGAACTTTTGACAACATATGGAACTTTTCCCTTTTGTGTCCTCGCGTAGTTTCTTCTGTGTCCTCTCGTAGTTTCTTCCATCCAATCTTTTAGAGTTCTTCTCAAGGACTCCACATAGGACTCTTCTCTAAGATCCTATGTTTATTTCATTGGTTTACGGGCGTAGAATTTCTCCCACTCTATCCTTTGAAATAACCACTTATTTGAGAAGGATAGCCTTTTCGCCCTTCAACAATGTTTTGGATAAAGAATTATGTGAGTATTGAGATATTAACATAGTCTTTCATTTAAGATGAAAATCTTATAATGAACTGATGTTCTTATGTTTGAATTTGAAGTACTTCACGGGATGCAATTCTCGTTTTTAAGTAAGTCGTATTACTTTTATAATGATCCTATCATTTCTTCCGTACATTGAATCATTCAAGGTACTTTATTACGATTTATGAAAATCGTATCAATTCATGTTATAATAGCATTTTAAAACAACCAAACATGTTTGATTAAGAACAAAAGGATGATTTGGGTTGAAAACCAAGTCACCACTATTACAACCATTGTTTCAACAAGATTCTTGTCGTACAAGAAATACCAAGTTCTTAAATTAAAATGCAAAAAGAAAGAAGACATCAAGTGAAAATAAGAGCCATGCTCTTCATGTCTTCAATCTCGGATGCTACCTTAGCCATCCATGGAAGGAACTTCAAGTTTCCTTCTCCTTCTCCTTGCCTTTGTCTTTGGTAGGAGCCCCTTTAAAACAATTTTAAACGAGTGAGAATCAATAACTTGTATCATTATACAAAATTGATCAAGTAACATGAATTAGACGAGAATTTATACCTACTGCAGGAACCTTTCCGGCTTTGAGGTCATGGAGATACTTCGGGCAATTCCGCTTCCAATGTCCCATCTTAGTGCAATAATAGCACTTGTCTTCAACCTTTGATGACGACGAAGAAGAAGCACCTTTCATAAAAGTCTTCTCCTTGGGAGATGCGGGTTTGAAGGCTTTAACATTTTTACCCTTGTTGGCCTTGCGCTTAAACTTCCTCTTGCTTTTTGAATCGATATTAAGCACATCCTTTGTGGAACTCTCATTAAGTCCCATATCCCTCTCCGCTTGGACTAACATCTTATGTAACTCGTCCAAGGAGGTTACTTGATTGCGCATGTTATAATTTACCCGAAATTGAACATACGATTTCACTTTGTTGAGGGAGTGAAGGATTTTGTCAATAATAAGCGAGTCGGGAACATTCACCCCTTGCAACTTCAAGGTTTCGGCTAGCTCAACCATTTTGAGCACATGAGGACTAATCTTTTGACCTTCCTTTAAGGTCAAATCGAAGAAGGCGGAGGCCGCCTCATATTGGATTACTCTAGGAGCTTGCGAAAACATGTTTGCAACTCTAGTGTATATCTCATTAGCCGTGGCTAGCTTAATCATTCTTCTTTGGAGATCCGGCTCCATCGAAAATATAAGCACGTTCTTCAAAGCATGTGACTCTTTCATGTAGGCCTCATAGGCTTCACGAGTCGCTTCCGATGAACGAGCACCGGGAGTGGGAGGAGCGGCAATGGTAAGATAACGAGTCTTATCGTCGGCTTCCGCGGCCAACACCAATTGGGCGTCCCAATCTTTAAAATTGGCGCCATGCTTCTCAAGCTTGCAACGATCCATAAAAGACCGAAGCCATGAAACGTGTTGTGGGAGTGGTGGAGCGTTATTTGCCATTGATTGAAAGTCGAAAATTGAACTACAAATGAAAATTAAGGAATTAAAACACAATTATCGTTTTAATAATTAAACTTGTAAATTTTAAACAAGTTAAGCATCTACTTAATGATCTCTTACCCAATTAAGTAAATGATCCCGAGACCCAAATACACATTAACTTGGGCACGGTTTAGCCGATACATCCCTCATTAATGTGACTCGGTAGATTAACCCCTTAATCGATTCTACTTTTAGAACTCTCGGTCGATAAAATTACACTAATTCTTATCTTAGCCCGAACTTATTACCACTACGGTGGCTCGAATACCTTCGTCGAGATCGACCAAATTTCAAGAAAAACGTAATCATATTACCCCACTTCACCAACGTAATAAGGTTTGTACCCCGGTTTAGCCGAGCCTACTCCCTTATGAAGAAGATCCTTCGCGGGTTCTTTACTTTTTGGTATGGCTATGTCTCGATTTTTAAATAACGTAAGAGATCTTGTCAATTTATTATCTATCTCCTTTAAGTGAACTAAGTCGGTGAATTATCGATAAATTTAATTGACACGGTCGATAACATCGATGAAATGCATGATATATGAATGACGATTTGGCTATGCATGCAACATGATAAGCATAAATAAAAGCATAAATAAAACCCTAGTATGGCCTTTCCTAAAATAGAAAATAAAGTAAATTACAAATTCGGAAACCAACTCCTTTGGTCCCTTGAACTTCACACGCGGCACGCATCCCAAGGCAAACTCCGTCTTGGTCGGAACTCCTTTCCGAAATGGCACCGTCTTCAAGGATCTCCGGAATTACAAATAATTACAAATTTTCTATCTATTTTATACATTATAAAATAAATAAAACAATAAAATAAAGTGATACGAGATCACATTAAATTACAACCGAATCGATAAACCCTTACATTACGGGAATTATCGACTAAAAACTGAGGCCATACTAAGTAAATTACATAATTCAAAATTACGTAAATAAAATATGACATTCATAAACGATAATTAAATATGCAATGCTTATGTAAAATGCAAAACCTAAGCCAAATCGTCCTATTTAAACACGTTTTAAATATCGTTATTCGTAATAACACGGTTTCATGGAATAACGTGATTTAAACAATTTTAAAATCACTAATCACTTTATGAATCACTATTCACAATTTAGTTAAGTTTCCTAACACATTTTAGGATTCAAAATTTAGTCTTACTCAAATTTTGAAATAACTTAACTTTTATTTTAATATTGTTCGGTTTTAATCGGTTTTACGGGAAATAGCATTAAAATAATCAAACGAGTCATAAAAATTTCGAAAATTCAAAATTCAAAATTTTGAACATACTGAAAATTTCTTAAAATTTCAGATCCTTAAAAAATAAATATTTTCGAAATACACCATTTATTTCGTAAAATAGCCGTATAATTAGCATAATATTTCGAAAAATTCAAAACTATTGCAAAAATTATGAAATAAAATACTAATATAATTTTTACATCTTCCTAGACACTCAAAGCATCTGAAAATGCAGAAAAATAAGGCTGAAAACACTGTTTAAGATCTGAAAAAATAAAGTAATGATTATGACTCCTTAAACACTCAACATCAATTTTAACTCTTTAAAATTAAAATTAAAGTTTCAGAAACTTTTGGCACTAATTAAAAATATGTTGATGATCATACATAATATGACTAATATGGGTGAATTTTTCGGACCATATAAGCAACATTTACTATTTTTAATAATTCGTGTCATATATTACGCGATTTTACCGATTAAAATCATTTCTCATGCAATATTCGAGATTAAAAGCTCAAAATTCACATGCATGCTAGAAATAATATATGTGACACTATATTAAATTTTTATGGTCAAATTCAAACTTAAACTATTTAAGCTAAAATATGTCACTAATATTACGATTTTTACGATAAAAATCAATATTCATGCAATATTAACGAAAAATTTTCTGAAAATTCATCATATGATTTAAATATTGCATGTGACATGTACAAAAATTTTCATAGTTAAATTCATAATATAACTATTTATCCCATATTTAACTCATTTTATGACCTTTTAACCATTAAAAATCATAAACCATGCATAAAACCTTCAATAATTTCGAAAATTATATATTCATAATATGTTAAATGCATGTGAGAACATATTTAAAATTCATGGCCAGAAACATTATTTAGCTATTTTTCCCAAATAAAAACATTTTTAACCGATTTTTGGCACTAATTAAACATTTTAATTACCATAATGAACAATATTATTCCATAAATCATCAAAATGACTTAAAACTATTTTAAGACCAGAAATATATACATGCAATATGATTTTCGTGCATATCCTATATGTACTACTCATTTTCGTTTTTAATTAAAATCATATTTTCTCGCAAAAACGTATAAAATCGAGTTGCATGCAAACAACCTTATGGCTCTGATACCAATTGTTGGTTTCACTAGGTAGTCATACTAGCTAATGTACTATTATTAGTCTTACTAATGTACTAATTAATCTCATATTAATTTAGTTTAGCCAATCTTAATCTTATGCATGCAAAATAAAAGCGGAAATAATGAGAATCGTATTCTTACAACCGGTCCGAAATGTGCTAAGGACGATCCTCCAAAAGCAACCAAGTAAGCTTGCCTCCAATGAGTGCGCACCAAGACCTTACCCTTAAACACCGATACACGAACCCGAGCTAGGAGACGTAATCGGTTAACTTAAAACCGTAAACTAATACTAATATTAGTATACTACAAATATTATATAAGTAGTATTTGGGAGGTTTTATGATATTTTAGTTTCTTACTCTAAAAACTAAAACATAGATTAGTTGTATAATGTGAATGATCACATGTATATATAGAGAATATGATGCATGGTGGGTGGGATGTTTGTGTCGTGTAAGCTAGAGCAAAGGGAAGGGATTTTAATCCCTTTTGCATGTTCATGTGCACATAGTCAAGTCATGTCATATTTTGACTTAAAATATAAGATAAAATATCTTATACTATATTATCTTATAGTGCCACTTACACGGTATACACATACGTAAAATGGACCTTCATTTTACGTTTTATAATTCGTATGATTTAACTCATTACGTAACATCTTATGTGACATAATAGTTGTATTAATTTAAAAATATAAATTTATCATATAAATAATATTTCTAAATTAATTAAATCACTTTTAACAAATCATTAAGTAATTCGAAATTACTGTCCCAACATATGGTTATCGTAATAATCGTCGATACGATATATTTAACAACGTTTGTTATAACCATGAACCGTTCATAATACTAATCTTGATATTTCTAAAATATCGTTTAATATTTGATAATTGACACAATTCAATTTCAAATATAAATCTTACCTTAAGATTCAACCTCTAATTTCTCAATATACGGTTTCAATAATATCAATCAATCTGTATCCTATACAATTAATCAATATACGTTTAAGGGGTCAGTCCTAAAGGTGTGACCTAAAGGGATCAACTGACCACCACCGTCATACGACAGTAATGTTAAACTCTAGTCAGCCAATCATTACCGATTAATGTTGGTCAGTTGACTAAATCAATATTGGATCGTCCCTTGCATATTCTTTTCATAAGATTTATGACAATGATATTTTATCATTGTCGTGATCGCACTATTGTTGAGGACACATTTCCCAACACTTCCTTCATTAGAATATATTTTGTATTCAATAGAATGACCATTCCAATAGTAAATAAAAATAATTAACTTAATAAGTGAGTAATGGATAATTAGAATAAGAATTAGCAGTTAAGATATGTCTTAAAGAAGTCATCAGAATATGGCTGCTCATTGTAAATCGTAGATCAGTATATCAATTTATATTTTGATATGTCATTATATGTTCGAAACTGGTAGCATCATTCGAATACTCTAATATGAAGCAAATATATATATATAGCAAATATATATATATATATATATAGCAAATATATATATATATATATATATATATATATATATATATATATATATATATATATATATATATATATATATATATATATATACAATCATAGACTTTTGTATATGACGAAAACAAAATTTAAAATGTTTATAGAATCTCAATAATTAACCTTAAGTCAAAGTATTTTAGTTTCTTCCTAACATTTTTTTAAAAAAAAAATGGTTTTATTTAAAATAATTGTTATTTATTATCTAAGCACTTCATATGATATATTATTTTATGCTAGATTATAATTAAAAATAAAGGTTTATTTAGGTAGATAGCATGTAACAACTCGTATTAAATAATCATAAATAAACGAAAATATACTCGTCTATTTAGTGGTAGAAACGTTCAAATAATTGCGAATAGAAACTCATTATTATTAGTGATACACATTATTTAATTTTATTTAAACATTAGTGATTATATAAGTTTCAATTTTGATAAACTAAAACGTTAAGTTTGACGTCAAATATAAATTGGTACAAGGAAACAATAAATCCTAAACAATTATCAGTGCATTACTTAAAAATTTAAAATAAACAAAGTAAAATAATTTAATTCATTTTTCATAATGGAGTCAAAAACACTCGCCTTTGCAGTTTTTCTAGTTTCAATGTTTGTGATTGCTGAAAATGTTTTTGCTATTGAATCTGCTAAAACACCTAGCCCTGCCACATTAGATGCGTTCCAAAAATGTGCAAGCGATTTAGGTGTAACTTGTGGTGGTGTCATTTCCAAGTATGTATTTGAGAATGGAGTACAAGTATCAAGAGAATGTTGCACCACATTGCTAGAGGTTGGCGAAGATTGTCATGACCTTCTAACAGAAGTGACTATTGTATACAAGCGTCTTCATCCAGCGAAAAAAGCTAAGCAAGCTTGGCGTAAAAATGATCGAGTATGGCAGCTTTGCAAGAACAATGGACACGTTTCTAATTAATGCATTAACATAAATAGAACATGTACTCTCAAAAACAATATTGAATAAAAAATGTATTTTTTACATATTTGATTGATCCAAATTGTTTGGTTAATACAATTATTATGATTTAATACCATATTGTTAAAATGACACATTTGAACATGGTGGTCCTTATTGGTTTGATAATCAAATAAAATTTTATCCGAATTCCCCTTTTGATTGATGAGCGAAATTATATTCTTGATTTCAGCATCTATTATCTTCTTGGTCAGTTATTTAATTGTAAAGGTTAAAAAGGACAGCCAAATTACATGTGAATCACGTACATGAAGTCAATTTTATCTAGGAAATGAATAATGAATTGTTAGATAAAAATAATTGTATACTTTTCCGAATCACATTGAATAGTACTCATATTGCATATCTTTCTTCTAAAACCAAATATTTACATATGGATATGAACTAAAATCGATTAGTGATATGAAAAACGGATCAATGTATCTGTTATATTATGATTCACGTATATATTGCAATAATATGCATACTAACATAATGGTTCTTCTAAAATATTATATACTAAACGTTTCAAATCGTACGTAGTAGAAACTTTTTCAATAACTAATATACTCCTCCGTGATTAAAACAATATATTGCTGACTGACAATAGTGTAAATGCTCTTGTTCTCATCTACTTAAAATGGGTTGGATGCGGTACTCAGGGTAGCTCACCATTATGTGTCCTTCACTCACAAATTAACGGGGCCTATTTCTAGCGCCTTTCGACATTAATCATGTGCATCACATAAACGTTTCAGGAGGTTCCGCATCGGAAGACTACTCCGTTCTAATTCGATAAACCGTGGAGTTCTTATCATGAGCTTTTGGAAAATAAATCACTTTAGATATGATTAATATTTTCAATCCCTTGGAATATTAGTCGAGAAACCTTATCTATGGTCCTCTCCAATGAGACTAGACAACATGAATAGCCTCCTTTGCTATTATAGAGTATATCACTCGGTTCTAAACGTTTGTGAACTTATTAAAATGAATTAAAATACAACTTATATCAAATAACTAATAAACCTATTTTCTAAGACAATCTAATTTACTTCGGTCAGGTTATAGACATAATATTTATCTAAATTGTTTCATAGATGACGTAATTTGGCACATTTATAATATTATAAAGTATGTTGTCAATAACCTTTTTAGATTCAATTCCGAATAAGTGACACTTCCTTCATTAGAATATATTTTGTATTCAATAGAATGACCATTCCAATAGTAAATAAAAATAATTAACTTAATAAGTGAGTAATGGATAATTAGAATAAGAATTAGCAGTTAAGATATGTCTTAAAGAAGTCATCAGAATATGGCTGCTCATTGTAAATCGTAGATCAGTATATCAATTTATATTTTGATATGTCATTATATGTTCGAAACTGGTAGCATCATTCGAATACTCTAATATTAAGCAAATATATATATATAGCAAATATATATATATATATATATAGCAAATATATATATATATATATATATATATATATATATATATATATATATATATATATATAATATATATATATATATATATATATATATATATATATATATATATATATATATATATATATACAATCATAGAGTTTTGTATATGACGAAAACAAAATTTAAAATGTTTATAGAATCTCAATAATTAACCTTAAGTCAAAGTATTTTAGTTTCTTCCTAACATTTTTTTTTAAAAAAAATGGTTTTATTTAAAATAATTGTTATTTATTATCTAAGCACTTCATATGATATATTATTTTATGCTAGATTATAATTAAAAATAAAGGTTTATTTAGGTAGATAGCATGTAACAACTCGTATTAAATAATCATAAATAAACGAAAATATACTCGTCTATTTAGTGGTAGAAACGTTCAAATAATTGCGAATAGAAACTCATTATTATTAGTGATACACATTATTTAATTTTATTTAAACATTAGTGATTATATAAGTTTCAATTTTGATAAACTAAAACGTTAAGTTTGACGTCAAATATAAATTGGTACAAGGAAACAATAAATCCTAAACAATTATCAGTGCATTACTTAAAAATTTAAAATAAACAAAGTAAAATAATTTAATTCATTTTTCATAATGGAGTCAAAAACACTCGCCTTTGCAGTTTTTCTAGTTTCAATGTTTGTGATTGCTGAAAATGTTTTTGCTATTGAATCTGCTAAAGCACCTAGCCCTGCCACATTAGATGCGTTCCAAAAATGTGCAAGCGACTTAGGTGTAACTTGTGGTGGTGTCATTTCCAAGTATGTATTTGAGAATGGAGTACAAGTATCAAGAGAATGTTGCACCACATTGCTAGAGGTTGGCGAAGATTGTCATGACCTTCTAACAGAAGTGACTATTGTATACAAGCGTCTTCATCCAGCGAAAAAAGCTAAGCAAGCTTGGCGTAAAAATGATCGAGTATGGCAGCTTTGCAAGAACAATGGACACGTTTCTAATTAATGCATTAACATAAATAGAACATGTACTCTCAAAAACAATATTGAATAAAAAATGTATTTTTTACATATTTGATTGATCCAAATTGTTTGGTTAATACAATTATTATGATTTAATACCATATTGTTAAAATGACACATTTGAACATGGTGGTCCTTATTGGTTTGATAATCACATAAAATTTTATTCGAATTCCCCTTTTGATTGATGAGCGAAATTATATTCTTGATTTCAGCATCTATTATCTTCTTGGTCAGTTATTTAATTGTAAAGGTTAAAAAGGACAGCCAAATTACATGTGAATCACGTACATGAAGTCAATTTTATCTAGGAAATGAATAATGAATTGTTAGATAAAAATAATTGTATACTTTTCCGAATCACATTGAATAGTACTCATATTGCATATCTTTCTTCTAAAACCAAATATTTACATATGGATATGAACTAAAACTGATTAGTGATATGAAAAACGGATCAATGTATCTGTTATATTATGATTCACGTATATATTGCAATAATATGCATACTAACATAATGGTTCTTCTAAAATATTATATACTAAACGTTTCAAATCGTACGTAGTAGAAACTTTTTCAATAACTAATATACTCCTCCGTGATTAAAACAATATATTGCTGACTGACAATAGTGTAAATGCTCTTGTTCTCATCTACTTAAAATGGGTTGGATGCGGTACTCAGGGTAGCTCACCATTATGTGTCCTTCACTCACAAATTAACCGGGCCTATTTCTAGCGCCTTTCGACATTAATCATGTGCATCACATAAACGTTTCAGGAGGTTCCGCATCGGAAGACTACTCCGTTCTAATTCGATAAACCGTGGAGTTCTTATCATGAGCTTTTGGAAAATAAATCACTTTTTGATATGATTAATATTTTCAATCTCTTGGAATATTAGTCGAGAAACCTTATCTATGGTCCTCTCCAATGAGACTAGACAACATGAATAGCCTCCTTTGCTATTATAGAGTATATCACTCGGTTCTAAACGTTTGTGAACTTATTAAAATGAATTAAAATACAACTTATATCAAATAACTAATAAACCTATTTTCTAAGACAATCTAATTTACTTCGGTCAGGTTATAGACATAATATTTATCTAAATTGTTTCATAGATGACGTAATTTGGCACATTTATAATATTATAAAGTATGTTGTCAATAACCTTTTTAGATTCAATTCCGAATAAGTGACACTTCCTTCATTAGAATATATTTTGTATTCAATGGAATGACCATTCCAATAGTAAATAAAAATAATTAACTTAATAAGTGAGTAATGGATAATTAGAATAAGAATTAGCAGTTAAGATATGTCTTAAGAAGTCATCAGAATATGGCTGCTCATTGCAAATCGTAGATCAGTATATCAATTTATATTTTGATATGTCATTATATGTTCGAAACTGGTAGCATCATTCGAATACTCTAATATTAAGCAAATATATATATACAATCATAGACTTTTGTGTATGACGAAAACAAAATTTAAAATGTTTATAGAATCTCAATAATTAACCTTAAGTCAAAGTATTTTAGTTTCTTACTAACACTAGTTTTACGCCCGTACAAAAAATGTACGGGTATGTTTCCAAAAATTGCGTAAATATATTGATTAATTAGTACAAATATAATTTAACATGAACTTAAATGACAAATATATAAATTATCAATTCGGGGATGATTTTGACTCCAAATAATTGATTTACTAATATTGAATTAATTAATTTGTTCTTCTAGGATTATTATAAACTGAAATTAATTTTCAATTTTAATGTTATTAACGAAATAATCGAACTTTATGAAATAAATTTGAATCATATAATAGAGATAAAAAAAAAATTGTATTGTACTTGTATAACATACCCTTTAAATAACTTATCCTTTAAATAACTTACCCTTTAAATAAAAGTAAAATGATAAAAATATTTTTAGTAATGGGAGTAGACTGTAGAGGATAAGAAAAGTCTTTTAGACTGCTAATTCTAAGGAGTCAATAAGTCAATCACAGTCTCTTAAAATCTTTAGATGTTACAGTATAAAGATTTCGAGTTTTTTTATTAGTATTATTATTAATTATTAATATGCAAACCGGTCATTATTAATAAACGGAATATTATTAATGTAACATTCGGAATATGATTTCTTTAGTTTGAAATTTGAATTTTATTACGACAATGATGAAATGTAAGCCGAAGGCATTATAGAACATAAGACTTTTAATTTAATCATTTTGATATAGATTGAACCGTTATTTATATTTTCGATTAACAATAATTTGATCATATCATATTTTATTATGAATACTACAATCGATTACGTAATTGTGAAAGAGCAAAGATTACAATTAATTCAGAATTTAGGAGTGAGGAAATGAGGGAAATTAAATGAGTAAAAGTTAGTGGGTATTTCTTCCCTTATTTCAAGGAACCAATGAGAATGAGTAAAATTCTATTCCTTTTATAGGGATAGTTTTTTTTTAAAAAAAAATGGTTTTATTTAAAATAATTGTTATTTATTATCTAAGCACTTCATAGGATATATTATTTTATGCTAGATTATAATTAAAAATAAAGGTTTATTTAGGTAGATAGCATGTAACAACTCGTATTAAATAATCATAAATAAACGAAAATCTACTCGTCTATTTAGTGGTAGAAACGTTCAAATAATTGCGAATAGAAACTCATTATTATTAGTGATACACATTATTTAATTTTATTTAAACATTAGTGATTATATAAGTTTCAATTTTGATAAACTAAAACGTTAAGTTTGACATCAAATATAAATTGGTACAAGGAAACAATAAATCCTAAACAATTATCAGTGCATTACTTAAAAATTTAAAATAAACAAAGTAAAATAATTTAATTCATTTTTCATAATGGAGTCAAAAACACTCGCCTTTGCAGTTTTTCTAGTTTCAATGTTTGTGATTGCTGAAAATGTTTTTGCTATTGAATCTGCTAAAGCACCTAGCCCTGCCACATTAGATGCGTTCCAAAAATGTGCAAGCGACTTAGGTGTAACTTGTGGTGGTGTCATTTCCAAGTATGTATTTGAGAATGGAGTACAAGTATCAAGAGAATGTTGCACCACATTGCTAGAGGTTGGCGAAGATTGTCATGACCTTCTAACAGAAGTGACTATTGTATACAAGCGTCTTCATCCAGCGAAAAAAGCTAAGCAAGCTTGGCGTAAAAATGATCGAGTATGGCAGCTTTGCAAGAACAATGGACACGTTTCTAATTAATGCATTAACATAAATAGAACATGTACTCTCAAAAACAATATTGAATAAAAAATGTATTTTTTACATATTTGATTGATCCAAATTGTTTGGTTAATACAATTATTATGATTTAATACCATATTGTTAAAATGACACATTTGAACATGGTGGTCCTTATTGGTTTGATAATCACATAAAATTTTATCCGAATTCCCCTTTTGATTGATGAGCGAAATTATATTCTTGATTTCAGCATCTATTATCTTCTTGGTCAGTTATTTAATTGTAAAGGTTAAAAAGGACCGCCAATACATGTGAATCACGTACATGAAGTCAATTTTATCTAGGAAATGAATAATGAATTGTTAGATAAAAATAATTGTATACTTTTCCGAATCACATTGAATAGTACTCATATTGCATATCTTTCTTCTAAAACCAAATATTTACATATGGATATGAACTAAAATCGATTAGTGATATGAAAAACGGATCAATGTATCTGTTATATTATGATTCACGTATATATTGCAATAATATGCATACTAACATAATGGTTCTTCTAAAATATTATATACTAAACGTTTCAAATCGTACGTAGTAGAAACTTTTTCAATAACTAATATACTCCTCCGTGATTAAAACAATATATTGCTGACTGACAATAGTGTAAATGCTCTTGTTCTCATCTACTTAAAATGGGTTGGATGCGGTACTCAGGGTAGCTCACCATTATGTGTCCTTCACTCACAAATTAACGGGGCCTATTTCTAGCGCCTTTCGACATTAATCATGTGCATCACATAAACGTTTCAGGAGGTTCCGCATCGGAAGACTACTCCGTTCTAATTCGATAAACCGTGGAGTTCTTATCATGAGCTTTTGGAAAATAAATCACTTTTTGATATGATTAATAGTTTCAATCCCTTGGAATATTAGTCGAGAAACCTTATCTATGGTCCTCTCCAATGAGACTAGACAACATGAATAGCCTCCTTTGCTATTATAGAGTATATCACTCGGTTCTAAACGTTTGTGAACTTATTAAAATGAATTAAAATACAACTTATATCAAATAACTAATAAACCTATTTTCTAAGACAATCTAATTTACTTCGGTCAGGTTATAGACATAATATTTATCTAAATTGTTTCATAGATGACGTAATTTGGCACATTTATAATATTATAAAGTATGTTGTCAATAACCTTTTTAGATTCAATTCCGAATAAGTGACACTTCCTTCATTAGAATATATTTTGTATTCAATAGAATGACCATTCCAATAGTAAATAAAAATAATTAACTTAATAAGTGAGTAATGGATAATTAGAATAAGAATTAGCAGTTAAGATATGTCTTAAGAAGTCATCAGAATATGGCTGCTCATTGTAAATCGTAGATCAGTATATCAATTTATATTTTGATATGTCATTATATGTTCGAAACTGGTAGCATCATTCGAATACTCTAATATTAAGCAAATATATATATATATAGCAAATATATATATATATATATATATATATATATATATATATATATATATATATATATATATACACACAATCATAGACTTTTGTATATGACGAAAACAAAATTTAAAATGTTTATAGAATCTCAATAATTAACCTTAAGTCAAAGTATTTTAGTTTCTTACTAACATTTTTTTTCAAAAAAAATGGTTTTATTTAAAATAATTGTTATTTATTATCTAAGCACTTCATATGATATATTATTTTATGCTAGATTATAATTAAAAATAAAGGTTTATTTAGGTAGATAGCATGTAACAACTCGTATTAAATAATCATAAATAAACGAAAATATACTCGTCTATTTAGTGGTAGAAACGTTAAAATAATTGCGAATAGAAACTCATTATTATTAGTGATACACATTATTTAATTTTATTTAAACATTAGTGATTATATAAGTTTCAATTTTGATAAACTAAAACGTTAAGTTTGACGTCAAATATAAATTGGTACAAGGAAACAATAAATCCTAAACAATTATCAGTGCATTACTTAAAAATTTAAAATAAACAAAGTAAAATAATTTAATTCATTTTTCATAATGGAGTCAAAAACACTCGCCTTTGCAGTTTTTCTAGTTTCAATGTTTGTGATTGCTGAAAATGTTTTTGCTATTGAATCTGCTAAAGCACCTAGCCCTGCCACATTAGATGCGTTCCAAAAATGTGCAAGCAACTTAGGTGTAACTTGTGGTGGTGTCATTTCCAAGTATGTATTTGAGAATGGAGTACAAGTATCAAGAGAATGTTGCACCACATTGCTAGAGGTTGGCGAAGATTGTCATGACCTTCTAACAGAAGTGACTATTGTATACAAGCGTCTTCATCCAGCGAAAAAAGCTAAGCAAGCTTGGCGTAAAAATGATCGAGTATGGCAGCTTTGCAAGAACAATGGACACGTTTCTAATTAATGCATTAACATAAATAGAACATGTACTCTCAAAAACAATATTGAATAAAAAATGTATTTTTTACATATTTGATTGATCCAAATTGTTTGGTTAATACAATTATTATGATTTAATACCATATTGTTAAAATGACACATTTGAACATGGTGGTCCTTATTGGTTTGATAATCACATAAAATTTTATCCGAATTCCCCTTTTGATTGATGAGCGAAATTATATTATTGATTTCAGCATCTATTATCTTCTTGGTCAGTTATTTAATTGTAAAGGTTAAAAAGGACAGCCAATACATGTGAATCACGTACATGAAGTCAATTTTATCTAGGAAATGAATAATGAATTGTTAGATAAAAATAATTGTATACTTTTCCGAATCACATTGAATAGTACTCATATTGCATATCTTTCTTCTAAAACCAAATATTTACATATGGATATGAACTAAAATCGATTAGTGATATGAAAAACGGATCAATGTATCTGTTATATTATGATTCACGTATATATTGCAATAATATGCATACTAACATAATGGTTCTTCTAAAATATTATATACTAAACGTTTCAAATCGTACGTAGTAGAAACTTTTTCAATAACTAATATACTCCTCCGTGATTAAAACAATATATTGCTGACTGACAATAGTGTAAATGCTCTTGTTCTCATCTACTTAAAATGGGTTGGATGCGGTACTCAGGGTAGCTCACCATTATGTGTCCTTCACTCACAAATTAACGGGGCCTATTTCTAGCGCCTTTCGACATTAATCATGTGCATCACATAAACGTTTCAGGAGGTTCCGCATCGGAAGACTACTCCGTTCTAATTCGATAAACCGTGGAGTTCTTATCATGAGCTTTTGGAAAATAAATCACTTTTTGATATGATTAATATTTTCAATCCCTTGGAATATTAGTCGAGAAACCTTATCTATGGTCCTCTGATCTCCAATGAGACTAGACAACATGAATAGCCTCCTTTGCTATTATAGAGTATATCACTCGGTTCTAAACGTTTGTGAACTTATTAAAATGAATTAAAATACAACTTATATCAAATAACTAATAAACCTATTTTCTAAGACAATCTAATTTACTTCGGTCAGGTTATAGACATAATATTTATCTAAATTGTTTCATAGATGACGTAATTTGGCACATTTATAATATTATAAAGTATGTTGTCAATAACCTTTTTAGATTCAATTCCGAATAAGTGACACTTCCTTCATTAGAATATATTTTGTATTCAATAGAATGACCATTCCAATAGTAAATAAAAATAATTAACTTAATAAGTGAGTAATGGATAATTAGAATAAGAATTAGCAGTTAAGATATGTCTTAAGAAGTCATCAGAATATGGCTGCTCATTGTAAATCGTAGATCAGTATATCAATTTATATTTTGATATGTCATTATATGTTCGAAACTGGTAGCATCATTCGAATACTCTAATATTAAGCAAATATATATATATATAGCAAATATATATATATATAGCAAATATATATATATATATATATATATATATATATATACACAATCATAGACTTTTGTATATGACGAAAACAAAATTTAAAATGTTTATAGAATCTCAATAATTAACCTTAAGTCAAAGTATTTTAGTTTCTTACTAACATTTTTTTTCAAAAAAAATGGTTTTATTTAAAATAATTGTTATTTATTATCTAAGCACTTCATATGATATATTATTTTATGCTAGATTATAATTAAAAATAAAGGTTTATTTAGGTAGATAGCATGTAACAACTCGTATTAAATAATCATAAATAAACGAAAATATACTCGTCTATTTAGTGGTAGAAACGTTCAAATAATTGCGAATAGAAACTCATTATTATTAGTGATACACATTATTTAATTTTATTTAAACATTAGTGATTATATAAGTTTCAATTTTGATAAACTAAAACGTTAAGTTTGACGTCAAATATAAATTGGTACAAGGAAACAATAAATCCTAAACAATTATCAGTGCATTACTTAAAAATTTAAAATAAACAAAGTAAAATAATTTAATTCATTTTTCATAATGGAGTCAAAAACACTCGCCTTTGCAGTTTTTCTAGTTTCAATGTTTGTGATTGCTGAAAATGTTTTTGCTATTGAATCTGCTAAAGCACCTAGCCCTGCCACATTAGATGCGTTCCAAAAATGTGCAAGCGACTTAGGTGTAACTTGTGGTGGTGTCATTTCCAAGTATGTATTTGAGAATGGAGTACAAGTATCAAGAGAATGTTGCACCACATTGCTAGAGGTTGGCGAAGATTGTCATGACCTTCTAACAGAAGTGACTATTGTATACAAGCGTCTTCATCCAGCGAAAAAAGCTAAGCAAGCTTGGCGTAAAAATGATCGAGTATGGCAGCTTTGCAAGAACAATGGACACGTTTCTAATTAATGCATTAACATAAATAGAACATGTACTCTCAAAAACAATATTGAATAAAAAATGTATTTTTTACATATTTGATTGATCCAAATTGTTTGGTTAATACAATTATTATGATTTAATACCATATTGTTAAAATGACACATTTGAACATGGTGGTCCTTATTGGTTTGATAATCACATAAAATTTTATCCGAATTCCCCTTTTGATTGATGAGCGAAATTATATTCTTGATTTCAGCATCTATTATCTTCTTGGTCAGTTATTTAATTGTAAAGGTTAAAAAGGACAGCCAAATTACATGTGAATCACGTACATGAAGTCAATTTTATCTAGGAAATGAATAATGAATTGTTAGATAAAAATAATTGTATGCTTTTCCGAATCACATTGAATAGTACTCATATTGCATATCTTTCTTCTAAAACCAAATATTTACATATGGATATGAACTAAAATCGATTAGTGATATGAAAAACGGATCAATGTATCTGTTATATTATGATTCACGTATATATTGCAATAATATGCATACTAACATAATGGTTCTTCTAAAATATTATATACTAAACGTTTCAAATCGTACGTAGTAGAAACTTTTTCAATAACTAATATACTCCTCCGTGATTAAAACAATATATTGCTGACTGACAATAGTGTAAATGCTCTTGTTCTCATCTACTTAAAATGGGTTGGATGCGGTACTCAGGGTAGCTCACCATTATGTGTCCTTCACTCACAAATTAACGGGGCCTATTTCTAGCGCCTTTCGACATTAATCATGTGCATCACATAAACGTTTCAGGAGGTTCCGCATCGGAAGACTACTCCGTTCTAATTCGATAAACCGTGGAGTTCTTATCATGAGCTTTTGGAAAATAAATCACTTTTTGATATGATTAATATTTTCAATCCCTTGGAATATTAGTCGAGAAACCTTATCTATGGTCCTCTCCAATGAGACTAGACAACATGAATAGCCTCCTTTGCTATTATAGAGTATATCACTCGGTTCTAAACGTTTGTGAACTTATTAAAATGAATTAAAATACAACTTATATCAAATAACTAATAAACCTATTTTCTAAGACAATCTAATTTACTTCGGTCAGGTTATAGACATAATATTTATCTAAATTGTTTCATAGATGACGTAATTTGGCACATTTATAATATTATAAAGTATGTTGTCAATAACCTTTTTAGATTCAATTCCGAATAAGTGACACTTCCTTCATTAGAATATATTTTGTATTCAATAGAATGACCATTCCAATAGTAAATAAAAATAATTAACTTAATAAGTGAGTAATGGATAATTAGAATAAGAATTAACAGTTAAGATATGTCTTAAGAAGTCATCAGAATATGGCTGCTCATTGTAAATCGTAGATCAGTATATCAATTTATATTTTGATATGTCATTATATGTTCGAAACTGGTAGCATCATTCGAATACTCTAATATTACGCAAATATATATATATATATATATATATATATATATATATATATATATATATATAATCATAGACTTTTGTATATGACGAAAACAAAATTTAAAATGTTTATAGAATCTCAATAATTAACCTTAAGTCAAAGTATTTTAGTGTCTTACTAACATTTTTTTTTTTTAAAAATGGTTTTATTTAAAATAATTGTTATTTATTATGTAAGCACTTCATAGGATATATTATTTTATGCTAGATTATAATTAAAAATAAAGGTTTATTTAGGTAGATAGCATGTAACAACTCGTATTAAATAATCATAAATAAACGAAAATCTACTCGTCTATTTAGTGGTAGAAACGTTCAAATAATTGCGAATAGAAACTCATTATTATTAGTGATACACATTATTTAATTTTATTTAAACATTAGTGATTATATAAGTTTCAAGTTTGATAAACTAAAACGTTAAGTTTGACGTCAAATATAAATTGGTACAAGGAAACAATAAATCCTAAACAATTATCAGTGCATTACTTAAAAATTTAAAATAAACAAAGTAAAATAATTTAATTCATTTTTCATAATGGAGTCAAAAACACTCGCCTTTGCAGTTTTTCTAGTTTCAATGTTTGTGATTGCTGAAAATGTTTTTGCTATTGAATCTGCTAAAGCACCTAGCCCTGCCACAATAGATGCGTTCCAAAAATGTGCAAGCGACTTAGGTGTAACTTGTGGTGGTGTCATTTCCAAGTATGTTTTTGAGAATGGAGTACAAGTATCAAAAGAATGTTGCACCACATTGCTAGAGGTTGGCGAAGATTGTCATGACCTTCTAACAGAAGTGACTATTGTATACAAGCGTCTTCATCCAGCGAAAAAAGCTAAGCAAGCTTGGCGTAAAAATGATCGAGTATGGCAGCTTTGCAAGAACAACGGACACGTTTCTTATTAATGCATTAACATAAATAGAACATGTATTCTCAAAAACAATATTGAATAAAAAATGTATTTTTTACATATTCGATTGATCCAAATTGTTTGGTTAATACAATTATTATGATTTAATACCATATTGTTAAAATGACACATTTGAACATGGTGGTCCTTAGTGGTTTGATAATCACATAAAATTTTATCCGAATTCCCCTTTTGATAGTTAGTCTTGGTTGATGAGCGAAATTATATTCTTGATTTCAGCATCTATTATCTTCTTGGTCAGTTATTTAATTGTAAAGGTTAAAAAGGACAGCCAAATTACATGTGAATCACGTACATGAAGTCAATTTTATCTAGGAAATGAATAATGAATTGTTAGATAAAAATAATTGTATACTTTTCCGAATCACATTGAATAGTACTCATATTTCATATCTTTCTTCTAAAACCAAATATTTACATATGGATATGAACTAAAATCGATTAGTGATATGAAAAACGGATCAATGTATCTGTTATATTATGATTCACGTATATATTGCAATAATATGCATACTAACATAATGGTTCTTCTAAAATATTATATACTAAACGTTTCAAATCGTACGTAGTAGAAACTTTTTCAATAACTAATATACTCCTCCGTGATTAAAACAATATATTGCTGACTGGCAATAGTGTAAATGCTCTTGTTCTCATCTACTTAAAATGAGTTGGATGCGGTACTCAGGGTAGCTCACCATTATGTGTCCTTCACTCACAAATTAACGGGGCCTATTTCTAGCGCCTTTCGACATTAATCATGTGCATCACATAAACGTTTCAGGAGGTTCCGCATCGGAAGACTACTCCGTTCTAATTCGATAAACCGTGGAGTTCTTATCATGAGCTTTTGGAAAATAAATCACTTTTTGATATGATTAATATTTTCAATCCCTTGGAATATTAGTCGAGAAACCTTATCTATGGTCCTCTCCAATGAGACTAGACAACATGAATAGCCTCCTTTGCTATTATAGAGTATATCACTCGGTTCTAAAAGTTTGTGAACTTATTAAAATGAATTAAAATACAACTTATATCAAATAACTAATAAACCTATTTTCTAAGACAATCTAATTTACTTCGGTCAGGTTATAGACATAATATTTATCTAAATTGTTTCATAGATGACGTAATTTGGCACATTTATAATATTATAAAGTATGTTGTCAATAACCTTTTTAGATTCAATTCCGAATAAGTGACACTTCCTTCATTAGAATATATTTTGTATTCAATAGAATGACCATTCCAATAGTAAATAAAAATAATTAACTTAATAAGTGAGTAATGGATATTTAGAATAAGAATTAGCAGTTAAGATATGTCTTAAGAAGTCATCAGAATATGGCTGCTCATTGTAAATCGTAGATCAGTATATCAATTTATATTTTGATATGTCATTATATGTTCGAAACTGGTAGCATCATTCGAATACTCTAATATTAAGCAAATATATATATATATAGCAAATATATATATATATATATAGCAAATATATATATATATATATATATATATATATATGTATATATATATATATATGTATATATATGTATATATATATATATATGTATATATATATATATATGTATATATACATATATATATATATACGCATATATATAGATATATATATATATGTATATGTATATATATATATATAATCATAGACTTTTGTATATGACGAAAACAAAATTTAAAATGTTTATAGAATCTCAATAATTAACCTTAAGTCAAAGTATTTTAGTTTCTCACTAACATTTTTTTTTTAAAAAAAAATGGTTTTATTTAAAATAATTGTTATTTATTATGTAAGCACTTCATAGGATATATTATTTTATGGTAGATTATAATTAAAAATAAAGGTTTATTTAGGTAGATAGCATGTAACAACTCGTATTAAATAATCATAAATAAACGAAAATCTACTCGTCTATTTAGTGGTAGAAACGTTCAAATAATTGCGAATAGAAACTCATTATTATTAGTGATACACATTATTTAATTTTATTTAAACATTAGTGATTATATAAGTTTCAATTTTGATAAACTAAAACGTTAAGTTTGACGTCAAATATAAATTGGTACAAGGAAACAATAAATCCTAAACAATTATCAGTGCATTACTTAGAAATTTAAAATAAACAAAGTAAAATAATTTAATTCATTTTTCATAATGGAGTCAAAAACACTCGCCTTTGCAGTTTTTCTAGTTTCAATGTTTGTGATTGCTGAAAATGTTTTTGCTATTGAATCTGCTAAAGCACCTAGCCCTGCCACAATAGATGCGTTCCAAAAATGTGCAAGCGACTTAGGTGTAACTTGTGGTGGTGTCATTTCCAAGTATGTTTTTGAGAATGGAGTACAAGTATCAAGAGAATGTTGCACCACATTGCTAGAGGTTGGCGAAGATTGTCATGACCTTCTAACAGAAGTGACTATTGTATACAAGCGTCTTCATCCAGCGAAAAAAGCTAAGCAAGCTTGGCGTAAAAATGATCGAGTATGGCAGCTTTGCAAGAACAACGGACACGTTTCTTATTAATGCATTAACATAAATAGAACATGTATTCTCAAAAACAATATTGAATAAAAAATGTATTTTTTACATATTCGATTGATCCAAATTGTTTGGTTAATACAATTATTATGATTTAATACCATATTGTTAAAATGACACATTTGAACATGGTGGTCCTTAGTGGTTTGATAATCACATAAAATTTTATCCGAATTCCCCTTTTGATAGTTAGTCTTGGTTGATGAGCGAAATTATATTCTTGATTTCAGCATCTATTATCTTCTTGGTCAGTTATTTAATTGTAAAGGTTAAAAAGGACAGCCAAATTACATGTGAATCACGTAAATGAAGTCAATTTTATCTAGGAAATGAATAATGAATTGTTAGATAAAAATAATTTTATACTTTTCCGAATCACATTGAATAGTACTCATATTTCATATCTTTCTTCTAAAACCAAATATTTACATATGGATATGAACTAAAATCGATTAGTGATATGAAAAACGGATCAATGTATCTGTTATATTATGATTCACGTATATATTGCAATAATATTCATACTAACATAATGGTTCTTCTAAAATATTATATACTAAGCGTTTCAAATCGTACGTAGTAGAAACTTTTTCAATAACTAATATACTCCTCCGTGATTAAAACAATATATTGCTGACTGGCAATAGTGTAAATGCTCTTGTTCTCATCTACTTAAAATGGGTTGGATGCGATACTCTGGGTAGCTCACCATTATGTGTCCTTCACTCACAAATTAACGGGGCCTTATTCTAGCGCCTTTCGACATTAATCATGTGCATCACATAAACGTTACAGGAGGTTCCGCATCGGAAGACTACTCCGTTCTAATTCGATAAAACGTGGAGTTCTTATCATGAGCTTTTAGAAAATAAATCACTTTTTGATATGATTAATATTTTCAATTCCTTTGAATATTAGTCGAGTAACCTTATCTATGGCCCTCTCCAATGAGACTAGACAACATGAATAGCCTCCTTTTCTATTATAGAGTATATCACTCGGTTCTAAACGTTTGTGAACTTATTAAAATGAATTAAAATACAACTTATATCAAATAACTAATAAACATATTTTTTAAGACAACCTAATTTACTTCGGTCAGGTTATAGACATAATATTTATCTAAATTGTTTCGTGGATGACGTTATTTCACACATTTACAATATTATAAAGTATGTTGTCAATAACCTTTTTAGATTCAATTCCGAATAAGTGACACTTCTTTCATTAGAATATATTTGGTATTCAATGGAATAACTATTCCAATAATAAATAAAAATAATTAACTTAATAAGCGAGTAATGGATAATTAGAATAAGAATTAGCAGTTAAGATATGTCTTAAGAAGTCATCAAAATATGGCTGCTCATTGTAAATCGTAGATCAGTTTATCAATACGATTTTGATATGTCATTATATGTTCGAAACTGGTAGCATCATTCGAATAATCTATTATTAAACAAATATATATTTATATATATAATCATAGACTTATGTATATGACGAAAACAAAATTTAAAATGTTTATAGAATCTCATTAATTAACCTAATGTCAAAGTATTTTAGTTTCTTACTGACATTTTTTTTAAGAAAATATTGTTTTATTTAAAATAATTGTTATTTATTGTCTAAGCAATTCATAGGGTATATTATTATATGCTAGATTATAATTAAAAATGAAGGTTTATTTAGGTAGATAGCATGTAACAAATCGTATTAAATAATCATAAATAAACGAAAATCTACTCGTCTATTTAGTGGTAGAAACGTTCAAATAAATGCGAATAGAAACTCATTATTATTAGTGATAAACATTATTTAATTTTATTTAAACATTAGTGATTATATAAGTTTCAATTTTGATAAACTAAAACGTTGAGTTTGACGTCAATTATAAATAGGTACAAGGAAACAATAAATCCTAAACAATTATCAGTGCATTACTTAAAAATTTAAAATAAACAAAGTCAAATAATTTAATTCATTTTTCATAATGGAGTCAAAAACACTCGCCCTTGCAGTTTTTCTAGTTTCAATGTTTGTGATTGCGTAAAATGTTTTTGCTATTGAATCTGCTAAAGCACCTAGCCCTGCCACATTAGATGCGTTCCAAAAATGTGCAAGCGACTTAGGTGTAACTTGTGGTGGTGTCATTTCCAAGTATTTATTTGAGAATGGAGTACTAGTATCAAGAGAATGTTGCACCACATTGCTAGAGGTTGGCGAAGATTGTCATGACCTTCTAACAAAAGTGACCATTGTATACAAGCGTCTTCATCCAGCGAAAAAAGCTAAGCAAGCTTGGCGTAAAAATGATCGAGTATGGCAACTTTGCAAGAAAAATGGACACGTTTCTAATTAACGCATTAACATAAATAGAACGTGTATTCTCAAAAATAACATTGAATAAAAAATGTATTTTTTACATATTCGATTGATCCAAATTGTTTGGTTAATACAATTATTATGATTTAATACCATATTGTTAAAATGACACATTTGAATATGATGGTCCTTAGTGGTGTGATAATCACATAAAAAAATTTCCGAATTTCCCTTTTGATAGTTAGTCTTGGTTGATGAGCGAAATTATATTCTTTATTTCAGTATCTATTATCTTCTTAGTTAGTTATTTAATTGTAAAGCTTAAAAAGGACAGCTAAATTACATGTGAATCACATAGATGAAGTTAATTTTATCTAGAAAATGAATAATGAATTGTTTGATAAAACAAATTGTATACTTTTCCGAAACACATTGAATAGTACTCATATTTTATATCTTTTTTCTAAAACCAAATATTACATGATATTCAGTCGATCGAGTGGTTGTTGAAGGGAAATCACTCGATCGAAGACTATATGCGAAGCCATCGAGCACTACCTGCAGAGTACTCGATCAAGTACTGGCATTTATTCGATCGAGTAAGGAAGAACAAAGATCCACTCGATCGAGTAACTCACTTACTCGATCGAGTAACTCACTTACTCGATCGAGCTAGGTCGCGGGGTTTCAGGATTCGAAGGATTTCCAAATTAGCATAAAAAGCAAAGCAAAGGAAGAAAGAAGCATCATTCGATAATTCAAAAACAGTAGTTTGTAACCTAGATCTCACTTTAATCACGTTTCCCTCTCTAAAAATCCAATTAGTTAGATTATTGAGTAGTTTTGTAAGCAAACTCTTGTTCATCTTCCTTCAAATCTTGTAATCACGGTGTTCTTCTCTTTATTTTAGTACTTAATTTATGTTTTGCATTTCTTGTTCTTTTAACTTGACGAATCCCATTTTCATTATTCTTGTTGTTAATCACATGAACATGGTTGGCTAGTTTGTATACTAGGATCTAGGAGAACCATGGCTTAGGATATAGTTGGTGTAGTGAATGTATTAGATTAGGGATTGCATTTAATCGTCGCATATTGTAAAACCCCTCGCGACAGCGGAAATATAAACACACAAATGCATGAAAAATGCATGGATTTAAAACTTTTGATGAGATAAATAAAACATGCGAGGTGCTTTAACAAATCTAAACATGCGGAAGATAAAACATAAATAAGTATTTAAGTACAATACAAAAACAGCCCAGGATAGCATATCCCTACAGGCACAAAATACAGAAATCATAAGTCTAAGGTCTAGCTAACGAATGGGTAAAATCATGACGATGAAGGATCATCGCTCGCTAGCCTCAACGTAACCCCCTGCAAACAGCCTCATCCACCTACACAAATACAACATGTGCGCCACAGTCAGTGGGGAGTGACTAGAGCTCTCATAGCCACCTATTGTCATACAACACAGAACATATAAATACAGGCATCATACTCCAACATCAACAATCATGTGAAGTACTCCATCAATAACTCTTCTTAACATACTCATGTAAATAGATATCAAACCGCAACTCAGGTATATCTAAACACATTTAAACACGTATCAGCAGTATATAACACAGTACCCCAACTCAGGCAAGTATATACAAATCAACAGTATCTAAGTATAAACCCAACTCAGGCAACTTAGATACGACAATCATCAATATCAATCCATGACCCTAACTCAGGCATGGAAGGATACAAACAAACACAACATGGGAGGATTCATATGACGACTTCATTATACAACAACAGCAAGTCTACTTAGCCTCAGCAAATACAATCCCCTGGTAGAACGATCGAAACGATATACGGTCCTAATCTAAATCTGGTCAGACTCTCGAGGTATAATTCTTCCTCGATTCGACAAGTATCCCCAACTCAGGATACCTCCAAGACTCGAACTAGCTAGGAACGAGATACCCCCAACTCAGGGTGGACTATCGGAAACCTGACCGTCAACGCGCAGGAGACGGTCATACCAAGACGCGACTCAGTCTTGGTGAGAACAAGAGTCATATAACAGCTCATAGTATTTCATCCACATGCATAAACAACACATTACTCAAGGACGTAATAAAACCGAGACCTAATCCAAATCAACAATTCTACTATCCCATTTCTAAGACTCACTCAACTCCTAACTAACTTCGGAAACTATTTGAGGTGAGAGCCGGTCTCCCTTCCGGTTGCCCGTCGGGGGGTCTTTCCCCTCAACATATTTTTGAACCTAGTGTAAGAGCCGCCCAATTTCTTGGACTACGACGAACTCAATTGCTAACAACATACATATGATAATATCCAAATCAACACTTAATTAACCCCAGGAATTAAGCCGAAGGAGAGCCGGTTTCCCTTTCGGTTGCCCGACCGGGGGGTCTCTATCCTCACTCTATTCCCGAACCCAATATAGTGCCGCCCGGACTCCGGAGACTCCAAACATGCATACAAAGCATACGGAAAAGGAATCAACGCAATCCGACTTCGAAAGTTACAAATCAATTAGTACGACTTGGGGCTCCCAGCCGGTTGGCCACAGGCGGCCGGTCAACCGGCTGAGAGTCCTTACTCTCACGCCTTCAACACACAAAAAGAACACAAAGGGCCTCCCATCAGGCCAGCCGGCTGCCGGTCCACCGGCTGGGGACCCCCTTTCATCCCCTTTACGCATACATCAACAATCAAAGGCAAGCAAGAGGGACTCCCAGCCGGCCGGCCGGCTGCCGGTCCACCGGCTGGAGGCCCTAACTCCAAAATTCTCAATACCAAGTAGGACTCTGAGCCGTCTGGTCGGCTGCCGGTCGGTCGACCGGCTCAGAGCCTCTGTTCGCGCATTTTGCAAAATCCGACATTTTCAATCCGTTCAATATTTTACCAATCCGTCTTAAGCATGATTTTACGCAACAACATAACATTTCCAGCATGTATACGACATCAAATAAACACAAGGACATGTATACAAACATTCATTTCATGAATTAACAACAAAATCCCAAATTTAACCGGTCTTACCATGTATACTCTTTAATCGACCTCCATACCAAATTCATCATGAATTCTTCACAAAAGTCAGTTTATATAACATAATAAGAACATTAAGCAACATAAACCATATTAACTTTCATCAAAACACACCAATTTCACACTATAAAAAAAGCGCGATATACTGACGGAATTTTTAGTCCGTCAGTTTTTTTCAAAGGTCTGACGGATTCCTGACGGAATACTGACGGAAATTCCGTCACAAGCCGTCACTAAAATCTGGCGCATTGACCAAAGTCAATGGCGGTAAAAATCAACTTTTGTATTCATACTTATTTCAGGGTGACGAGGCAACGCCGTATAAGCTGTTTGAGTATACTAAGAAGAATAAGTTTCAACAGTGGGTCAACCCTCGAGCTGCGAAGATCGATGTAAGTCAATCTATCTACTAATTAATTTACAAATTAGTAAATTTTTTCGTTTGAATTTTGATGATAAGTATAACATTTCTTTCTTAATTTTTTGTTTTCCAGGCTGCTTATAAGGAAATCATTTCTCAGCCCACTCCAAATGGAGAGCCTCGAGACGAGTATGAGGACTTCTACGAGGCTGTTGACGGGTTTGAAACGAGAAGTCCAGAATGTTCGGCACCGGTTCGATAGGGCCAACAGTTTGGTACGAGCCTCCAGGCAACAAAGGTCGTCGATCCTGCTCCTACGCACCCACTGAGTACACTCGATTTCAACAGGAGTTGGGTAAGGAGCGCGCCGCGAGAGAGGCTCTTCAGCAGCAAGTCAACAACAACAAGAAGGGTATGGAACAGCGCATGGCTGAGATGTGGGCACAGATGCAAGCACATTTGCCCCCGAACACCTGTTCAGGTTTTCCCCCTCCTCACAGTAGAGATCGTCCTCCAGACGATGGATTTGGTTTTGGAGGTGATGGTGGTATAGCCCCCATGGGTTAGATTATGTTTAGGTTTCATGCTAGTTAGCTAGTTGGTGATAGTTTATGACTGTAGTGAATTAATATGTAGCTAAAGAATTGATCATGCTGAGCTAGTGTGTACTAGTTTAAACAAATTATGGACCATTGTATGTTATTTGACTTTATTTCTTAAGTACCTTTGGATCCTGATACGCGGCTGATGTGGAAATTGGATTCCCGCTTTGCGGTCGACGAGTGTGTTTGTTTGTTGCAGGTTTTGATAATGAACGCGTGAATATATAAAACAATGTTTCAATAACATTGTGGCTGGACAGCAGGCTGCTGTTTCCAGCCACACTGGCACAAATTACTGACGGAAAATCCGTCAGGCAAGTCAACAAGAATATTGACTGTAGTGACGGAAATTCCGTCAGTAAAATAAACTACTGACGGAAAATCCGTCAGGAAAGTCAACAGACAAATTGACTTTACTGACGGAATTTCCGTCAGTAGTTTACTTTACTGACGGAATTTCCGTCACTACGGTCAACTTTCTTTTTGACTTTTCTGACGGAATTTCCGTCAGTAGTTTGCATTTCTGACGGAATTTCCGTCTGGAAAGTCAAATTCAAGTTTGACCTGATGTGACGGAAAATCCGTCAGTAAAGCATGCTACTGACGGAAATTCCCTCAGTACTTGCATTTTAGTGACGAATTGTAGTGACGAAATTTATTGACGGATTTTCCGTTAGGAATGCTGTTTCCTAACAGATTTTGGCTGTTTCTGACGGATTTTTTCCGTCAGTAAAACGCGTGAATTTTGTAGTGTCACATAATATGCTAATTTAGACAAAAAGGCCGAGTTACTCGTAATAGTCACCTTTACTCCGCGAGTTCACCGGGTTCCTCTTCAACAATCACTAGTTCTTCCTCTGGGTTATCACAAGTACCACCTAAAAGCACAAAAACACCAACTAGGACTTTAGGAGGCTAAAACGTGATTTAGGGCAAAACAACGTCTTTTTCGACTTTAAGGAAACTGAAATTGAAAGAGATAGGAATCTTGCAAATCTCGAGAGGATTCCGAAAATGTAAAGCTTAACTTGATACGAGTTCGGGAAGGGGTCGAGATGTTGATTTTAAGCTTGAGAAAAAGAGAGAAATGTTGTTTTGTTGGTTTACACTGAAATGAACTAAGATGGAAAGAAGATGTCGTATGAAGGGTTCAAGTAGGATTTTTAAGTTGTCCTTTCACATTTACATGAGTCGGGATTACTTTATTCAAGTGGAACGGAACTATAAGATGGGTATTATTAACCGAACAAGCATCTTAGGATTAAATGGTTTTTAAGACGGAACTTAACGGAAATCTTAAAATATAAATTATGAACTATTATTAAAATATTATCAAATTCCGGAAATTACTTTAATTTATTAAAATACTCCTTTACGAAAATGCGGGATGTTACACATATAATAGCTTTTGATTGTTTGAGTCGACGCAGTCAATCAATTGTGTGGATTTCCTTGACCTAGATTGAAAGATTGGAATAGGTAGACCTGCGATGAACTTTGGGATGAATTAGCTAGAGCGAAAGTTTGTTAGTTTTATCCTAGGGCGAATAGCGGACCGAAAGGACCTTTTCACTACCTCTTTCCCGAGTTTAATACATTCTTAATTCCTTCCTTCCACCTCAAGCCATGGTGAACAGAATATCCTAGCATTTCTCTATTTTGGTTGATCGTTTGTTTTTCCCTTACTTGTCTTTTCTCTTAGAATTTAGACTATAGACAATCACAAAACCCCAAACTTTTGTTACTTTAGCAAACTTGTTAGGACTTTTAGAATTCCCTTCTCCCTGTGGATTCGATACCCGACTGCCTCTACTACATTAGTTTGGGACCAGTTGGTTTATTTTTGACTTGGTGGATTAACTTTTTAATCGGTTCTACACTAGAACTCTCGGTCGATAGAATTACACTAATTCAAACTCCTTGGCTCCGGAACACGTGTGGAAAACCGGTCCTTCTACACTCTTCCGTTGAGCCTAACCCAAATTTCGATGTAATAACATTTATTACCCACGCACCTAACTTAACAAGGTTTGTACCCTGGTGAAGCCGAGCCTACTCCCTTATGAAATTAGGATCAAATGGTTCTAATCTTTGGTATGGCCAATCCTCAATTATTTAATAACGTTGAGGTCATGACAATTTATTATATATCACGTTTTAAGTGAACTAAAGCGGTGAACTCAATATTTAATCGCCACGGTCGATATATATTTTCGATTCATTTACGATACATGTTTAGTTATAACGATTTGGTGATGCATGCAAACATATAAAGAAAATGCAAAGCACAAAAAATAAAACCCTAGTATGGCCTTTGTAAAAATAGAAAATCTAATTAGCTATTACAAATTCGGAAACCAAATCCTTTGGTCCCTAGAACTTCAATGCACGCCTTCCAAGAAAACACCGTCTTGACATAACTTCTTTCCGTATGGCACCATCTTGCGAAATCACCGGGATTACAATAAAATAAATACAAATTATTCTATTGTAAATAAAATTTAAAACTATTAAATTACAAGCCGGTGATATGAGATCACATTAAAATTACAACGGAATCGATATTCCCTTACATTACGGGTAATGACGATTAAAACTAAGGTCATACTAAGAAAATTACATAATTCCAAATTACGTAAAATAAATAAAATGAAACAAATAAAATAAATATGATATTCATATTAAATAAAATGCAGCATTAAAATATGTATGCAAATGCCAAATTTTAAGCCAAATCGCCTTGGGTGCAAATATCGTATATATTTGGTTACGGTTTTTACGGATTTGCGTGATAATAACTTTTATAATCACAAAAAATTACATAAATTTAATCATCCTAACACATTTTAGGCATCAAAATTTAGTCCCACCATTTTTTGATCATGATTCAACTCGATTCAATATATATTGTTCTGTAATTAGTCGTATTTACGGGAAAAATAATATAAAAATCCAAAATGAGTCGTAAAAATTTCGAAAATTCAAAATTTAAATTTTGAATATTCTGGAATTTTCTCAAATTTTCTCAAAATTCCAGAACCCAAAAATTATTAGTATTAGAAATATTTTTAATTTATTTCTCAAATAAATCATAAAACACGCATTTTTAAGTCGTAAATTCAAAAACTATTATAAAATGATGCAATACAATACTAATAAAAATTTTACACTTTCTAAAACACTTTTGAGACAGAAAACACTGCCCCAAGTCAAAAAACACTTTATGACTCTTCAAATTCAATTATTTAGCTTTATCTTATAAAATAAATAATTAAAAAAACACAAACTTTCAGCCCCCAAGAAATTAAACCTGATGACACATATCTCATATGACATCTATGGGTGAATTTTTAGGCCATAATAATAACATTTACTATTTTTAACACAATATGTCATAATTTACCCAATTTTAACTATTAAAATGACATATCATGCAATATTAGATAATAAAATCCCAAAAATTACATGCATTCTGTAAATATGATATATGACATTGTGTAAAACTTTTATGGTCGAATTTCAACTCAAACTATTTAAGCCGCAATTAGTCACTATTATTACGATTTTTACTCTAAAAATCAATAATCATGCAACATAAGATAATTAAATCTGAAAAATTACATGAACACTGTAAAAATTGCATATAACATCTCATAAAAATT